>WHYT01014877.1:68594-115919 GCA_009806455.1 Tetrax tetrax | reverse complement strand
GAAACATTCCAGGCCAGGTTGGATGGGGCTCTGAGCAACCTGATCTAGTCAGGGAGGTCCCTGCTTCTTGCAGGGGGGTTGGACTAGATGACCTTTGAAGGTCCCTTCCAACTCTAACCATTCTATGATTCTATGATTCTATGAATCTGTCAGTAAAGATTTCCTGTAATTCTACAATTTACAACTCAAAAGATGCCAGATTTAACTGCCACATGCATATCTTTGTTTGGAAGGCACAGGATGTCCTGATCACAATGTGTAAAATAGAGAATTATGATTAATATTTATTTATTTATTTAAACATTTTTCTTGAACTTTTCTGAGTTTCAGACATGAGCTAAAAGGATACACCTTCTTAGAAGATAACTATCCTCTTGTTGATGTGGTGGTTCAAAAAAGTTACTCATTTATCTAGTTCAAGTCTCTAAACCACAAGATATTTAGGTTTGCTAATGTTTTAGTTGTCTTATGGAAATTTAAATTTTCTTTTAACTAGGAAAAATTAAAGAATGGAACTTCAGTTGGTCATTTAACAAGAGAAAAAAAAAACAGTTTCTAGAGACATTGGTTTTAAAATTTATGTAAGAAAACATTAAGGGGGAAAAGGCACATTTTTAACCTTGAAATTTAGTACAGTTGTCAAAAGATACCTGTAATTCTGAATGTTGAAAAACCCTTGTCAGCCTTGAGAAGCTCAGAATTAATAGGTCTGCTGGTGTTTTTAATTTTCTGCAGAATTTAACTTGTGTGTCTTTTGAAGGCCTTGTTTACTGAAGTAAAAACCCATTATGGAACCACTGAGCACCAGTTTTCAAGAGCAGAGAGACAGAAAAGGAGAAAAATAAGTACAAGATGGTACTTACAACTTTCTGTATGTTAACACTTATCTCAGTGGTGACAGATCTTCCCTTTCTTTTGTAAATTCTGCTCAGATGCCAAACACGAAGGAGCAGAGAAGCTGCTTTGTGCGTACATGTTGTCCCTGCAGGACCAAAAAAGGCAGCAATGAATTGGGGAGCAGATATTTCTCCATATACAAGGCTGGTTGGAAAGTCAGTAAGTCAAGCCCACTGTTAATGATGTGTTTGTGCCCAGCTGGTTGGCCAAGGCTGTGTCTGACTGATATAATCTATTCCTGAAGGCTAGGGATGTTGAAAGTACATAAGTATGCATAAATGGTATCTGATCCTCCTGATGTTTCCAGACCATGGGACTGACAACAATAAGGCAGATTGGGCTGTTAAGCATTATGGAAACCTACTGCTTTTTTCAATTCACAGTGCTATCTCCCTGTCATTTGGTGGACAGGACCACAGGGAGTCATTAATGTCATGTAGTAATTGAGAGGGAGAACCTGCTCTTCATTAAAGTGATGTGGAATGAGTTTTGTGGGCAATGATGTATTTGTGCTGGTAGCTTCAGCAGCTTCTCTGCCTTGTAATAACAATGGTGCCTTAAATAGCTCTCTGAGCTGCAAAACCCTAGAGTCAACCCACACCAGCACCTGCTGCTACTGAACATCTTTCTGTGTACGCAGAGTCCTGCTTGTGAACAGCTGGGCACTGCTGCACTTTATTTTCCTGTTTGTGTTGGCTGGATGCTGTTTTCTTATAGAGGTAAGGGTAAATGATTCTATAGTTCTAAAGTTTATTCCATGTTACACAGATGAAAGCACAGTCACTGAGCTAGCTGGCTGAGAAGGGACAGCGCACCTCGTTGTCTTGGGCTTTCTGGTTTCGCCAAGGGGAAAAATTTTCCAGAAATGCTAAGCTTAACTTACCTTGCAAACTAAGCCTTTCTGAAAGTCCTTGTTCTAGGAACTCCAAACTCACTGCCATCTTTGAAAATAAAAAGCAGCCTTTGGCTCAGTGCTTCTGAACCTTGCACATCTGACATTGAAAATTAGGCACCTGATGTTAACTGCTGTGTAAGACCACCATGATCTGGAAACCCAAGTACCCTAGGACATGTTCTCAGCCAAATGCCATGTCTGCATTGGGGCTGATCTCCTACCGATCCACTGCTTTCCCAGAAAACCAGACACACATTTCCATGGCTCATAAAGCTCACTTTGATGCTGTGTGATAGCAGATCTAGCACGAGACAACTCCAAAGGGTGTAAAGAGAGTGGAAGTTGGGTTTAGAAGAAAAGCTTCTGAATTATCCCATGAAGCATTTTTCATATCCCAGATGGCTGGAGCCATGAATTCAGCTCAGTAGCACATTGGAACCTATTTAGCAGAGGACAGTGACAGACTAACAATAATAATAAAACTGATGAAAATCATGTGCCCTATGAAGAAGTGCAACTGGTTAAAGCAGATAATTTTGCAGATGTCTGAAAAAGTTAAAACCATTAACACAGTTTTAATGTAAGAAAGGAGTAATACTTCTAGTTAGAGTATTCCACAAGGGTATAGCTGAAGAAATATTTCTTGATGCCCAGAAAAACAGATTCTTCTCTGGTGTATCTCCAACAAGGCTGCATTCAGGAGAGATTAACTAATTCACACCATACTTGCAGTACTGAACAGGCAGTCAGAAGTTAACAGCAGATAAGTCACTGTTGGTAAATATCAGCGTGTGCTTTCAATTGCTGGCTGCAGGTGGTTTTCCTAACTCCCCTTCCACTCACACCAGGGAGAGCAGATTTGGTCCTTTTACCTCCAATGGGACTGCAGTTTATTAGGAGTGAAAGGTGCTCAGCACTTCTCAGTAGGGCCTCCCTGCTTCATCACAGCAGGGCCTTTGTTTGCATCATCTTGTCCGGGAATCATGAAATGCTCATCTAACCTTGCTAGCAACACTTCCAGGATGAACTGCACAGCTCTAGGGTTCGTCAGAACTGTACCGAAATGTTGCAAAATGCTTCACTTTTTGAAAAATATTTTCCTAAGTATTCAATTAAAGTGATGACAACTTCCTAGAGGTTGCAGTGTTACATATTCTACAGCGTTACGACATCTTTGCGCTGTGTACCGGTGTTTTATGTGCAACTAAACAAACCGTGATGGAAGAGGTTTAAGTATTCATTGGAGAATAGGTCATTATAAGTACATCCATATTTATGATCAAGACGTACACGACCACATTGTTTCTGTCTGTATAGCTATTATTCATCTGTAATTGCAAAAATACAGCCTGCCAGTTTTTCTTTTCAGTTACAAACTTTAATGGAGCAACTAATCTGATTTACCTTTCAACAGCTGAGAACTCTGGAGTTGCTTTGAATGCTTTCTGTTAAACAGTTTTCTGCTTGAAGTATTTTTTTCATGACGGTGACTTTTTATGTAGATAGCTGTCAGAACAGAGTTTTGAATAGTTTTTTCAAATACCAAATTATACTCAGTGCTCTGTCCAGGATTTGCTTTTTAAAGTCTGCTGATTGAATGTATAAATAAGTGTCCAATATTAACAGAAAATATATCTCATTATCTGTAACCTTATAATCTCTATATTATTCAATATATTGCAGTAGTTAAGTCAAGAAGTACAAATATAGATATTACTTTAATTCCAAAATTCATACTGTTTCTATTTTCTTCAAGTGTATAGTACCTTATAACCATAGACTATGTTATTTCTGTGTTCCAGACATATCTAACAAGCCAAGTGTGAAGAATTATATAAACTATTTTGACGTTAGGAGTATGTACTCTCATGTAATTGAGAGTAGACGAGTTTGTCTTTTATAAGAATTCAAATTGCTTGAACTTTCTGCTTTAAATGCCAGAAATAAATCTGATGGGAACTGACAAGTGTAATATAAAGGCCTTATCTTCATGCTCAACCCCCTCTTTCACATAAAGTGATTAGATATAATGAAGGTATACACCCCTTAGAGCCGCCTACTGCCATTCATCCAGAGAGCTACAGAACCTGGATCATGTATAATGTACCACAGAAGTGGAGAAATGTGTTGTGTGTATCCATATATATATGTATATACAGGTTATTAATGTGTATATATATATTCATGTTAATAGCTGTTACACTTAAATACTATTCCAAACAATATTCATGTAATATAACCTGTATTGTTTGTTAATATTAACTAGAGGCCAGCTTTACAACAGGCTGGGATGCTTCTTTTAAAATGCATGACTACAACGAATTGCTGCATGTGCGTGTGGTGTTAAATCTACAGAGGTGACAAAATCAGCACTGTCAAGAAAATTGATAGAAACTTCAGCATTCAATGAGTGGAGTAACCAGTTTCTAGTTAGAAATTACGACTCTTCCCAATGTTTCATTTAGAAGTACCGAGAAATAGAGCAGAAGGTTGTTCCTATGGAGGTTTGCTTTGTGACTGCTAATATTTTAGGGGAGATATTAAACCTTTGAAAGCATCTAGTGTGGACATTGTAATTAAAAGGAAATCTGCATATTTTCGAAAACAGATTTGCACGTGTACTTAGAAGAGATACTTCTTGAAACAGGAATAAAGCATCTAGTGTGCACATTGTAATTAAAAGCAAATGGCAACCAGCTCCCAAAAGCATATGCTCTTAGGCTAAGATTCATTTACCATGCGCTTGAAGAAGAATTTCTTTGGGCCACTGAGCTTGTGTGACCACTGATACTCTGAGTCAGTCAAAAAATGTCAGCAGTATCTTAGAAGACATGGGAGATGATGGGAATCAAGTGGCATCAAAGAAATGGCCACTGTCCTCACTGCTTATGAAATCCTGCAAGAAACACTTGCAAGAGTAAGGTTTCAATCTCCTCCTGTTCCGCTTAGGAGCAAATATGCTGTTGGAAGTTTTCCAAACCATGAATAAAATCCAGAAAAAAAAGGGAACCACATGCCAAATCACAGCTGTCCCATATTTCCTCCAAGACAGAGATTCCCAGGAAAGGGACTTCTGCAACAATGTGGGCTGATACAAAAGAAACTTCCATAGAGAAAGGGAAAATCTACCAATTCTCTGCCAAGTTTGAGCAGTTAATTTTTGGAAGCTCCCACAGGATGTGCGATAAATAGCCTTGAGAAAGAGACCCTTAAGGCTGGAGCCAAAGGAATTCCTCATGTTGGAAAAAAATTGCATGGAAAGCCCCTTCAGTGATGGAACTGGGAAGACTGATCTTTGGTATAGAACAGTGATTGAATTGCACTGAGATAGTAAAGACCTTCCCTTTTATTCAAGTTCAAAAAAATTCCCAGCTGGATTCCATCAAATTGGAAAGTGGATACAGTTCAGATAAAGGCTAGGAGCTATGTGACTTATAATTTTCTTTCCTGAAATTTCTAAAGACTTTCTTTTCAAAGAAATAATTTACTGCCTTTTCTTAGATTATAAAGGTTGAAACAAAAATGCACAAGTGAAAAACAATGGGAGAAGGGTAAACTGGAAAAAAAGGTAATCTCAAGGTAAGCTACATCTGCTAGTTCCTTTTCTTTCCAGGCTTCCAGATAGACGTTGGGAAGAATTTTGAATTTGCTCATTCTGACAGAGTGATTACCTGCATATCTTCGAAAACAGATTTACACATGTACTTAGAAGAGATACTTCTTGAAACAGGACTAAACAAGTATTTCCTCCATGGTACTGCACATGTGTGCACACACAACATACCGTTCCTGAATAACGTGTAGAATAAACAGTGTCCATCTGTTTGGAAGATGGTTATCTGCCACTTTGGTACCGTCTGAGTGCTTGTCTCTCTGTTTGTGCTTATGGAAAACGCACAGCACTGATAAACGAAGTGTTCTGTTTGCACAGCATGGCACAAGATAAGCAAGAGGATAGGATTCTTCCTTGTGTTGTGGTAATGCAAAGGAAAAAAATATGAAAAATTGACTTAATGCAGAGACCCAGGTGGGTGAGCAGTCTGGGAGCTCCTATAATGGCTCAGAGCAGTATCAGCTAGAGTGTGCGTAATCTTGTAAAGGAAGGGTGTGTGTCTGTGTGTGCAAACAGTTAAAGCTGCTTGTAACGATCTGTCTGCAACTAGAGGCTGTCTATTGGATACTAGGAATGAGATTGGGTTGCCTCAGCATAGGCATTTAGTCCAATCTGAAATACACTGGGATATCCTGACATCCAGATGTGATTGGTAGATGTGACAGAGGACCCTCTGGACACTCAACATCCTTCTGGGCCAGCAGCTAGAGCTCAGGTAAGAAACCTGTGGCTGTGTAAGACAACAAGTTTAGCTGCCTGAATTCTTCCAAATGTGAATGTAAAAAAGACCCAACTCAAATCTTGACAACACTGAGGTAAACTTTCTAAAGTCAGTGACACTCCTCTAGAAAGTATGGGTGCAGATTTTTGTCTTCCACCTTCCACTTTATGATACTAAGTTCTCTGTCACTGCAGTCCGTATTTGACAGAGTAAATATATCAACTTGCATGTAAATGTCATTTATGTCAAAATCCCTATAGAGGACTGAGTGGAAAGCTTGTCTGCAATTGTTTGTTTTCTCCGAGACAGTCCCATTTCCAAAGAAGAGAAAAGGAAAACTAATAATGCTAACAGAACTTCCTTGGGACACAAGTTTTCAACAGTTTGCCAACAATAGAATACCCACGTAAGACAAGAGTTTAGATCAGAATGTTTCCAAATAAGTACTCTATGTCAGACCTGCACATTACTGGTAAAATGACCATATCCAGGAACACTGAGGTGAGCTGGGGACTTATTTTTTTATTTCAAAATTATTGTGCCATGGAAGCCTATCAGTCTGAGGGAATTGTTCTTGTTGCTACTGAATATGAAGGACCAGTGCGTCATCTCAGCAATTGCCAACTGTCATCCCTGGCAATTGCCAACTTTGCTCCAGCAAAACCAACTATTGAGAATTCCTCCTGCCAGAGGTATGTGAAGGTGAGGAAATCCCTCTGTGACTTATCTACTCACCAATTATTACTTAAAAATTCTAATTAAGTCTTTGTGAACTGAGATTTACAATACAGCAACCTTCATGTTAGGTTTTCAGAATAACCAAGGATTCATTGCAAGGGTGTTTAGCTAAGGAAGTAAGGCCACAGCGAAGGTGAGAGTTGAGCTCTAGCTGTGATGACAACTAAGTAGCTCACGAGGTTCTTCACTCGTCTGTCAGCAAAGTGCAGACACTTCTGTTCACAGGTCTACTGCCATTGTAATGCAATACAAGTTGGAAAAGCAAATAAAGCTTTAAAGGTGCTTTAAAGTATGAAGAATTGTCCTGGAGAATTGAATTACAATTCTGTTATTCTCATAAGGGTTTGTTATCCTCTATTTTTTCAGAGTAGTTTCGGGAGCCAGACTCTCATTCCCACACCCACAGTGTTCACGGAGTCCAAACTTCTGCTATCAAATTTCATAAGCCCATGTTGGTGGTGCCAGTGAAGTGGGCCAGCATCAGAGTGCTGATCATTCACCACCAAATCCATTGGTTTGTTGTCACTGATGCAAAGTGTGAGACTGGGGGATGAGGAAAGGATATTGCGTGTGGTCTGCCGATACTTTAAAAGTCATCACAGCTGTGACGGGAAACCCTAGAAGAAATACAGCATGTGAGCAGAAAGCAGGAGTCACTGTAAGTGCTGCATGCCAGACAATCTGACATTTCCTCCCCAGCTGTTCAAGCCACTTGGGCGTTTCCATGCAGAATAGCAAGATTTACCAGAAGGCTGTGGTTACGTCACATGAGAAGAAAATCTGTAATTTTTCAGCTCTGAAAAAAATCCTCTATGTAGGTTTTAGGGAATCTTAATTCTCAGATCTTCTTTTCCTGGAGTGTTAGAAGAGTATATCAGAAGATTTATGACTTTGCAGACAGAAGATAAAAGGGGATTCCAGAAAACACTTGAACATCAGGAGTAGTGGAAGTGCGTTGACTCAAATAGATTAGCCATGGTCATTAACTTAATTCCAGTCCCTCCCAAGAGGGTGACTTATTTTCAAAATCCCCAAGCATTAACTTTGATGGGCTTCTAAGAGAAATTTCCTAGAATCACAGAATCATAGAATGCTTAGGATTGGAAGGGACCTTCAAAGGTCATCTAGTCCAACCCCCTGCAAGGAGCAGGGACATCTTCAACCAAATCAGGTTGCTCAAGAGCCCCGTCCAACCTGGCCTTGAATGTTTCCAGGGATGGGGCATCCACCACCTCTCTGGGCAACCTGTTCCAGTGTTCCACCACACTCATTGTAAAAAATGTTTTCCTAATATCTAATCTAAATTTACCTCCCTGTATTTTGAAACTGTTACCCCTCGTTCTGTTAGTACAGGCCCTACTGAAGAGTGTCTCCCCATCTTTCCTGTTGGCCCCCTCAAGAAGTACTGGAAGACCACTATAAGGTCTCCCCAGAGCCTCCTGTTCTCCAGGCTGAACAGCCCCAACTCTCTCAGCCTGTCCTCATAGGAGAGGTGCTCCAGCCCTCTGATCATCTTCGTGGCCCTCCTCTGGACCCTCTCCAACTGGTCCATGTCCTTCTTATGTTGGGGGCTCCAGAACTGGACACACTACTCCAGGTGGGGTCTCACCAGGGCAGAGTAGAGGGGGAGAATCACCTCCCTCGACCTGCTGGCCACGCCCCTCTTGATGCAGCCCAGGATGCCGTTGGCCTTCTGGGCCACAAGGGCACATTGCCAGCTCATGTTGAACTTTTCATCCACCAATTTGTTTTTCTTTATTGAGATATCTTTAAATTTTAACGTCAACTGTAACAGGACCTGGTGCCAGGAACTGACCACCTGCTCCCCAGATTTCTGTATGGGAACTGGAAAAGAAAATGACTCTGTCTACCAGAGTTGTAGAGTTTAGGATATGGTAAACTGTATGTCAAAGAGTAGTGCTTTTGCTTTCAGTTCTTAATAATAAAAAGGTGCTTATGATTCAAAGACTGTACTGAAGGCCTGCAGATATTATGAGATTGTGGAGTTAGGTGCTACTGCATCTTGACAGTGTGTGAAGATCAAAGTCAATTAGTTCAGCAACCAAAAAGGAATTTAGAAGTTTTTGGCATGTACTTCTGAAAAATCCTGGCCTTTGTTAAGTATAACTGAAAAGAACGCAGTTTTATAACACAGAGGTCCTTGCATATGGGAATATTGTTTCCACGTGCAAACAATGTGTGTATACAGACTGATGCTTAGATGTGTAGTTACTTGATCAATGCCTATTTTTCCCTTTTTTTTTTTTTTTTTTTGTCAGACCATCAGTGAATTTAATCCCAGCATATATTAACCTAAATATTGTGTATAAGGCACTAGAGACAATTTTTTTTTTCACACTTTTTGTCACTAGTCATCTCAGCTGAAGCTCTATATCCAGTTTCCACGCCCACACTTCTATGAAGCTATGGACAAAATTGTAGATAGTCCAGAGAAGGAGAGCAAGGATGACAACAGTCTTGAAAAGCATGACCTTTGAAGGAAGGTTTAAGTTACAGAGTTTGTTCAGTCTAGAGAAGCAGAGACTTCAGCTGACATGATTTTTATAAGTTATTATGAAGAGGCTGGTGATAAATTGTTCTGTGAACATTCGGGAGCTGGACAAGAAGCAACTGACCTTTCAGTAAAGAAGATTCAGGTGAGATTTTAGGAAAATATTTTTTATTAGCAGATAAGGATTGTGACATGCTACTGAGGGAGCCAGTGAAATCTTCTTCTCATGAAACTTTCGTGACAAATATCTATCGAGGATGGCCTTGGCAAATGGGAGAACTGGCATCCAAATGAGGGGATTGTCTAAATGGCCTTTGAAGTCCCATTCCAGTTTACCTTCTAGTGTCTTTAAATTTTTTTTTGTGCATGTCTCTTGTTTGCAAAATATGATGGTTTTAAAGCTGGTGATTTGAAGGTGTCCCTTTGGATAGCTTCAGTCTTGATGTGTTCAACCCCTGACACGTTTCCTCTCCTGGTAATGAAGTCATCATTGGACAAGGTGGCATGATAAGAGCTTCCTAGTGTCTCAGCAAGCCCTGGAGCGTGTCTTAAAGACGCCTGAGCCACCAGAGCCCTTGGGGCTAGGCGCCAAGAAGTCTTTTAAGGCAGTTTAAAGCAGTCTTTAAAGGCATCCTCTGCTTTCTTGTCTGCTCCCTATAGCCTGATGTAACAAAACGAAGGCACCCTAGAGCGCAATTCCTACACACAAGAAACAGAGCTACTGCAGGTCTTGCTATACCCAAAGAAAGCCAAAAGGTTTCGTTTCTTCCTGTAGGAGGGTGTGATTTGGGGTAGATGGCAATGGAGGGGACTCAAATAGATAATGCTGAACATTTGTGAGGTTTTTTTTTCTCTATTAGATTTTAATGGCTCTGTGACTTGCTAACAGAAAAGTACTAATGCAAACTGTTGCTTCCTGCTTTTTAGGTTGCTGTAGGATGAGAATAACGGGGAAAGACCAGTGCTTATGTTGCTTTGACACTGTAAATTATTGTCTGAAATTCTGAGAACATCGGTGATAAATAGATGCTGTTGGTTTGGTTTCACTTGAAGATTCTGCAGAATTTGAACAGCAGAAGTCATCAAAAAGATATATGTTTTTCATGAAAAATGTGTTGTTCATATAATTTGCTTTTTAAGAACAAAAAAATGACCCATTCTGGAACTTCTGACATTTCTATGACTTTTAATGCTTTACTATTTTTTAAAAATAGAATTCTCATCTATTTTAATTTTCTCAGTTTATTGTTTTGTGGATATTGCTTTATCATTCCCTCCTCCAGCTTCCCTTTTCCCTCCTTCTGTCACAGGCTTTTCAGCCCTGGGAACTGCTGGTGTGAGAGCATGTGTGCACATATGTGGTACTTATAAGGATGCCGCTTACTCCACTTGGGCCTTTGACTGCTGGGGTTGTTTGGGGTTTTTTTGTTGTTTCAAACTCTTACATCTTCTTTCTGTTATTACTCCTGGCATAGAACTGGATTCCATCTTTTTTTCCATTTTTTTTTGTTGGAGGATGACTGGCCAACAAAAATCTGTCTTTTCCTCAGGTGGATTTTATTTCCTTCAGCGACAGCATTTCTGTCTCCGTTCTCCTGGATCTGATGCTGGCTCTGTCTTTCTCTGATTATTCATCAGTGGTGTTCAGGTTTACCTCCAGTAAATCTGCAACTCCCTTGAAAGACACATGCCAGTTGCACCTTAATATTGCTCTGTAGCTATACGAGATTAGATTCAGAAACAACCTGTGTGTTGGCCTCGGACCTGAGTCTCCTACATGATCATAACTTTTGTTATGTGCTGTTGGTCACTGCTCTTTGAAACTTTACTGTCAGGTACTTAGGAGAGCACATAGCAATAGAAAACAACGTTCTTTTGTGTGAGTGTGTTTTATCTTTGCAGTTAAAGTTTTTACTATGGTTTCTGCTTTCTGACTGCTTTATTGTTAGCCTTGTTTTGTGCTCGAATTCCCATTTGACTCTAGGGGTTTAATTTTGTGGTGTTGTTCTGTGGCCTCTTGCTGTTACAAAATAGGGTTACAAAACTTGCTTTCAGTTTCCTGGCCACAGCTGATACCTGCATGCTGCCAATAGACCACTTTTCTGAACCGGAGCTGCAATCCACTGTGCCAGTATTGCTTCCTGACATACAGAGAGGATATGCCAACTATGATCTTTTCTCACAAAATCAGTTTGAGGTTTCAGAAAGCTGTCAAATCTTTGCTTTTACTTTAAAACCTCTTTGCTAATGCACACAAAATGTATGTGGTTTGCTTTAAGCCGAGTATTCAGGACTACTGAGAAGACACATCTCTCTTTTATGATGTTAGATATTAAATTTGGTGAGATTACTGCTAAGCCACCTTCAGATGAAATCCTGCCTTGTACGTACATCCTAACACCATCTATGTGGGGCAAAATATAATTTCTCAGGGTAGGTTTTTTTGTAAGACGGCACGGCTCAGACTTTGAATTGTTACCATCTGTAGAACCTTGTCCCAGAAAGAGCCTTACTGGTTGCCCTAAGGCATCCAGCAGCAGCAGCTCTCAGAGGCAGAAATCTCTCTTCTTCTCCTGACTGGAGAGTCTGCATAAAACACATTTGCTTGCAGATGCTTGCAGTTGACTTTTATACAGTGCTTTATATACCTTGTCCCAGTATCTTTCTGGGCATCCTTCTTTTCTCTGTTGGAGCTTTGGTAGTAGATGGTATAGGCTGACTTTACATAGGCACTGCTCCTGCACTCCTTCTGAGGCATCACATGTTCACTCAAGCTGTTCTGCAAGGCTGTGGTGTTTTATAGCAAATACTTTCCTTTTGATCAGTTTTACTCTTCCAAATGTCTGTTCTTTGTTGTATGAATTTTTCCTTGTTTCTTCACTTTGCTTTAACTGCCTCAAGGAGCCTGCACTTTTGATAAATGCGCACAAAGCCCATATAGTTGGCTGCTCCTGTTGTTGCTGGATTTGTTCCACACATTTTCATCCAGGCATTTCTCAATTGCTTGTGTCTTTCAGAATTCCCTTGATGCGGAATCCTGGTGACCTCAATCCTGGTGGGCTCCAGTTCATCAGCCTTTAGGCTGCTTTTCACTTACTGGCACCTGGTCAGCGTTTATCATAGCTGGATACCATGATCTTCAGTTGCCACATCATTAGTGTCTTGCTGGATAGACAACAGGTCAGCTGTGAAGTTCAGCTGATCCCTTTAGTCTGTGCAATGTTTTTTTCTTTCACTATTATTCTGGCAGAGCTGTTGATGGTATCTGGATCCTTAAAGTTACCATTATGGGCAAAACAGACTCAACTTGGGGAAAACTATTCACTTATTACTAAAACCAAAGCAGGATAATGAGACAGAGAACAAGATAACCTCCCCCACCCCTCCCACTTCCTAGGCTTAACATTATCTCTACTATCTTCCCTTCCCCAAGCGGCAAAGGAGGGAAGAGGGAATGGGGGTTACGGTCAGTTCATCACACGTCGTTTCATGCTGCTGCTTCCTCATAGGAGGAAGAACTTCTCACATTCCTTCCCTGCTCCATTGTGAGGTCTGTCTCACCCAGTCCTTTGTGAAACTGCTCCGGCGTGGGTCATCTCTTCCATGGAGCACAGTCTTTCCAGAACAGCTGTCCTAGCAGGCCCTCCACAGGCCACAGCCTCCTTCAGGCATCCACCTACCCCAGCGTGGGGTCCTCCACGGGCTGCAGGTGGATCTCTGCTCCTCTGTGGACCTCCATGGGTTGCAGGCGGACAACCTGCTCCACCATGGGCTGCACCACGGGCTGCAGGAGAATCTTGGCCAGGAGCCGCATTACTCCTCCCCCTCCTTCTTCACCGACCTTGGCATCTGCATCCTTTCCTCTCACAAGAAATTCTTCAAAACAGGCAGGCAGATGCCTCTCAGGTTCTATTCACATCTCATCTCCTCTCCACTTCTTGCAGCCGGGCAGGGCCGAGTTGGGCCCAGGTGGCTGCCTGGTGGGAGGCCAGAGGGTGAGGGCCACAAGGCCCACAAGGCTCACGCCTCCCCCCTCTCTGCCCACGCTCAGCGTCTTCACATCTTCTCCCTTTTTTTTTTCTGTATTCCCCTTCTTAAATACGTTATCGCAGAGGCGTTATCACAGAACATTCTGCTCCCAATTGGCTCGGCCTTGGCCAGCAGTGGGTCCGCCCTAGGTCTGGCTGAGTCCACTGGACAAAGTGGAACAACTTCTAGCAGCTTCTTACAGAAGCTGCCACTGTAGCCCCCACCCTCACTAAATAAAACCAGAACACCAACAAATGCTGAAGGGGATCACCTGGGCTTGAGTTTGTTTCATTTTATCTGTGACTCAAGCCTTGAAAGCTACTGTGACTTCAGACATCACTTGAGATGATGCTTAAATCTAAGTACATATTTAAGGGCCTCCCCAGAAAATAACTTCAGTTTTACATGAGGCAAATGTCTAATTTGACTGTGTGAAAGAGCCACAGGTTTAAGGGATGTCTACAAGCCTCTGAAGGAACTTCCATGCAGCAGGTCCCAGAACCCAAGGGAGAAACCCTTGTAGTCAGAAGGACTCCATGTAAGTACAGGGGGTTTCCCACAAAACATGTTCTGCAGGACTGGGGCCTACATAAACAACAGAAGAAATATTTCTGCATTTCTGTCTTACCACAGTCAGTTCCCAGGAATGGTTTCAGCGAGTGAACAGATCCCAAGAATGAGGCAAAGTATGTACTTGATGCTTTTTTGCTGATTGGAGGCATGGGAATGCATGATATTTTGGAAACTGTGAAGCATGCTTCCTAACCTGAACTGTTTTCTGATTCTCGTGTGACTCAGAGACAACTAAACAGATCTTCTCTGCTTGTACTTCAGTGGTATTGAATTAGTGAAATTGCGCAGGATGGTTTAAATTAGCTCTGAACAATAGAGCCTATTCAGGTTTTTGGTGAATCCACTAAACCCTTTTTGGCTGGTTTTAAGAAGACTATATTTGTGAATTAGCTAATTTTCCTGCTATTTTTATAATGTTAATGACTGAAAATAATTCATAAGTGTATATTTTACTACAGGATTAATTTATTTGTTCTAATTACCAACTCTCTATTAACTATCTTTAGTAAAATTGATTGCCTTATTATATGTTCATGTTAATTAAATTAAATCTCAGAATCATCATCTACTAAAGCAGAGAATATCTTTTGGTGGAACAAATTCTGCCATGATGCTGGACAGAATACAAATTCCTGGCAGGGCTTCGTGTACTTCTGTTGCTCTGTAGGCTGCAGTGGGAGCCACTGCCTGTTCTGACTTAGTGGTATGAAACAAAAGAAATGGAAAGACTTCATTGAACTAGAGATTTCCTTACTTTACCTTTCTCTCAACTGAGGTGTAAGAAAGTTGTACCATGTGCTAGAGGAAAATGGGATTATGTTTTTCAGCATGAGTTTTTTCACACTGATAAAATCTTTGCTAAAGTCTCATTGAAGTAAAGTGACCAGTGTGAAAGGCAGTTGGCTATGTGGTCACATAATACATGAAATCTTAAAAATCAAGAGTACACAGAGGAATAAAAAGTACTTACACACAGTGGATAATTCTGCATGTAAATGGCCAGTTTGTCACTTGATGAATTGCTTTTATGTGCAATTATTTGAGTAATTTGGATTGAATTGAAAATGAAATGGTTCCCTTATCATTTTATTCTCTTCCCGAAGATGTGCATAGTTGTGCAGTTGCTGTCCTTTACCCCAAACCTAACTGTATCTCTGCTATTGATGGTTATATTTGGACAGTGCAGAGCACGGATGATTTCTGATTTGTACTTGGACAAGTAGGTGGTCTTGCAGGGAAAAAAACCCTAACTGTCCTCTTTTTAACAGAATTTTTCATTAGAGAAACATTCTGTCTGTTGCAAGTGCAGGAACATGAAGTGACAGCCCTCATGGAGGATGCAGTGGATATAAAATAGAGCTCCAGAAGATCTGGGAGAACCAGCCAAATGTCAAAGGTACTTTCTATCATTTCTTATTTCACTGAGTGAGAAATATATTTTCAAATTATAGAACACTAATCGCTCTTTCCCATGCTCTCAGCATGGCCCAAAAATCATTACCTACACACCAAGGGACCCCCAGAAGTCCCTGATGACGTTCCAGCTTCTCTGCTGCTGCTCTGAGAAGACAATCTTTGAAACTGCAGGCTTCATCTCTCCAAGTGCAACCACAGTGGGAGGTTGTTAGTATTTGGCACTGGTGAAATCAACAGCCTGTTTAGGAAGACCTTGGAGCTCTTTGTAGTTGCGGGCAGAAAGTAGCCAGTTCTGCCACAGATGCTACAGCGTGAGTCGCTCTTGCTCAGCAGCTGGCTGCAGCCGATGCCGGCTATGGCTGCATGGTCTTACTCAGCCAGCAAAGCCTCCTGCTGCAGACATGGCTTATATTAGCAAAATTTGTTCTTTGATGTACTTTATTATCTTCATAAATACATTTGCTACACTGCTAAAATGGCACGGTTTGGTAGATTATGTTTACAGGGCAGTTTTTGCTGTCATGGATGTATTGGGTTGAAAAGGTGAATGTCATTGCACTCCTAAGCGATGGACTTAATCTGGCAAAAGCACAACATCTCTGTCAGAGAGCAGAAGAACTTAGTAGCACAGGAGCTGGAAATAAATATACATACATATGTAGATACACATATGTGTACACACACATGCATATATATTTTTATAATACTGATATGTGTATAAACATTTTATATAATGTACCTGTATATATGTTCTAAACAGTCTAAATCAAAGTCCATATTTGCTGTGACTTCCTAAAGACCATCCATAAATATTGACCTCATAATGAAAACAGAGAAATGAAATATAGCAATACAAGGTTATATGTGCACGTATGGTTTCACATTGTGTCTAAATCTCAGAGGTGCAGATAAGTGCTCTGGTTGTGCTCAAAACAAGAAACACAAGACTATTATTTGTAAAAGCTATTGTTATGTCTAGTCACTGTCCTTGCTGGGAAGCATATATAGCAAGGACAGATCTTCTAAAACAGTTAATTTTTTCTTAGTCAGAGCTAGCCAAATGGGTTGATTCACATGTAGACATGAAAGGAAGGAAAAACAATTCAGAAGCTGTTGGGCAAATCTATTTGTAAGTGCTGTAGTTGGAGTCTGGCTTGGAGCTTTTTGGGACTCTCTCCTTTATTTAGGTTGGCTAAATACACAATGTGTCCTCCTGGGATTCTGAACAACTATGAGAAATATGTGTTTTCTAATGACCCCTTTATGATCTAAAAGAACATGTCAGCTTACATTTTGACATGAGCGTCTTGTTACTCAGCCCGGGAATGAAGGGGATTTTTGCCTTAGAGAGAACTGGGTGAGATTTTAAACACTGCTGCATGGGTAAGCTACTCTTAATTAGTTTCTGTTTGTTGCTTGACCTGGCTGGGAACACTAATAGTTGTGTGGATCTGCAGTGTAACTCAATGAGACTGTAAGATGTCTTATCTTCCCACCATTGCCAATTCTTTGACACTGACTGACATCCTGAAACAAGGAGCAGAATGGCCAGACAAGAAAGTTGCTTATTGAAGCAATGAGTTTCCTGAAATAAACAGAGTAGTTTTGCATCAGCAGGCCTGTTCCATCCCAGGAACAACACTGAGTATTTGTATCGGCTAAATGAGGTTACTGTTTTGCAAAGTCTTCTGGAAATCTTCGTGTCACTATGGGCACCAGCAGATAAAGCCAACATGATAAGGACTGAGGTAATGAAGAAGAAAAGGGAAGGAAAGTGAGATCTGAACCAGATATTTAAACTGCTGTGATAGTTAATCCAAATGATGTAATTGCTCCTATATTAATTTCCCGTTCCCTTGCCCTGACATTTACCTCAAACCAATTATTTGTAATCTAGTGCTTTCACTCGTTTTCTCATACCAAGAGAGTATGCACTAAAACCCTGAAGCTACTCTTAACTGTCCTCAGAGTGGAGCCAAACATCTTCAGTCTTCAAAATGAAAGTCAAAGACATGGCAGGAAAAAAAGAATAAATTGAGAGAACCTTCTTAGATTTCCTTCCAAAGACAGTCCCCAAATTGAAATTATTTTGTGCAATACAGTGTGGCAGAAAATAGATCAAGATTTTTAGTTTTGTTTCACTGTTGTGTTGTTTCTTTCTGACTTCTAAGACACAACCTTGAGCTACTTTCAAGAAAGAATTAATTCAATGATGTTTTCTTCATTTGTCAGCTAACAATGAAATTTGGTCTCCTTTTTCTTCTCTTGACTTTATTGTTGATGGCTACTGAATATGTTCACATAAGTTCACATATGCACGTGCACAAATATATACATATTTTTTTATTTAGAGGCTGGTCACAAATATCCCTGACTAATGGTGCATGAGCTGAATCCTTTGGTGGCACAAGCTCTGTGTTCATGCCCTGCTTCCCATGACCTGAGCACACGAGATGAAACGTGCACATCCTGACGTAAACTGGTGCTTTTCTGAGCAGTGATAAGAGCTAAGGCACTCCCTGCTCATACAGTTTAAAAGGGGAAGGAGAAAAAAAACCTGTGAGATATCCCCCCAAGGTTTAGAAGGGATTGGTTGCAGTTTTGTCTTCTGAACACCTCTAACTTGCCCATTTTCAGGATGAGCAAAGCCATCACCTGTAGGATTTGGCATTTAGGATTATTTTTTCTAATGACAAGCACTCACTGCATTGACATCACATAAACTGCTGAATGTCCCAGGTACATCCCATCCTCCACTGTCTTAAAGTGGGGAAGATGGTAGTGTCAGGATCTCCCCTTAGCCTTGAAGATATTCACTGTGAAAGAAAAACCAGTTGTGATTGTTGGGCAGAGAGAGACCATACAGTCTGTCACTGTTTTGGTACTTCCTCGCTATATCTATTTGTACTAAGTACCATGTATGAACTGCCATTTCCTTAAAGAATTCAGTACATGCAGAGTATAAGTAAGGTTTAAACAGTCTGGCGAATCTTGTGCAAATTTGGGTTTTTTTCTTTTTTTTTCTTTTTTTTTTCCTTTTTTTCTCTCTTTTTTTTTTTTTTTTATTTTAAATGCAACAGCTGGATGTGATAGTCTTAGAAAGTGCAACAGTGTCAGGAATTCATCTGCTGTTTTCAAGAGACAATTGGCCTTAATTACCTGATCCAAAAAATAAGTTAATGTGGTGCAACAAGGAAATGCCATGCCCCATTAGTAAAAGATGTTTTTAGTTAAACCAATGTTGTGGTGGCACAGTTGCGGTGTGCTTACGTGAATAAGCTTTACTGAGGAAGAAAAACTTGGTTAAGGAAAAAAGGTCTAAATCCTGAAATCCTTGCCAGAACCAGTTATGTGACTCTCATCTAAACTATTCCTAGGGGCAAGATTTGTGCAAGTACCTGTGGCTGAGAGGTGGTGTTCAGACAGCCAGATGGAGCTTGGGTAGTAGTGGGCAACTTTAAGCCCTGATTCTGTACTTCAGCGTTATTAAACAGACCATTTAGGCAAATGTTTTTCTTCAACTACACATACAAAACTTCTTGAAGTGATTGCAGCATAAAACATAAAGCTATACAGAGACTCTGTTGCAGGCTGGATAAGTATTGTTCAAAGTGTACTTAAATGTTTTTCATAAATTTGTGAGCAAATTTGTACAATTACACACATTTGTTTTGGTAATCAATATTATATAGTGTGCATGCGATCTCTGTATATTTTATATAAGTAAATATAAATATTTTAAATATTTATATTAATATTTTAAAATGTGGAAAGTTAATGTTTCTTTTACAATGGAAAAGCCAATGAATGATATAAATGAATCATGTTTTGAAAAGCCGATGAATTATATAAATGTATCCCATTTAATTATCCTTGATCTTTTACTCTGAAATACTGGAAGCTAATAAACACAAAGTAATGCCATCATCAGGCTACAGAATTAGAGCAGATGATATATTCTATTATTTGGGTCTCTTCTTTTGTTGCACAGCATATGTGACTGCAAAATTTATACCTTCCAAACATATTGGAATAGTCAATAAAAGTGGAGGACCTGGAGAACTGTAGGCCAATCAGCCTCACTTCTTTCCCTTGGAAGGTGATGGAGTAACTTATTCTGGAAACTATTTCTAAACACAGGAAGGACAAGAAGAAGGCTGAGAGTAGTCAGTAAGGGTTTTCCAAAGGTCTGATAGCCTTCTATAACAAGATTACTGTCTCAGTGGATGAGGGGAGGATGTTGTCTAAATTGATGTTAGACGGATTTTTAACGTCTCCCATAATGGCCTCGTAGACAAATTGATGAAGCACAGGGTAGATAGCTGCACAGTGAGGTGTTTGAAAACTATCTGAGTTTCCAGGATCAAAGGGTTGTGATCAGCAGTGCAAAGTCCAGCTGGAGGACAGTGATTAGTGAGGGACCCTAGAGGTTGGTATTGCCAATATTCTTTGACTTTTTCATTAACGACCTAGATGATAGGACAGCACACTCAAAACTGAGTGGAGAGGCTGATACACCGGAGGGTTTTTCTGCTATTCAGAGGGACCTCAGGAGGCTAGAGAAATGTGCTGGCAGGAACCCCATGAAGTTCAGCAAGGGAAAATGCCAAGGCCTGCTCCCCTGTCCCATGTACCAGGACAGGCTTGGGCAAACTAGCCAGAAAGTAGCTTTGCAGAAAAGGTCCTGGGGATCCTGGTGGACAACAAGTCAAGTCAGCAATGTGTCCTTGTGACAAAGGTGGCCCACAACCACAGGGGGCCCAGAGAGTTTGTGGAGTTTCCATCCTTGGAGGTATTCAAAACCTAACTGGACACGGCTCTGAGTAACGTGCTCCAGTTGACTCTGCTTTGAGCGGAGGGTTGGACTGGGTGATGGCCAAAGGTGCCTTCCAACCTCAACCTTTCTGTGATTCTTCAGTATCGAAAGTGGAACCATGAAGCTGAACATTGAGAATACACAATATGAAATGTAGTGTGCTGCATAATTGTGGTGGAACTGTAAGGAAAGGAAAACTCATTTTTCACCCGGTCACTGAGAAAATTCTCCTTCCAGCTGTGTATTGAACAGGCTTCCTTGAATTATTATCACATATATAATCTATACAGGATAGATTATTATCTCTCTGAAACCATGGACTTTACAGTATTTGTTGCAGTCCAAAACACCTGAACCCGAATATCTAGAGGACAGAGGTTCATGTGCAGCATCTGTATTTGTCCTGAATCTTCCTTTTCTTGCTTGAGCTATATGAAATGTCAGCAGGATCCCTCATTTTCCAGTCTGGTCTTTAAGAAAGAAGAATTTATCACACTAAAGTATAAATACACTTCCCTGCGTGTACAGTCTATACACAGAAACTGTGTTGTAATATTAAAACCACAGAGTTTACCTTCCCTGTAAGGGCCTGCTCTGTTCAACTGGCTTGTCACACCAGAGTAACATTTACTGTTTACTTCATTACTTACCTAATGCATAAGGTCAGGTATAAACTAAAGAAGGTAAGAGGTTAAAATATCTTTTCCAATGAAAACAAGGAGAGATTTTATACTCATTTCAATAGAGCCAAGATTTTACTTAGTAAGTAGCATAACAGTCTACAGGACCTGTAAAAGGATGCTCTCTCACACAGCAGTGATATCAACAAGAGTCTGAGGATTAGAGCGCATAAAGAGTCCGATTTCATGCAGACAGTATTTCAGTTTCTATAATGCCAGTGACAGAGCTCTTTCATAACCACAATAACTTGATCATCTCTTTTTTTTTTTTCTCTCTTTGCTTATTTTGTGAATGTTTATAGATGTGGGCAGTTATGCAAATTTTTTTTTTTTTTTTCTATAACTAAGCTGTTTTCATTTAGTGAAACAGCAAAAACTTACACTTCTGAAAAGGGCATTGTAGTGTCACATTTATTTATTCCCTGGGTAAAGTGTGGCTCCATCACTCTTTTTTTTTTTTTTTTCTGGTGGTTTTTTTTTTGGTATCCATGCTGAGAATATACCCATTAATTTCAAACCAATGTGAATTTATCCATCTTATTTATAAATCCATCAGGATCAAAAAACTATGCAGAAAAGAATGATTTAGCTAATGTTACAGTATTGTATATCTTTTGTAGGACTGCAATCATGTTTAGGGGGGTGATTCTGTGTCCATAGATTTTCTTCATCCGTTTGAGCTTTCCTGCAAGTAGATCTCTGCAGAAGTGAAACACTTCATGTTTATCCCTTTTACATAGGGGCCTTGCCAGAGTCTCCAACTTAGCTGTAACTCTAACTGCTTTGTAGACTCCCCAAGGGCCTCAGAGGAGTCTTGGGTTTTTGGCTGCCAGCTCTTCCCTGCAGGTTCCTAGAGTTTTCTTCCTCCAGACCTGTTTCTTAGGCTATCTTCTTTGACCCATTGCAATTGCTGCAGAAGGCTTAAATTACTCTCTACAGTTGCAGTTCTGTTCTCCAGGATTAAACGGGGTCTAATCAATTAATCTTAAGATTGAGAACCATTAATTCAGAACAAAAGCATTTGAGAGAAAATGTGAATCAAAAGAACAAGGAACAAGCACAGTTGGCTCCCCAGGTAATCACTGAGCTCTCTCCAAACAAGCTACCATGGACAACCAAGTGTTTGCCAGCTCTTGGATCCACATAATTTCTTACTTCTCTCTGTCCTTTGAGTCTTTCATCAGTGTGTCCTACTGAGCTGTACTGAATAAATCTCTGTTTCCTCTGCTGGGCAGCTAAGCTCTGAGAGATTTGTTACTCGACTTTCCTTTGCATTGGGTATTTACAATAATTCAGTGTGCTGCAAGTGAGGAAGGTGTCACTTACACTGCCCAGTGGGCCACGCATGTCGCCATGAGCCAACTCATAAAGATTCACAGCAGGTTTGCAGCACATAGGATAGAGTTCCCAAGTTGTCTATGGTTCCATGGCATCCTTCACAATCCTCATCTCACA
Source organism: Tetrax tetrax (assembly GCA_009806455.1). Lineage (NCBI taxonomy): Eukaryota > Metazoa > Chordata > Aves > Otidiformes > Otididae > Tetrax > Tetrax tetrax. The sequence goes on along the minus strand of WHYT01014877.1, from coordinate 93,574 downwards.
TCACAGAAAATTAGACTATATTACAAAATGCTCACTGAGGATGGAATTATCCCATCTGCAAGGGGATCAGACTTCCAGGCAGGGCTTGTCTTGGTAGATTTGAGCTGCATGTAGCACGTTAGGTCCTTGATCCCTGGATATTAATGCAATACCAGTCAATTAATAATGTTTCAAAGTATGTCGCCTTCGGATCTTAGTCCAGAGGCTTGTTTGCAGAATAATCCCAGTTGGTAAGTTTATCTTTTTGTACTGCTAACAGCACTAGTCAGTCAGTAGCTCTTTTTTGATGTGCTTTTGCTCAGTTTTGCCACTGTGCCCAGCCCACAGATAACAGCTGTGTCTACATAGACCTGCCTTTCTTTTTGTGATTGTACTTGTGCTTTGTATTTACAGAGGATCAGACACAGCATAGCTGTAGCCAAAGTATTCTTGTTTTTCTGTGTTCAGATGATCTGGGTAGCAGGTTATTGCTACGTGAGTAAGAGCAACCCTTTTTAATTTCTGAGACCAGTGGGATTTTAGGTAATTCATACATGGGCAAAGGGCTAACTGTATGAAAATAAGTACAGTTCCCTTTGCTTTGGGAAAGTATTGAATGTATTGAATGTCAGGCAAAAAACCCTCTTGCACAAATGAGTTAAGAGTTTCCACGATCTTTGTTCCATGCTCTCAGCCTTGGTGAAGGTTTTGGCTCTATGGGATAGTGTTATCTCGCGTCACCATTCGGTTCCGGCCTGAGCTGGCCCCTGGTGACACGGTGGAGGAGGCAGCCTGACGGGTCTTCAGCGATCCTGTGTCTCCCTATCACCTAGCACTCTGTCTTTAGCTTTGTTTATGCCAACTTAGAGATACCAGCTACATGTTTCCATTCATTACCGCTCCCGCTCACTTTGGTAACACTGCCGAGCACTTCAGTTTCTATCGTGCATCCTCTTAAAAGAACAGAAGAGATTTTTTCCCTGTCCATGTTTCACTGGATTTTGACAAAGGACTTACAAAATTAGTATCCCAGACAGGAAATACTGGGCATGTAAAACTCTAACACATCTTGGTGATACCCATATGTCTTTGCGCATAGCTAAAAAGGTTAGAAGTGTTAAAAAGGAGAAATATGTCTGAGCACACAGTCTATGTAAGGTAATATCAGCAAAATACTCCTGTGAGCAGACAGCTGGGGAATGACCCCACACAGCCAGAGGAGTAGTAAGTTAGTAAACCCCATATTTTAAAAGCATCAGAGTTTGCAGGTTCGTTGTGGGATATGTAAGCAATGACATACATAAACTGCTTGAAAACTGCGAGTTCAGATATCAAGCTGGACTCAGATCTAAGAATTTCCAGTCTGTTGATCCAGCCTTTGAATTCGTTTTGCTTCACTGCTGCTGGGAAGCAGATGTAGAGGGCGTGTTTACACTATCAGATAACTTCTCTGTCTAGTTTACACCTGGTCCCCTGCCTGAATGTTAGTTCATTTCCAAGCTTCCTTTTCCGGTCAACCAGCCTCCTCCAAAACAAAACATAGATTTGCTTCTGGGGAGAGTTTATCCTGGTGCCCATTTTGAGTAGACTCTGGTGTTCATGCCTGTGCTCCCTTTGCACTGTGCAAAACTCCAAAACTCACCACAGGCTTTGTACTCTGATCTACTCCTCTGAGCTCCGGTGAGGGTACCCTCACCTTAGTGTCCCACACTATTTTATACATTCTGAGATTATTTTCTCTCCTACTCCATTGTGACTTGGTGTCCAAAGCAGATGCGCTGTCAGATGCTGTGCAATGTGGACATAGTCAGTATTGGCTTAACATGCAGACATCGCTCTCAGGGATGGGATGTATATAGAAGCATAGACACAGCTGCTGTTACCTGCCTCCACAAGTGTTATCAGGTGCTGTTTCAATCTTATTCAGAGTCACATCACAGCAATGTTGTCTTAAACATCACCTACCTTGACAAATGTGGCAGATAAGTTCCACAGCACCTCTTGGAGGGTCAACAGTGTGGATCAAGTGGACTGAGTACTGGCAGTTAATCTCAAAGTCCTAGGGTGGGTCTAGGTAAATTTGGTGTGGATTTTATGAATTGCTGGATTTGTAAACATCATGTTGGACCACTTCTATTTACTCACAATATGCAGATATTCTTCTACATCTTAGAAGATGTTACTACTTCAACAAGGGCGGGGACACTACTTCAGACAGATGCTCACTTTCACTCATAAGTGCCTTCTGTGGACTGCAGCGATGACCAGATGCCTCAAATAAACTCAAGGGCCCATTGAGTTACACAAGGGGTAGCCAGTGACACCAAACCACAATGCTCCTTTCCAGACAAGCTCTCTGTTATGTGAGTGCTATTTTAGCTAAACTATATTTGCTGTAGCTCTTGATTAGAAAAATGTTGTAGAAAGAAAAAAAAAAAAGAAGAAGGGAAAGGAAATCTATAAGTTGCAATTCAAACCTATTTTGTGTTTCATGAATGAACATACTTTTTTATATCCGGGCCCATTACAGTGAATGCTCATCTTCTAAAAGGGTGTATTTATTATTCCCATCTTCAGGAGTTGGAAGAGGAGTCCTGCTTCCTACAGCAGTACCTCAACTCATTGTATCAGCTGAGGGTGTACAGATACCTCACTAGAGGCTACTTGAATAAAGCGTCAGTTCTGGAAGCATGCAGCTGAAATCAGTGCTGACTTGAGCAATTATTATTCAAGAAATCAGTCTCACTGCATTTATATCTACTCCCTTCCTATTAGGCCTTGAACATAATGTGTGAGGACCAGCATAGAAAATGCAAATGAGCCATGGTTTGAAAAATAATTCACATAATTCTTTGGAAGATTTGAAGGATGTATTTTAACTTTGCAGTGTAGCTCCAACTTAAAACATAAAACGATCATCACTGATGATAACTTAGTCTAAAAGTCTTGTCAGAACTGAGAAAGAAAGAAAATTTAAAAAAACTGGCTCAAATGGAAATTCTTGCAGGTATTGTACTCAGTGTTTAATGCGTCTGTAAGAAATGGGAAAGTAAGAAGTGTTAAAATACTGCCGGAATTTCAGAGAGAAAATGCTGTTACTCAGGCTTTGGAGAAAAATCAGGCAGATAACGTGTCTCATGTTTGTCTTTTCCTACTCTCACTCTTTGCAAGCTTTTTTCTCACTGCTTTGTAAGAGCACTCTCCATTCTTACACTGGCCCTCCCATCAATGCCACTCTGCTTCCTCGTGTGCAGCCCTGAGTGCTGGCAGCTGAGCGAGACTGGCTGGAATGATAATCTTGGTGCTGCCCGGATGAGCAGCACTCAGGATCAGCCTTCTGATCCTGTTGTGTTTTCCTGGAAGCACACTCCTCTCCGCCATGTGATGGGGCAGAGGGGTGAGGGAAGGGGATATGGGAACAGCACATCACTGCCGACAGCAGAACACCGCTCCACTGAGAAAGAGGTTGTGAACTACTGAGGGTTAGAACTTTCTTAATTGTCCTGTTGGCACATTTTTACTGTTCCTATTTTAGTTTGTTCAAAAGTACAGGGTTTGTGATTTAACTATCCAGAGCATAGAATAGGCAATCACGTATTGCTGCTATTTATTTCTTCATTAATTGCTTTACCATACACATGGCACAAAGTACAGACATTACAGAGGGTAAAAGGATGTATGTGTGCATGCTCATGTATCTATGTAAACAGACATAGCAATGCATATATCTATATCTACGTGGACATGTATATGTACGTATACATAGACATAAACATACAAAGGGAGACAGAACAAGAAAGAGAAATAAATAAAACCATCATAAACATTTCTTGGTTTAATTCTGCCCCTGTAACTTTTTCCCTTCTTGTTTCATGACTTGAGACAGTGATAGAACTTGGTCTTTATCTTTTGCAACATTATTCCTAACGAAAGCCAGGCTGAAGAAATGCAGTAGATGATTATTCTGGGAAACAGGAAGCAATAACTCACACCAGTGTGAAGTTAAGGAGACTTCAGCCAGACTTGCTTCTACAAAATCTGACTCTGTCTTTTTTTTTCTTCCCCAGCAATCAGATAGATTTGGCTAGCAAGCCACAATGTCTTCTGAAATGTTTAATGCTGTACTTCTGAAACCAAAAAAAGAAGGCATGACCTTCATGGAATATCCCGTAGGTAAAAAGAGGAATGAAGAGCTGTCCCATGGATCCAGTTGTGCCAACACATTTGATATTTCATGAAAGTGTTGGTATAATTCTAGACAATTATTTTTCAGGACATTTCCTTAGTCTTTTTCTATAGAAAATCACATGAAATCTCTCCTCAACATATTAAGGATAAGAATAAACCTGCATTATTAGGACTGTGAAATCAGAAACTAGTAAGAAAAGGACAGAATTTTGATTGCTGTACATTAATTAAGTTCTGTTGGACTGAAGTGGGTAATTCTTAATTTTTTTTTTTCACTCTTGACAAGTCTTTCATGTGTCAAAAAATCAACACATTTCATTAAAGCATTTGGAAATGGAAAATCTCGTTGGGGCAGTCGGGGTTCAAAGTAGGCACCATTTCCTAAATTGGGGTGGAGGAACAGTGGTTTTCTCTCTCTTCTGTTTCTTCTTTCTCATGTGCAGGAAAGCCATAGCCCAAAATGCTGTTAGGGCCCAGGAACGAGGAACTAGCCACTTCTTGAGCCTAAGGAAGCCAAAGAGTAAGGTGAATTCCTGGGCAACTGCCCTATCTGGTGGTCTATTAGTTCTAAGAAGTAAGACAGAAGCTCCTCTCCCAGTTGGATAATGGTGTGTGAGTCTCCTTGTGAAGGTAGACCTGAGTTTTATAATTTTCCTTTCAGCAAGGAAAATGCCTGTAAACAAATGATCTAACCTCTGATTTAGCAAAATATTTCAAATAACCTAAACTTTTCTTCTTTCTTTTCTTACCAAACACCCTATTCTTTCCAAGTTTATTTTGGATTATTCCAGAACACATTTAAACTCAAGAGCAAATTGAAATATTACATATTTATATCTAGGGTTTTTTTTTTATGACACAACGACACAAAGACTTTCAAGTGCTTTCTTTTTTTTTTTTTGTAGAATCTCTCCCTCACTGCTAGGAAAATGTGGTGAATGGTCAAGAGGGATGATGAGAATCCTCGTGGGGTGAGGAATGAGGAGCTCTTCAGCTTAGGCAGACAGAAAACATGAACTGAGGAGACCTGGAAGGGACTGTCTTTGTATGTCTCTTGAATACAGACAAGTTCCCTGGAAACACGTACAGAAAATGTCAATAAATGGCTAAATCCTCAGTCTGACCTTTGTGAGGCAAGGATGTCAAGTGCTGCCCTTTTGACAGTAGGTAGGGTTGCATAGCAACTTCGTTTGAGTTCCCATGCAAACAGTAAGCAAAACTAATTCTGTTCTTCACTGAAGCATTAGCCTTGCTACCCTTCCCCTTCCCATACGAATGGTTGTCTCCCAGCTTGGGTAAGTCTTACCCTCCTTTCTACAACCCTGGGTGCTTTTACATCTTCAAGTGCTTTGGCCTGTACATGAGGCTACTGTCTCCTCATCCTCAGTTACAAGCTTCTGTACACACAGGGTCTCTTCATGAAACGCAACCATGCTTGAGATAGGTGTGCTCTGAAAGCACATCCCCTCCTCTCAGTACGCTGCTGTGAGGGAAGATGAGCCCCTTGTAGAGCCTGGATTTTCCTTCTTAATTCCTCTGGTCTGTGAAGGGGAAGGGAGATGGACAACTATGGAGATATTCCCTTCTGCCAAAAATGATCTGATAGTGTGTGTATGTTATCTTCTGGTAACCATGGAAACAGACAAAAATTAGTCGGTTGGATGCAATCAGACTGTTTTCAGTTTCTGGAAAGGCAAAGGGCTCCCTTTCATCCTGGGTCTGGAATTGACAGTCCTGCAACTGGTGTGGGTCAAAGTTATTTTTACTGCATGGAATATTTTTACCATGATACTAGATCCTAAAGTCCACCCAGTTTCAGGAAAGTTTGCCACTCTTGATTTTTGAATTTCCTTTGTTGTATTTATTGGTTACAAAGTCCCATATTTAGCCCTCCTGTAATGTATCTACCTTATTAAAATCACAACCTGTCCTTGACATCATTATAGCATACAATCTGGATAGACAGTTACAAATCCACTCCAAGAAGCCTAGAGAGCAATATATGTCAATCACTTTAGTAGTTTTTGTATTTTATATTAATTTTATATTATTGTAAATAAACAGCATGTGAAATAAGTTATAAACCTTGTACAAATTTGCTAGTGCCTCCTAAATGTATTCATTTGTAAATGCTCAGACCACGAATCAGTCTGTACTTTAAAACTGACAATATAAATTCTATCAACTGAAAACTTACATCCAGATAACAAAATATGCTTTATGGTGTGCACACAATTCTTTTGGAGTTCTCATTTTAGGATTATGCTACGTGTGCAGAGAAATCAGCATCCATCACCCCAGGGTTCTGGCCCATGGTGGAAGGTTACAAATTCCATAAAATCACTCTGAAAGCCCAGGATGGGTGATGTGTCCAAGCAGACACAAAGTTCGGGGAAATTAATTTTCTTCCCATAACAGTTTCAGAGCTGCAGCTGAGACCCAGCTGTATCATAGTCAAACTAAAGCAATCTTCAGTTGCTGTGATTCGTGGAAACAAGCCCAGGGCTTCCTACAGGCTCCACCTCGGCCAAGAATCTCCAGAGGGCTGAAGGCTGTAGCTATGTTCCGCCCGCTCTGATAGACCCCTACGCAACTTCCAGCTCTATCTCCTTCACTTTGATAATGTGTGGAAAAGATAGAGTGAGACTGTGTATGTAAGCCTCTGTGCTGGTGCCATCGTCAATCATTTTTGACCTGGCAAATTAGAACTACAATGAATAATGTCTAGAACTAGGTCTACACTTATGCAGATGCCCAAGGTGAGGGACAGTGCACCCTGCTATATCATTCTGCGTATACCAATCAAAAACCATCAGTATCGTGTAACAAAAGTAATTACTTTGTGGAAGAAGTGGTAATGGAAAGAAGAAGGTTCGTGAGCTATTTGTGTATATGTATAGTTAAACACACATATATAGCAGATAGGTGTAGATATAAATATGAGTCAATATATATGCATATATGTATATATAAGCATATATGATTATGTGTGTATATGTATTTATGTCCACATACATTTTTATATATAGTGTATGTATATATGTGTGTGTATGTATCTGCACTACTCCAGACTACTTCTGAGTTACATCTGTTTTGCCTTCAGTCCTCTCAGTCAGTGTGTTTGATCTCGGTGTTCCAAATTTGTGGCACATCAGAAATCTTCCTTACTGTTTATTCAGTGAAAACTCATAATGTAATTGCTGTCAGAGCCTCGTTGTTTGCAAGGAGTCACTTGGAAACTCTCTCGTCATGAATGTGAGTTCAGAAAGTGAACTCTAATGAGCCCTTTCCTCCTCAATTAACTCACCATGGAAAGAAGTCTGGTGCTGGCTGCTTTGCCTGCAGTTCTGCAGTCGGAGATGGGGATGAACGCTGGAAGATGTGCATGGTATTGGCACAACTGCAGTGCTTGGGAATGCTCTCTTCTGGGGTAGGCGAACACTCCTGATATCTGTGGAAGGTTATCTTCCCTCTGCGGATAGGCATATTCCTTCTTTCAAATCATCTCTCTCCCTTTGATAGGGGTAGTGAGTGCCTCTAACTTCTACTTTGGGTGCCCTGCTTCCAAAAGAAGGGAAAAAAAACTCAGAGAACATTATTTGCCAAGAAGTACTGCTGTTACTAAATGAGTGTGGTTGATGTAGCACTAATGGGCTTTGCAGTTCAGGTAGATGTCAAAAGCAAATAAATACTGAATCTTTCTGAGATACAACAAATGTCTTTATTTTGTTGATTTCCGTCTATTCTCAGCACCACAAAAAAAAAAAAATAGAGAATCATAGAATCATCAAGTCATACAGAATGGTCTGGGTTGGAAAGGACCTTAATGATAATCTAGTTCCAATCCCTTCTGCCATGGGCAGGGATACCTTCCACTAGACCAGGTTGCTCAAAACCTGGCCTTGAAAGCTTCCAGAGATGGCGCATCCAGAACTTCTCTGGGCAACCTTTTCCAGTGTCTCACCACCCTTACAGTAAAGAATTTCTTCCTTGTATCTAATCTAAATCTACCCTCTTTCAGTTTAAAACTGTTACGCCTTGACCTATCACTACACTCACTCCCTGATGAGGAGTCCCTCCCCATCTCTCCTGTAGGCCCCTTTTAGGTACTGGAAAGCTGCTATGTGGTCTCCCCAGAGTCTTCTCCAGGCTGAACAATCCCAACTCTATCAGCCTTTCCTCACAGGAGAGGTGCTTCATCCCTTTGATCGTTTTTGTGGCCCTCCTCTGGGCCTGCTCCAACAGGTCCATGTCTTTCTTATGTTGGAGGTCCCACAGCTGGACACAGTACTTCAGATGGGATATCACCTGGATAGGTGGAGTAGAGGGGCATAATCACCTCCCTTGATCTGCTGGTCACACTTCTTTTGATGCAGATTAGCTTTCTGGGCTACAAGTGCACATTGTTGTCTCATATTCAGTTTTTCATCCACTAGTACCACCAAGTCCTTCTCTGCAGGGCTGCTTACAATCCACTCATCCCCTGGTCAATATCCATGTTTGGGATTGCCTTGACCCAGGTGAAGATCCTCATCCACAGAAAAGGGAAGGAGACTATCTGAAATAAAGACTTAGCAGTTTGTTGGTAATTGATTTAAACAATAAAAAAACCACCCAAACTGTCTAAAGAAATTGACAGACCTGTAAGATCTCATGAGAGCTTTCCTAGTGTCCCTCTTTTCCTTAGTGTCAGGATCAGCTAAACCTATGTAATTCCTGACAGATACTGTCCAGTCCTGTGATGAAAGACTTCAGCTGTGAAGAGTGTACAGTCCCCCCAGGCAACATATTCCAGTATTATCCTTCCCAGGACAAAGATTTCTTTAATATTTAGCCTTAATGTCTCACTTTTTTTTTTTCTCTGACCACATCAGATACAGAGAACAGTAGATTCCCTGCTCATTTTCAATCACCTTTCATGTATTTATGTTAGTAAGCCTTCAGTGGGCTGGACAAACCATAATAATCTTTTAAAACACAAAGATACAATGGTGCAGACAGCATTTATAATGCTCTGTGGATCTGTGAGAAGCTCTGCAGAGTGTCATGAACCGATCTGCTACTCAGCATGGTTTCACAGGCCAGGTGTGAATGACTACCCATGAACCATCTACTGTCCATAGACCACAGTTTGGAAACCGTTGGTATAAATTACTTTTTCTGTGAGAACTCCTAGGTGGGACAACTTATTCCAGTAGTGTGTTACTATTGGTATTTGAGGTACATGGTACTTCCTACCATGTACCGTGTAGTGGAGACAGTTACTTTTCTGTAGTTTGCAATGATTTGGGGTTTTCTTCACTGCAGTTGCCCGGATGGCTAAAATCCCAAACCAGATTTTGCAGTTAAAAGAGTGTCTATGTAATTAGTTTAGATTAAGCCTTACAGTAGAAAGTGTTTTAATCTTGTATTGAAATTGATAACAGAGGCTACACATTTGGAAATATTGACTGCCAAGAAATCATCCTGATGCCTTACATTTGGTGAAAGTTGTGTCACATATGTGAAATAAATTATTAACAGACAATAGTATAATTGAGAAGGTATTTAAATTAGTTTGAGTGTACAGTTTTGCTTTGCTCTAAACAAGGTTCTTCTATCTGAGTGGTCTCAATCTGTTGTTGAAGAGAGTCTCTGATACCATCATACTATCTTCAGAGCTTCATTTGGATGTTTTATTTTCAATCAATGAGTTGTTAGGTTAAATTATGTTGTGTTCTTTCTTTATGTTCCAAATGCCAACATATTTGAGGTTGAAGCATGGATAAAAACTAGCTGACTGGTCTGAACTCTCTGCCTCCCTGTCTTCTTGACAAGACCCTGTGGCAGGACAAATGTTGAGCCCTCTTTGCTTTGTTTCTGGACATGGATCTTTGTTCAGCCACTAGATCTACAGGTGACATGGCATTCCTCATTCATTTATTAACTCATTCATCTATCAACTAACTTTGTGAAAATTAAACTCTCTTAAATATTGAAAGTTTTTAAGAATTCTCCAGATATCTCAAGTCTGCAATGCTTTGTGACTTCTGCCCTTTAAACAACTATCCAGTATGTTTCATGCTTACTGTATAGTGAGTCATTTCTGTAAGAGAAATGTGAGCCAAATGTATTGTAACTGAAGTTAGAATACTGGCTGAGCTACAGTTAAAAATAACACCACATAACATCAAATGAAGCAGGAATTTAAATTAATCTGTTTTTCATGCTTGAATGACTTCTGAAATCATTGAAAACTCTGACTTGTTAAAAGGCAAGGGCCATGTGCCGTAACAACTCTTGCTCACTTGAATTTAACAGTCAGATTGGAAATCTTTCCTCTTTCCATATTAAATTTTATTAGGAGTATTTGAGCTAATAATGCTTAATGCAGGTTTTGCTCTCATAGCAAGGATCATTTTCAAATCCAATTTGACTGTGAAGGGTGCAGTATAGTAAAACTGGATGAGGATATAGGTAAAGCTGACTAAATATTGTTAAATCATAAATATTAAATCATACATGTCTACAAGGTATCTGTAATCACCATAGAATCAACTATGGAAAAACTATTGTAGATGAACACCAGAAATATATGTATTGAATCTATTCAGAACACATCCATACAGTGCTCTAACTCTCATGGCTAACAAAATTTCTCTCTTGGATCAACATGGACAATTTTTTACCTACTTGACAGAGATATTTTTTTGTGTCTAGAGTTAAATCTGTCATTTTATGTGATATCCAGGGGATTTTCAAGGCAGTACTAACACTGTGAGAATGGAAATATGCTTACTTCTAGGCCTTTTAGTGGTGTGGAAAATTGATGATATATATTTTTGCAAATATAAGTTTACATTTATGGTCATCACTTGCAGTTAATCAAAGGCCTTGTGTTATGTGCTCTGAGTAGGGCTTATGTTAGGGTTGATCCTGTCTAATATATTCAGTAAAGGTCTAGAAAGGGGGTGATGTGACAATTTACTGATGAGGACAGCTACAAAGAGTTACAGAAGGATCTCATGGTATTAAATTACTGGATGATGAAATGACAGATGAAATTCCATGTAATATAAAGTGACGCACAAGGGAAAAACATTCTTGTATTTATATATCCAGTGGTGATCTTTGAACTGCTATTGCCATGCAAAAAATGAGATTCTGGAGTTATGACAGCCAATTATACATACTTAGAGGAGTACTCAAACTGGAAAATCAAATCTAAGGATTTTTAGCATGGATTAAGAAACAAAACAGACACCATTACGCCTCTGTACAAATCTATGATGTGCCATCCTCTTGAATACACAGTATGGTTTCTCATTGCTTCACCCTCTCTTATTTCACTAGATAAAAAGGGATAGCAACACAACTGAAAAAGGGTACAAAAGGGCATCAGAAATGGTCGAAGATATGGATATCCTGCTCTAGAAGAAATAAATAAACAGATTAAGATTCATTAGTCTGGAGTCTAAAAAATAAAGTAATGTGATGAACTGCAATACAAAATGATCTTTTGTAACACGATCCATACAGGATATCAAATGAAACTTGTAGAAGTCTAGTTAAAAGTGGGTATTTCTCCAAATAATATGATGTCAAGACTGTGCTGCAGGACACTAATTAGAAAAAGATTATATGGGTTCAAAAGGTGACTGAATAAACTCACGGCAGAAAAATCCATGGCAATCTATTCAGTACAGACCTGCCGTCTTTGGCTCAAAAAGTTCATGAGCCATAAATCATTGCGGTCTGGTGAATATATTGGGGAAATACCATTATGTCCTTGCACTGTCCTAACAGTCTCTGCTAGGCACCCATAACTGGTAGCTGATGCAGACACATGCTGGGGCTTCATGCCTTAATTCAGCTTGGCTGCTCAAACACCTTTATGATTTATCAAGACCTGCAAGGTGACAGTAAGGATGAGAAGAAGCCAAGAATGTCTGTTAACAGCCATGCTAGCAGCTGACCTTCATCCATGTGTCATTAAGGACCTGTCTCACGGCAGGGTAAGTAATCTCCTGGAAGTGCCTATCTCTTCACTGATTTTGAATTAACCTTGATAATTAGCTGAAACTGAATGCCTGCAGTTAATAGGAAAAATCCCAAGCCTCATGAGAAGGAGGTGAAGTCTTCAGAATCTAAGAGCTCTGTATTGAGCAGTGTTGGATTGCAACTTTGCAACTTGCTGTTGCTTCAAAGGTTCTAGCACAATTTTTTTGGCATAGCAATACTGATCTAAAGCTGTGTGACTAGCCATATGAGTCAGGTGAAGACAGAGTCAGGTCTCCAGCATTGCTCCTTTCCAATTTCTGAATGTTTAAATCTACCTAGACAGCAGTCTGTTCACAGCATGCTCCTTCACCTCTGTACAACTTTCCTTGCAGTTGCTTGTTTCAGCCTTTCATAACTTTTCACCCACCTGCTTACCTAGCTTAGTATATTTTGTCACCTCCTACTCTTTCCTCAGTGCTAATAGTGACTGCCAAGCCCTGCCTAGTGCCATGAAAGAAATGTTTTTCCTGCCGTGAGACTCTCTCTTATGAATTCCCATTCCCATTGAGAAAGATCCCTCAGGACCTTCTTGGTCAAGTGAAGACCATATCATCTGTCTCTTGAGATCAGGCTGCCCCAGCCTAGGATTTGAAACCAGGTCTCCCACATCTCAGGGGAATCTGCCTTCTGTTGGGAGCAACTCTTTTCCTAACCATACAGATACTGGTCACACTACCCAGGTAAATCGATCTTTCTGTAGTGATCTGGTCAGAGATGTCATTAAAACTGACACTTCCTCAGGAAAAGTTACATGATCCATTGTAATCTCTATGTTCACTCTCTGTTTAATACATATTTACATTGTACCATATCCTACTCACGCAAAAGACAGAGATCTGTGCTTCTCCAGTTCTTCCCCTCATTCAGCTTGCTCTTCTAGGTCTACATTTTACCACTGGGTCTTCAAGAAGTGATTTTAACAAGGCTTTATCATAGGGCACTTATTTTAGTTCCAATGTATGTTCGCTGTGACAATCAGCCAAAAATAGGATTGAATCACATTGTGAAGATATTTCTCCTGTAGTACACGTATGACTTTATTCTTTCCTTTTCCTCCTCCACCTCATTGTTATGTGTGATATTTCATTGTATTATATATGAGCTTGAATTTCAAACTCTTTGAAGCAGAGACTGCTTACAATATTTCCCTCTTTTCAGACACAAAGGAACAGTTCTGGAAACCAATTAATAAGACGTTAAAAGTGTAAATGATGGTAAGTTTCTCCCTTGAAATGGGAAAGAGAGGAATGCTGCCCTTCATTGGCAACGCTCCTACAGGTCACATTCATCAGATGAGGAAAAAGAAAGCTCCAATATCCAGAGCAGGCTTTTTTGCTGCATGAGAAAGCACTACCTTTATTACACATATCCACTCAACAGAAGAAATTCACTTAACACATAACTGGCTTTTTTAAACTGGGAATTCTTTGTTCCTGTGTGGCTGCCTTTTTTCAACATGTCCGGTTTTTCTGCTGCCTAGCAATGGTTAATGGATCTGCAAATTGTTATCAGCTTGATATTACTGTAGAGCCAGCTTACACAAACACCTGATAAGCACTGTAACACATTTCAGTGGATGAAAATTCATTGTACAGCGTTGTTTCCTTTTACCTCAATGTGTTCCAGACCACTTGGACGGCTCACTTAATGAATCCCATTTTGTGGAGGACAGCCACGTTTGAGAGGCTGCCAGCCTGAGACGCTGGTGCCCGCGTTTTGCTGACCAGGGTGAGATTCTTTGACAGCTGACAGGGCCATGCTGACTGTCTTATAGCGAAGTGAAAATGGACACTGGAGGGATGGTGGCTATGACAGAGATGAGGTGTTTAAGAGTCCTATGTTTTGTCAGGCTCCTGCATGCTGCGTGGTGAGCAACAGTGTCACAGAAAGCGCTTCTGTGCTAGCTGCAGAGGTTGCTGATCTGCTGTTCGAACCATTACCTGCGCGTCTTACCCTGCATCAGCGTAGACACAGAATGGCAGCTCTTTTTTAATTTTTGTGTTGAAGTATCCCATTGTATGTAAGGAGTTTTCTTCACATCTCCCAGTTTGGATAGAGGAATGTTATCTCTGTTTTAGTGGTGGGGAGCTGAGAGAGAAGCACCTCAACTGTACTCTGTCACCTGAAAATCAGGCTTCAAGGCTTAACTGTTTTTTTAGCCTCTCTGGGGAAAATCACAGGCTTTTCTGAGGAACATCCTTCCCATGACAATGTAGACATCTGCTCTTCATGGGGTTCGTTGCCTTCTGGCTGTGCTTCTCTCCCTGTTGATTACAGCTGAAGTCAGTTTGGATGAACACAGGGGCACTAACAGATCTAAGCACTTTCTGAAGGCATTTAGCCATCCAACGATGCAGATCAGGTACTTAGGAATGTTTTAAAAGTGTCTTCTGCAAGCCTAGCTCCCAAGAAGATGAGTGCTCCAGCAAGGCCCAGGTGAGCTGTGGACTGTCCTGCTCTGGGCTGAGTCCAGGAGGCCCCTTCTCCCTTGCCCGTGGAAATGACCTGAGTGATTATGGGAGGCAACACGGCTCTGCCCAACCCTGTGCCAGCTTGTCCTATTTTCTTTAAATGGTCTCTGAGGGAAAAGGGTGAGGGATTGCTCTTGCACAGAAGGAAGCAGGTCCACAAGATTTTTCTCCAAAGATGGGAAGAAATTCTTGGGATTTAGAAAAACATTGCTGAATGATGTGGAGTGCAATTCTGAAATTTGTGGTAATCTTGAGATAATTTTAGGATTTCTGAACAGACACAAAAAGTTCTGATAACTTAGGACTTTTGAAACTATCTTGGAAAAATTGCTGTAAAAATGTAATTTGGGAAACCAGCCAGCACTGGCAGAGAAAAGAAGTCTTGTTTCCAATCCATGTGACTCTAGGATTTTAATTCTTTTCTGCCAGTTCAGATCCTTTTGTAGTTTTAATTGCCTTCTATTGCTAACTTCTTGTTCATGCATAGTGCGTATGATGGCTCAAGTGCGAAACAGTATCGACATTTCACTTCAGATGTGGCTGTGCTCCTGGAGAAGCAATGTGACTCCTGTAGAGCTATGGGGAAAAAAAAAAGAATTGAAAACAAGAAAGAAATTTGGCAGGTGACTTACAAAGGCTTTCCTCCATGGCAGGGTGTCTACTTGACCTTTTTGCCTTTTAAACTTTTCCTTCACTGTTGCTAAAATTAGTCCATAAATAACGAAAATAAATATGCATCAAGGTACTTTTAGAATAAGTTTGTTTTCTCTTTTTAGGCACCTTGCAGAACACCAGATTCTGATGCCATTCCTGGACTACATGCTCATCCTCTGCACCACCCTTCATTTTTATTTGTACAGCACCTAGCACTAAAAGGACTTACTTTCCCTTTAGCCCTCAAATCATATAAATACATGTAAACAGTAATAACTGGCCACCAATGCACTTCAAAGTGGACCGCAGAGATCAACAGAGATCCTCTTTAGCTCCATGAAAACAGCAGCAATAAAGTTGAAAATTAGTAATGGTGGAAAGTGATAGATATTTATTCCTGAGAACCAGCTGCCTGTTTCCAGAGTAGAAATCAACTCATACTTTGTAAGAGAAGTACACCATCTCTCTAAATTTAGATTTAAAAGTGGCAACCTCTCTACTCATGAAAGTGTGCATTCATTACTAATGTACACAGTAGCCATCTGAAAATGTTCACGTCATTAAGCTGGCATTTAATTTACCTCTCTTTTGCAGGTCACTTGGAATTAACATTCAGTAAATTGTTTTTAGGGGAGATGTGGTAGGGGCAAACTGAGAATCTCAGTTCAGCGAACTCTACTTGTCCCTTGCCTGAATAAATTAGGACTATTAAAAAAAGCCGGTGTCCTGTAATGGTGGGAGTGTAATAAAAATAATAAATAGTATCTAACATTTTAAACATTTCACTCATCTGTTCTTCAAGCAACATCAATATGTTATTTATTTGCTAAGATTTGACTCAAACAGTTTTTTTAATAACCCTTGGCAAAGATGCCCTGTAGATGGAAGCTCCTAGGACCTCAAGGGAGAGGGACAGGAGTGACCTCACCACAATTTATAAGTGCTGACACTAGGGAGACCATGTTGCTTGGTCTGTTAGACAAAATTATAGTGACGTAGGAAGCTGAGGCTAGAAAGTTCAAAACTGCTCTAGACACGTTTTAACAGTGTGGGTGTTCATTGGTTCCAGTCAGTGGAATCAATGAAATTAGGGATTTTTTGAGATCAGAGGAGTTGTTTTTCTAAAAGAATTTCTCTGGTTAGGAGATTATGAAGGAACAGGTCAGGCTGGGTGGTCACAGTGGTCCCCATAATCTACACTCACACTTTCAAAGCAGGCAAATTTCCAAGTGAAAAATGTGTGAACTTTCTGCCCGGTGCCTATAACACTCCTCTGGGGTGTGCTTATAGTCAGTGGAGGAAAATAGAATTTTTAGGGCAAAACCCATTTTTTTTTCTCTAAGTAGCAATTGAAAACAGGCCAGCTGACTCTCTGTGGTGCCTCGTCCCTCTCCATTGCTGTGATGGGTTTTCATCCGAGCAGCTCACCTCACCTATCACTTTTCAGGAGTGCAGAAAGCTAAGAGCAGTGAGCAAAGCTGGGGGCAACATGCCTGTGTAGGTGTTCTCATGGGACAAGACTCTCAATAGTCTGGACACTTTTCAAAAAAGTGTCACCTTCGTCAGGGTGAGCCACCCCTCGGAGAGCCCATCTCGGGGGGGGACTGCTTTCTCAGCTGTGGGAGTTCAGGTGCTGGGGACTGAAGCTGCAGATGTGAAGTCCTCAGGATAATTCCCAGCTCGAGGCCCACCCAGATGTTAACAACCTGGTGAAAAACCTCCTGCCAGGCAGCAGACAGAAGGTAAGATCCTCTGCAGAGAGCAGGAGATGGGACGTGGAGCTGGGCACGTCTCTTCACAGGAATGACTTGACTCAGAGGAAGGAAATTGGAGCTGGAGGGATAAAGCGTTTATCTGGAACGGAAGCTCCCCTGCCAGTGAGTATAAGCAGCATTGGTAGGGCTTTTGACACCAAATTTTGTAGAAAAGCAACACTAACAATATCTAGTACACTTTGGTATTCCAGAAAATCACACCGCAGCTAAATAAAAAGGAACCAGCTTGACAAGCCAGTCAAGCTTAAGTGTATCTGCTGTTTTATTTCCTGGGAAGCTTTTTGAAGGTGCTGAAAATGCCAGGAATATCCCTGGCTGTTGGGACACGATTGCCCATACTGGTAACTCACTGGCCTGGTTGCTGTCGCACTGGGACAATTCGCGCTCTCAGACAGTTCCCAGGGGTGTCTTAGAGTTAGCAAAGGCAGGGGACCACTCTCATCCCTATTTTGGGTGTGAGAACTCTGTTTTGGAGGGTAAGAGGTTTTGGTGGTTAGGATGGAGTCTGTCTGACTGACCTCAGCATCAGAGAGATGTTCTGCTCAGGGTTCAAGTACAGATGTAACCTGAAAGCCTCTGTTGTCAGGAATGCATTTTTCTAGTCTCTTGAAAATACTTCTGGGTGAAAATCTTGCAGATGTCCGTTACCATGAATCTGCAGATATACAGTGTAAATAGCCAGGTCAACAGTGTTGCCTAGAATTTGAGGTGCTTTTGACAGTTTTTGTAATTATTGTAATTGTAACTACTGGACAAGTTAATCTATTGTAAATTCTTCTAGAATAAGGCATGGGACATGGACAAATATGCACCATTTGTGGCAAAATGGATCACTGTCATGGCTTTTGTAAAATGTTTTGTATTGTAAGGCTGACTAACATGCACAGTTCATAACAGCATGCACCGAGAGTGATTTGAACAGGAACTCTTGGAATCCAGAGGCGAAGGTGGCAGCATTTTGTTTGAAGACTCTTTTGTATGCTAATAATCTTCTGTTTCCATGTCTCCCAAACTGGAACAGAAGCAAGGAGGAGCTCATTCTTTATTGGAGAGTCTGTTACCCAGATGTAAGCCATGACCTTAAAGTTTACATCTTCCCACCATACCCTGCTGCTGACATCTGAGCCCGTATCAAAGCTGTGCCTTAATCTCTGCAGCTGGTAGCTAATTCACCTCATCTAGTGGATATCATACTTACACACATCAGGACTTGACTTTTAGTTGTATTTTCAGAAACACCAGGGCTGCAAATCCGTATCTGAAATCAGCATGTCAACATTTGTAATATGACATTATGCACATTGACTTATTAAAAATTTGCTCAAACTCATAAGACTGTTATTTTTCCGGTCCCTGAACCTCTGCACTTGTTAAACATACTTTATGTGTATGTATATATACATATACACACACACACACATACACTTACATGTGCATATGTGTAATTAGTACAGCAGTTCCTGGTGTAATTGTTGAGTCAGTTATGCAGCAAGGTACTCTCTACACCGTCTTGAAGGAGAGAAGTGTTTTGTGTTCACTGCAAATCAGAAGAAATTGATGTGATTTCTGTATTTCTGGAATTGGTGCTTCAGAGTCTTTTATATAACTGTAGATTAGATAATTAAAATAATTATAAAACAGGCTTATGTATGTAGAAATCAACATGCAAAGTTAACGTTGTTAATACTAGAATTAAATAAATACTATTACAAACCTTGACCTTGTCAGGAATTTTTTATCATTTTCCTAGTCACTAGTCACTAGTTATCTTCCTTGACTTGCCAAGTAAGATGACTAACAGCTGTTAAAGTTACCATTCTGATACCAGCACAGGAAAACTTTCCTTGAACAAACCCATCAATAAGTCAGATCTTCCTCTATGAATTTGTGTAGAACTAGTATGGATAGGACCGTTATAGCCCACATAACTTTGGAGACTGCTTATTTCAGTGGCAGAATGTCAATTTGCCAACACCATCACATTAAATGTCTCACATGCCTTGCCACAATCCTTAGGGTGAGAAGGATCCTGTCTCATAAAGTGCCTTAATGAAATATCCTCGTCATCCACTGTACACATATGTCAGTCTAACATACCAAGTTACTGCCTTATCACTTGTATCTCCGTAAGAAACTGTTACACAATTTTTCTGACTTCCGTTTTTTGTCCTCTGTCTCAGGATTGTACTTCTCTCTGTTCGCATTACTACAGTTTGCTACTGCACAGGTTAATGTGGTAGAGCAGTTGTGGAAAGTAACTGCAGGAACCTGAAAATGGGCTGGTTAGGACTAATTAGGAAAGTCTTATCTGATACATACACAGAAAGGACCAACCTCAGGGTATCAAGATCTTGTTTGACAAGACTTTCTACTTCTTGTGAATTGTGACACTGCCATGATGCTATATGGGCCTGAAGCAAAGACAAGTATCAGCCATCAGGAATAATGGCAACAGGATAATGAACAAGTAGCTTAAATTTTAAGATTTTTGCCATTTAAAAAAAAGTCTTATAGGTAAACACCTATAAAACCTTCTAAGTAGGAAATTATTAAAGTGTTTCTTAACCTAGACGTTATTCATAACAATAGCAACTGTTGCCTGTACAAACTTCCCCATTTCCAGTGTTCCTACAAGGCTTTCACAACATACTGCATCTGTGCTTTTCCTTTTAAGGAGCAGGTTTATGAGCAAAGATTATTCAAATTCAACACACATTGCTTGAACAAATGTCTACTAAAGAAGTTTTGATAATTGATTGTAAGTTAGCAAGGACATATTCTCAAAGATCAAAGAAAAGAGAGGCTTCATAGCAGTACGAGTAGGAACAAAAGAGATTAAATAAAACAAAGGAAAATGAAAATTGCATGAAAGAGAACACTACTTCTGTCGCAAAGTCATTGGAAGAAAGTGCACTGTGCAGTCATCAGACGGAAGTGATGGGAACTGCGTTGATTCAGTCTGTACAGCTACAAGAAATAAAGCAATTGAGAATTTGCTGCAAAAAGTCACCTTTTTTTTTTTGGTGGGACGTGGCTGAGGTTGCAGTTCTCTCTCTGATTCCTAAGACATTGTTAGGAAATGGTTTCCTTTTCCATATTAATACATATTTAGCTTGATTCTACAGTCCTTGTCAGACAGATGGACCAGAACTAACTTCAGTATTGGGAACACAGAATTACACCCATACTCACATACATGGTAGTGTTTGTTTTTCCAGAATGTACAGAAAATATGTAAATTTATAAAGTGGCTATTTTTTCCTGTATTGCTGTTCAATCAAATAATTTGTCACTTATTTAACATGAATGAGAAAAGATTGGGAAACACATATGTAATTGTAGTGGAGAAAAAAGTTTCAGGTAACAATGATTGACAGTTACCCAGCAAAGTTGTTTTTTTTCTGAAAAAATTTAGCTTCAGCTTTGTGTTTTTCCAGCCACAGAAATATGATACATGGGGGAAGAAAAGCTATTTTGACTAAAAACTACTGTTTTCCTTCTCTTGACTTACAATAGAATTTTCTGACATAAATACTTTGATCTTTTTTAGTAATTTTCTATGGATAAAGAAAGAACATACACTTTCTAACTGGCTATATTTCAGAAACAATGGCTAGAGTGAAAGGCGGCAATAAGTTGTAGAAATAGGAAAACTCCCTCCATTCAATAAAAATAAACCACTTGGCACAAAACAATAACAACTGAGGTTGTGCTGAATTCCTTCAGGAGTAAGAGTGCCATGTTAGAAAAGCAGATTTCCTCCTACATAAAATTTAAATAATTATATTTGAGCAACTAACAAAGCATCCTTTAATGTTTCTTGAATGGGATTTGGTGCAGATAGTGGACTTAGTAGCAGTTCAGGTCATCTACAACTGGCCAGAGAGGTCACAGATGTTCCTAGGCCACAACCCAGATGGATGTATCTACGCAATGGCAATGGGCACAAGCTGAATTACAGGACATTCTGTCGAATATAAGAAAATACTTTCTACTGTGAGTCTGGTTCAACAGTGAAGCAAAGAGGCTGTGGAGTCTCTGTCCTGGGAGATATTAAAAACCCAATGGGACATGTCCCTTATCACCCCGCTGTAGCTGACCCTGCTTTGAGCAGAAGCTTGGACTGAACAACTTCCAGAGCTGCCCTCCAGCCTCATAAACTCTGTGATTCTGAGAAATAAAAACAGTTCTGCTTTCTGCTCTGTCCAGAGAAGGCGTATTGTGCTGATTTGGGCTGGGATAAAGTTAGTTTTTTTCACAGTAACTAGCGTGGGGCTATGTTTTGGGTTTGTGACCAAAACAGTGTTGATGACGCAGGGATGTTGTAGTTACTGCTGAGCAGTGCTTACACAGCATCAAGGCCTTTTCTGCTTCTCACGCTACCCTGCCAGCAAGTAGGCTGGAGGAGCACAAAAGCTGGGAGGGGACACAGCTGGGACAGCTGACCCCAACTGACCAAAGAGAAATTTTTTATCACATGATGGCATGCTCAGCAATAAAAGCTGCAGGGAAGAAAGAGGAAGGGGGGGGATGTTCAGAGTTACGACATTTGTGTTCCCTAGTAACTGTTACATGTGATGAAGCTAAATATTTGCTTGCTAATGGGAAGTAGTGAATTAATTCCTTATTTTGGTTTCCTTGCATGTGCAGCTTTTGCTTTATCTATTAAGCTGTCTTTATCTCAATCAATGAGTTTTCTCACTTTTACCCTTCTGATTCTCTCCCCTATCCCGTAGGGGGAGAGTGAGCGAGTGACTGTGTAGAGCTTAGCTGCTCATTGAGATTAAACCACAACAACAGTCAAGCTAGTAGGACCTGATGCTGAATTTGTTATTTCAAAATATTTTCTTAGTTTTTGCTTTTTGTTTAGTGTAGGTTAACTAGCATCAATTGTGTTTAAACTTTAATGATTTCCCCCCGCAAAAATGGGTTCAGAACTTCAATAAGAAAAGAGTAACTAAAATAATAGAATCATAGAATCATAGACTGGTTTGGGTTGGAAGGGACCTTTAAAGGTCATCTAGTCCAACTCCCCCGCAAGGAGCAGGGACATCTCCAACTCGATCAGGTTGCTCAGAGCCCCGTCCAACCTGGCCTTGAACGTTTCCAGGGATGGGGCATCTACCAGCTTTCTGGGTAACATGTTCCAGTGTTTCACCACCCTTATTGTAAAAAATTTTTTCCTTATGTCCAGTCTGAATGTTACCTTCCTCTATTTGAAAACCGTTACCCATCATCCTATTACAACAGACCCTGCTGAACAGTTTCTATTTAAAGAAAATTCTAGTCAAAAGCCCAAGAAGACAACAAGTACTCTTACATTACTTTCACTTGGCTTTGGTCATGCTTTATACAGAGAAATCAGACTTAGAGGATCTTTTTTTTTTCCAAAACTTGTACATTTTTTGTTGGAACAATAATTATGTTCTCACCATGACAGTTAAGATAACACATGAACTCATCGGTATTGCCAAACACTGAATGAAGTACACTTGTGTTTACCTTTGTACCCACATTGAAGGAACAGAGATATGAGGAAAAAGCAGAGAGAGTCAAGGCATTGCATGACACAGTGTCACCTGGAGACTGTGCTTTCTTCTCTCCCCCAAGTTCTTTGATATCCTGAAAGAGACTGAGCAAAGTTGCGAATTGCGATGGGAAGACGAGCAAACTGCTGTTATGGCTCCCGAAACAGCTGATGTGGCTGCTTTTCCTGCAGAGGTCCAAGATCACCGAGTTGATTCTCAGCTAGTGTCAGCTCAGCTGCTTGCACATCAACTTTCAGGGACACCACCAGAAATTGGACTCAAAACCTTATACTTCTGAAAGCATGCACACCAAGGTGCTTGGCTCAGACGCACAGACCTATTGTTGTACAGCTGTGTTTTTAAAAATGAATCAGTTGCTGTATAAGCAATGCTTATACTTTACAGAATTTTTTTAGGAGTTCATTAAAAAGCAATGATTGCTATTTTCTCACCTTGGACTGAAACATCTCATGAATTTATGGCAATTTTTGTGATGGCCAGAAGGAGTATCTCATCAGGAGGAACAGAATTCACAGTTCTGCAATCTTACTTACTCCTGATGAAAGCAACTTTTCAGAGGATTTGAAAGTATCCCAAAAATATTTACTGATGTACTGATAAGACATATTCCTTCTTAGACATCTGCATTAGTGTTTTTACTCTGTGTCTGCTAACTTAGAAGGGAAGAAGTTAGCAAACGTACTGTGTGCTCTTCTAAAAACAGTAATGTAGCACAGCTCTGCAAGCTGCTGGAAGAAAATACAAAAGTATGTGCTAGAGGGGACCTTTAAAAGGCAAGACAGTGAAAGTCTTGCAAAACTCCACTGTAAAGCCTTTTTTTCTCATTCTAACCTACTACTTCCTTCATGGTGACTTTCTGGAAGACTACCCATTCAACTTCGAGGAAGTTAACCTCATGAAGTCTGGAGCACCAGTTTCACATTGATGATATACAGCAGGGTAATATTTGGTTGCAGATTCATCTCAGTTTTACGTGTTTAGCAGAGTGAGTGTTCCTGTCAGAAATCTTCCTCTGCTAATGGTTCACAGAAGTACATAGGTCTAGAAGCTGATTTACTCCTGAGATGGGCTCCAACATGTTTCTAAGATAGTCTTCCTCTCTCTAGTTTTCCTTTATGCTGGGGTTTCAGAGTCAAAACTCTATTGTGTCTTTGGACGAAGGGAAACTCTGATGAACTCAGAGTTTTTTAATTTCAAATTGAATTTTGTCAATTCCTCCTTTCCTCAGTTGGACACATAAGGAAGTGACTCTGGTGGTACTGCACCATTTCTGAATAAAGTGTGTTATATTTTTATTTTATTGTATAATGGAAACAAGTCTTTTCTGGCCAGGAATACTCCATGATTTATGTTCTTTTGAAAGGCAGATATTAAGATCTCATACACTGGTATATAAATTACAGTGCCAGAGGTTTAATTTTCTTTTTCTTCATTATCTCTGTAGAAACAAAGAAATCAGAGATTAAAACATTCTCTTGGGTTACTTGTCCAACTCCCACTCTCGTTTAATGTGGGAGTTTAAGGTTATTCTTTCCTTACAGCATTGTCCACTCTTAGTGCAAACGATTTGTAATAAACCTTCCACTAGTTTACCTGTGAGGTTGCTTTTTGTTGCTAGGTCTCAGAGATTACTCTTACTTCTACTCATGGACTCTTAAAGACTTATTCTGTTCTGGACTTTGTTTTTTAAAACAGAATGAATCAAAGCCTTAGGTTTCTGTTAAGGAGATATAATATTTTGGGGGGGTTGCATGTTAAAAATGGCCCCATGTTGTGGGTTTGATTTTTTTTCCCAACCCTAGCAAAGAGCTCACACTGAAAAGTAATCAGTCTGTAACAGAAAATAAATTTCCAAGGCTTTCCTCTGTATCCCACAGGTGTAAGCTCTGTTAAAATGGCAGCTCTGGTGAGTCCCAGTCCTGTATGCCTACTTCTTCCAGTACATCAAGTAGAAATCTAGATTGTGACTATACGTATAAAAGACAAGCAGTCTGTTGCATATGGTGCTTGACCACTTACTCATTCCCTTGGTACTGATTCCATATCCATTCCAAAGAAAAGGCAATCTCTTTCATATTTAGATATATAGAGTTTAAAAGCCCTGGGAATGGAGAAATTGAGCATTGAATTGTAATGCCTGGTTGACATCTTTTTTTTCCCCAACACTTGGCACTAGAATGGTTAAGTTAGAAACAAATCTTGCTTACAGTGGCACTCACACTCCAGCTCACAGCAATCTCTTCTAGTATTTTGAATTTATTACATGAAATCAAAATATTTTTTATCCAACAGAGGCTAAAGCAATTAAAACACTCTTGCTTAAT
>WHYT01014877.1:31072-68574 GCA_009806455.1 Tetrax tetrax | reverse complement strand
CAGCTTCGTCACATCTTCTCTTCTCTTTTTTTTTTCCTGTTTTCCCCTTCTTAAATACGTTATCGCAGAGGCGCTATCACGGGACATTCTGCTCCCAATCGGCTCAGCCTTGGCCAGCAGCGGGTCTGCCCTAGGCCCGGTCGAGTCCACTAAACAAAGGGGAGCGACTTCTAGCAATTTCCTACAGAAGCTACCACCTTAGGCCCCCCTCACTAAGCAAAACCACAACACTTAATAATGAATTTACTGTAGGAGCTGTCGAGAGCTCTATCTCAAAGTTTGTTTTTTTCTAGCGAAGAGTTTGGATTCCTTGCCTTTATAATAATTTTAGATTGGAGTCAGGGATAAAATGCTGGACAGCTCATCAAATGATTTGTTCCAAAAATAATGCCTGTATCTGTTATGAGTGTAATAAAGCCTGTGTGCATAATTAAAAAAACATATAATGTTTTCCTCCATCTCTTACTTTGGCTATGTGTTATTGTAATCTCTGTCAGTCTATTCACAGCAAACAAATCCTACCCTTGAAATCCTGAAATTAAAGTTGTTATCCTTTTTTTAGGGTTGGATTAAATGGAAACGTGGATTAAATAGAAATTAAGTATTGTGTCTCACCATCTTGCCTCAGATAAAACCTAAACTTTCTTCAAATAAAAAGGATGGATTTTGAGTGGTACAACACAGAAAGAATCAATTCTCTGATTATTTTTTTTCCTTATTTCCTTCCTGCTGTTCTTGTTTCCTTTTTTCTCTTACTTGTCTTTGTGCTAAATAAAATATGGAAAACCTGATGTTGACTGTGAGTTGTTAACTGCATAGCAACTGTAAGTGACTGTAAGTAGAATCTCTCTATATATAGAGGCTAAGGGTTACACTCCAAAAATGTATCAGATTAAAACCAACACTACAGTTTTTCACATGTTCCTGGAGTGTCAAAATACATAGGCTTCTGGGTATCCAAACTGATATGCCTTTAGAATGACCTGATTTTCTGAAAGTAAAATCTCTGTCATATCACTAGTCACTTTCAAAAATTTGGAACAAATAGTTAAAGTATTTTGGCTGGTATCAAAATGTGCAGTTCTCATGGAAATTATTGCATGCTCTGGCACTATATGGTGGGTGTGTTAAGTTTTCCATCTGATCCAGCAAGAGCCTTGCCTTTTTAAAACTTTATGCTCTCAGCTCAAGGGATTTTATGTCATAGAAAACTCTAATGATGGAATGAATGAAGTATTTTATCCTAATATGGCTTTAATTTTCGTGGCTTGCCGTCTGCCGGGCCTTCCCATCATTTTCTGCCACAAATGTTCAGAAGTTCCACAGGAGCTTGAATATGCAAACACATCTTCCAACTTTGTATCCTTTTGCACCTCATTTCCTGGCTGTCTCTCTTGTAGTTATATACTAGACTGGGAGAAGAGAAAAAACTGGTTCCTTAGAAGGCCATATATGAAAAACAAGGACCTCAGCATAACTGAGCTGGATGTAGAGTCCATTGCTAACACAGAGACCTCACATGGCTTGATTAGGGTGATCTCAAAGTCCAAATCAAGCTACACTGTTCTTCTGAGCACTTCTCTGAATGGGATGCAGACATCACTACTGAGTTCAGCTTAGATGGGAAGATAAGACAGAAAGTGGACAAAGTTATAAGAAAATAAAAATATCATCCATTGCATATGATGGATTAGTAGTGATTGAAGTTTTCTTAAGAGTTATTTTATGACTGCTTTATGGGGAACTGCTCTCTTGTTTTGTAGTTAACATCCATGTCACCAAGAGACAACACACAACAGCATGTGTAATGCAATTGTATTCCACGGTTTATATGTAGTGAAATTTCACCTTTTGAATTCCAAGTGCTGAACTCTCTGACCTGGGTCAATTTTGATGATGAGTGGAAATGGATGCTGACTTACATTTTGCAGCACCTGCATTTTGAATTGCTCAGTGCTTCCAAAAACTCCTTGCTTTTATTCCAGTTATAACTGTCATCAAGTAGCTTAGAAATTCCTCTGCATGTTTTACAGAAGCTAAATATTCCTTACTACCTTGAGAGTTCTTAGAGGAAAATGGGTACCCTTCTTGTTTAGACAAATGTATTAAATTGATTCTGACAACATCAGAAATTTTTTTGGGAAAATCCCTGTGATGGAGCTTGGCTAACTTCATGTTTCTTTTTAGGCATCTTCTTGTTTATCTTCTACAGATTATTGCAGTTCCTATAACACAAGGGTTGTTTTGTGGGGAAACTATGTGATGCAACATGCCTGGTGCCTCTGCATATGGTAGAATTTTTTTCCAGAGGACAAGCTCAGTCTTCAAGCATGACAAATTCTTTGTGAAAGATGCCAAAAATCCTCTCTGACAAACACTTTTCTATATTTTATGAGTCTCATTAGTCTTTGTTTGGCCATCCACTTATGCATTAACATATGGTATCAATAAATACTACAAGTGTTCACAGTTCATGCCATCCTATGAAGCACACACAACAAGACATAAATTACTCTGAGATAAAACTACAGGAATTATCTTTATAGGCAATGAGAATCATCATAATTTGATCAACTGCTGACAGTTTGCAACTCTAAATGAGTTTTGGCTGGGTTCAGTGCTATTCAGTCAGGGACAAGGCCATGTATCCAAGCACATAGCTTTTCGGTTTGGCTTGCAGCAGTTAAAGGCAATTTGGTTGTAGTCAGCCTGCTGCTATTTCATAGCCATATAAGACTCTGCCTAAAAGTAAACTGTTGTTTTTTTGTTTGTTTGTTTGTTTGTTTTCCTATAAAGCGTTTTAATCACTGTGCTGAAGCACTGTTTCATCTCAGGACACTGCTGATGCCACATGTGGATGTTACCTCACTAATCCAGTTCTTAGCTAGGTTGGGACTGTCAGAAAGACAGCCCTGATCTAGTGAGGCCTTGTGAGTTTTGAGTTCTGTTGGAGATGGGTGGATGATCTCCATTCAGCAATAAAGGGAGAAGACAATGGGCTCTTGCTTTGTTCATGTGGGCTGTTGGTTCTCAGAGAAGCTGAAGACTGAATGAGATGCAAAGACACAACTGACGGTTGTACCGTGTCTTTCTCCTGGTTCAACTGTGTAACACAGTAGCAAGACAGCTTGAGGAAGTGGAAATAAATGGCCAGGTTCAGTACATGCTGTAAAACTTCAGGTGCTGATTAGATCTTGAACTACTCATATTTGCTCATACTAATGTTATTTAATTCAGCACAGAAACAACAGCCATGGTACTTTTATCTCGAAGTATGGCTGATGGTGGTACTGCCTTTCATATAGTAATTTGGAGCAATAAGATCAACGATGGGAGGAACCTGCATCTCTCCATCAGGTGTATATCCTGTTTAGTATGTTATTGCACAGGACATTTAGATCAACAGGAATAATTTAGGCAACTAATTTTAGGAGGTTTTAGGCTGTTAGTCCACATTTTACCTGGACCCTTTATTTCAGAGATGCAAGAAGTCAGACTTCCAGAAATGTTAACTTTCCTCTAGTAAAAATTTCAGGAATGTTCTTTAGTAGAAGTTGCTAATTTTCAAAATAAAAATAATCTCTTCAGATGAATGGTAACTACCTCTTATTTTAAAAGCAGCACTATTCTGCATTCCTAGTGGCAGTATGTTTTCTAGCTTCCTTTCTTTATCTTTGTTTTTCTGGGAGGGAGAGGGTGTTAAATGAGAATTAAAGACCCAAATAGTTAAATAAATGATTTTTTTTTCTGAAAGTAACTGATTTACCCTCTACTAGCTCTACTAGCCAGCTCTTCTAGAACTCAATCTTTGTCACACATTAGTATGTCTTTAGATAAGAAGAGACTATCCTTATAATTCAGATGGAACTAATGGTAAAGGGAGCCAATGCTACATTAAACTTTACGTATAGGTTTTTCTGTAGTATAAATATAATGTTCAGTAAATCAGTGTTTTGGAGAGGTGACCAGAAAATATTCCAATTTTCTCATGAGAACTCTCAAGAAAACAAAGTATCTTTTTATTCATCTGCATTACAAGACAATATGAACACTCTTGAGGCAAAAGAGCTTGGAAATTTGCCAAATATTGTATGAACAGACTGCAAGATTTTACAAAATGCTGGAGTCTAGTCAGAGCTGTGTAAATGAGTTGCAGTAAAGTGACCAAAGGTGTTATCATCCTAGCATGCAGCTTTTCTTTGCCTAGTTCCATCTCTTGGACATGTTTACTGGGGATGTTTATCTTACTTTGGCCCAAATCATCAAATCTGTTAAGGTGATGCAGGAGAGATTTGGAAGGTGCCTTAGGCACTGCACATCTCAGGATTTCTGTTCTTAAGTGTTGGGGTCTGGTGCCACAAGTAGAACTCATACTCTTGTGTCATGTACAGTGAATAAAGAGGCATAGGCTCCCAGAACTGGGATTTACAAGAAGTGGGGGACTGCCTTTGCCAGTTGGTAGGAAAAGATGGGGAAATACCTCTGTCTTAAACTTAGTCTGCCTGTCTGAACCAGGGATGAAGGAGTCAGAAATTCTCTTCTGACCTTTGTGCATAATTCTTGTAATTTAGAAGGAGTAAAATACTGCAGCTTAGTGGGCATAGGAAAGAAAAGAATTAATTTCTGATCCTTCTTCCTGGGTTGTATATATTTTTGTGGGTTTTTTGTTGTTTTTGTTTTATTTTTTATATTAAAGAGTAACAGAAAACTAGAAATAGAAGCACTTTAGGGAAAAAAACTTGTATCACTCACTGACCTCTCTGATCAGGATGATAGAAAATCAGATTCATCCATGTCTTCAAGTTGTATCTTATATCTTTGTTTTAGCTTAGATCAGCAGCATGCTTCTGAACACTTTGGTTCACAGTGCAGAGCAGTCTTGGAGACCACAGCCTGGATCACTTTTAACTGAAATGAAATAAAGGGTAGTTCTTTGAGAGCACAGCATAACAAAACCCCGGACTTGAGGAGAACAGATTTTGGCCTGTTCAGGGCACCTGCTTTGAAGAATCTCATGAGAGACAGTCCTGGAGAAAACAGATGTCCAGGAGAGCTGTTTGATTTTCAAGAATCACCTCCTCCAAACTCAAGAAAGGTCCATCTGGCTGTGCAGGAAATCAGGCATAGGTGGCAGAAAGCCAGCAGAGATGAACAAGGAACTCATGACAAAACTCAGACATCAAAAGAAAGCATACAAGAGGTGAAAACAGAGACACGAAACCTGGAAGGAACACAAAGACACTGTCTGAGCATACAGGGATGTGATCAGAAAAGCTAAAGCTTACCTGGAGTTCAGTCTCGGGAGGGACATGGAAGGCAATAAGAAAGACAGGTACATAAGCAGCAAAAGAAAGACCGAAAAATGTGGGCATGCTGCTGAATAAGGCAGGGGTCCTGGTAACAAAGGACGCAGAAAAAGTCAAGCTACTACAAGTCAGTATTCTCTCTGTCCAGATCTTTACTGCTAAGATGGTCCTTCAGGAATCCCAGGCCCCTGACATAAGTGAGAAAGTCTGCAGCAAGGAAGACACCCTCAGGAAGATCAGCTTAAGGAACACTTACAGAAATTGGACATGCATCAGTGTGTGGGACCTGATGGGATACACCCATAAGTGCTGAGGGAGCTATCAATGTCATTGCAAAGCCACTCTCAATTATCTTTGAAATCAAATGTCACTCCTACTTTCAAGAAGGGCAAGAAGGAGGATCCCGGGAACTACAGGCTGGTTGGCCTCCCTGGGAAGCTGGTGGAGCAGTTAATCCTAGAAACTATTTCCAAACATAGGAAGGACAAGAAAGTGATTAGGAGTAGTCAGCGTGGCTTTATGAAGGAGAAATAATGCTTTACCAGGCTGATTGCCTTCTATAATGAGAAGACCGGCTTAGTGGACATGGACAGAGTAGTGGATGTTGTTTATCTTGATTTTAGCAAGGCTTTTGACACTGTCCTCCACCATATCCTCATAGACAAAGTGAGAAATTGCAGGTTAGATAAGTGAACAGTGAGGTGGTTGGAAAACTTGCCAAATGGTCAGGCACAGAAGGTTGTGGTCCATAATGCAAAGTCCAACTGGAGGCCAACAACTAGTGGTGTATTCCAGGGGTTGTTGGTGGGGCCAATATTCTTTAATATCTTTATTAATGACTTGGACCATGTGGCAAAGTCACCCTCAGCAAGTTTGTTGATGATACAAAGCTGGTGGCTGATGCAATGGAGGATTATACTGCCATTCAGAGAGTCCTGGGCAGAGTAGAGAAATGGGCAGAAAGAAAAAAGCAAAGGTGGCAATTCAAAATGGGCGAAATGACAGAAGACCCAAATGTCTTTTACTATAAGATTATGGTCTGGCATGCAGCCCTCCAGAAAACAGCTGGTGGCTTTTCATGATCTCTAGGCTCTCTCAGGCAGAGAAAGTAATTCCACAGACCCACAGAAGCAAATGAAGGAAAAAGAGCCTTCCCTTACCACTGCTTAATGAAAGCTAAGGAGGAACAGTATAAATCTAGGTTGCTCCCAGCACAGGGTAATGACCTGCTGCCCTTCCCTTCAAGATGTCTATAATTTGTATGTGAATTCTTCCTTCAGCAATAATTCTCCTTGTCCTTCCGGGAAGAAAATACTCAACAATGAGCTCGGCTGTTCCACAGTTTAATGTCGCTTCAAAACCAAGTCCAAATATGAGGTTGCTAAACAACTGATGGAGATTTGGTATACGCACTTATTTCTCCTTTGTAGTTTTTTCCCTTTTCTCAGTGAACCTTCCCCTGGCAATACAGAAATCAATCTTCGAGATCAGCTTCTCAGGATATGATGTTCCACATTAGTTGAAATAATCTCCATCTTACATTTTCGTTTGTGCATACCCTAAAGTGTATTGTAAAGCAATTATAAGTCAGATTCATCTGCATGCCTGGGGCTGGAAGAGAAGAGCCCTCCAAGAGTTCTTCTCTCAGCCTCCTCTTCAGTAGAAGAACTCATTGTTGACTAAACAATCCCAGTTGCCTCAGACACTTGTGTGGTTGAGGGTGGCTGATGGTAGAACTGCGAGACCGACAGTTTTATTGCTTATCATTGAGTGTAATGGTAGTGGCAAATGATTATTGCTTTCTGTAAGGTCTTTGTTTCTGCTGTCAAGCTTTCAGCCATCAGAGGCTGAAAGAGCATTATAGCCCAATTAGGTGGTCAGTAAGATAGAAGCAATACTATGTGAGACGTTTGAAAAAGGCATCAAGCTGCAGGTCAAAGGGAAATGGTCAGGAATGAAACAGGCAGGTTGAGTTTCGGCTTTTCACACAGGGCCTTGTTATCCTTAAGAAGAAAGGAGAAAAAAAAATATTTACAGAGAGAGTTGGGGATCATAGTTCAAGGATATTGCAGTCCACTTAGATCTATTGAGTTAGTATTAGAAATCAGAGAATCTGAGAGATTCAAGCATCAAATACACCTAGTAAGTGATAAGTCATTACTGAAAAGTTAGAAGGGCTGGATCACCGTGTGGACGTCAGGCACTCTCTCTCTCTTGACTGTCGAGGGAACAAAGTATGAGTGGATTCCTGCCTTTGGCATCTCAGTTTGGTAAATAAAATTTGGGAAAAAAAAAAAGGTGTTTCAGGCATCCACTGATTTCCAGGCAGTGAAGGAGGTGATAAACAGGATCAGCATAAACAGTACAACACAAGCGTTTTACACTTACCTTATGAAGATGTATCGATATATCTCTTATCCTGCCTTAGGGTAGAGGGATAGACAAAACGAGGTGCCTTCCTGGCTCACGAACCAAAGTCTACATCATGCAAGGTCTCTTGGAGGCCACAGTGTTCTCGCAGCTCTAGGCTACAGATGAAAAGTATTGCTGGGGTAGCTGTAGTGCAACAGATACAGTTTAAAAGTAGTTATTTGTGGGGAGAAGCACTTTACTTGCATAATTTATACCATATGCCCAAGTGCCTTGGCTCTGGCTGTGCCAAAACCAGATACCTAAGGAACAATATAAGAACTGGGGCTATACACACTGTTATTTTCCCATGGTACTTTCCCAGCGTCTGACAATTTGAGGCTCAGTAACTTTCTCAGCCTGACATCATATTTAATATTGTTCAATAGATCTTTGTCCTATGAATCAGTGTAATTACTTTTTGGATTCATGCAAAGTTTTAGCACCCACAGTATCCTGTTTCAAATGTACAACTGGCTAGCTTGATCTAAGGTCCTTTAGTTCATGTAGTAGAATAAAAAGCAAATAGTTATTCTCTATTGATTCATTCCTTAAAAGGTAGAAGCCATGGATATTTTTTAAGGATTTCCATTCAGGAAAAGTTAATATTGGCACGATAGTCTTATTAGATTGTTGACCTTTGAGATTACCCAGCGCATCTCCAAACTAAAGAAGTTAAACATTGAGTGATTATGGTACCTAGTGGGCCTTCAGTATATTATGAAAAAATTTAATTTTAGATTTTTCAAGGACTTAAAAAAAACTTAAATTTAATTTTATACATTTGTTTCTGAAAACTTGCCTGCTTACCTTTTCTATCCAGGTCACACAGAGGACAAGAAAATGGTTAAGCTGTGTACACCAGATAAAAAAGTGTACATTTTATAAAATCATTGAGTAGGAGGATATTTAGCAAGATTTGCTACAGCTGGTAATATGAAAAATATTTTATTAGTATTTTTATTATGACCAATGTCATTTTGCTGTAAAGTTGTGGGCTTTGTGTGTAAGTCATGGAAAGCTTTGATGTGTTTGGGGTCTTATTGTCATCCAGTATGAGTTTAAGAAAGAGTGATTCTTTTTCAGTGATAATGAAGCCAGACCATATATGAAAGTGGTTGCTACTCCAGTCATATTTTGACTGACACATTCCCTTAAATCACTTCCAGATATAGAGATCTTTCTGAAATGAAATAGCTTAGCATCGTGATCAGATTTATTACACTTCACTGATTCTGGACCGGATCCTAAACCAGGACTACATTGTCTGGGCTCAGGCACTTAGAGGGCCTAGCTTTTATTTAGTTTAGAAAACAGTGTAGAAAGAGAAGAAAACTCCTCTGAGGTAAAATGTAAGGGCACTAAGTCATGGAAATTGTATATGCAAACAAATTTATATTAGGTTCCTAAAAAAATAATGCCAAAGACAGATACTAAATTAAGTTTTAATGCAATTTTGTGGCATTGGTTTCTAAACTTTATCTTTCATGTTATTGTCAAGCAGAACACACTGTTGTAAACTATGGCCATGGAGGCACTTCAGATTTAAAGTGTTGCAAGCACAACTTAATTTCAGACACTTGCATTCACATAAAAACATCCATACTTGTCCCTGTCTTCAAGAAAAGAGATTATTTTTCCAAAGGTCTATATTTGCATTTTCAATAAAAGTCATTACCCTCCATAGTTAGTATTTTGTGCAACACAGAATAAAATTTATTCCAATTTCGAATTAATAAAAATGGTAACATTTTTGTGATTGCTATAAGTTGTCTGCTCTTGCCCATTTCCTTAACATTTTGGGCTGTTGATGGCAGAGTAAGCATCCAAATTCCTACCTGACGCAAATGCAAGCTGTAATTGTTCAGTCTGAGTGGTAATCTGTCAACTCGAAGAGGGTTTACTTTGGTTGAAGATGCTACTCTGTGTTTTGAGATCTATTATGCAACTATTTTGACCTGGTGGATCTGCATTTGACATAGCTGTCAGGTTAAGAGTGAGGCTTGCCAATGAACCCTTTATATTTGTCCAGTCTGTCAATATCCCAAGAAAGACAAGACCCTTGCACCTGACCAGTCTGTCTGAATCCCCTGGACAGCCCACCATATCAGAGGGTGATTTGACTAACCTATTCAGGGATCCATGTTGACAGAGCCACGGAGACAAATCCCCTTATTTCAATTATTCAGGGTCCCAGGAATCTGCACAAAATGAATTTTGTTATAGGAAATACAAATTTCTGACAGGATAGTGTTCGAAGATTGCCAGTACACTGATTGTAAGAACGAGTTTGAGGCCATATACAACCAAACTCTAATTACTAATAACAGCTAGCTTAGGTTAACTATTTTAGCATTCATAGAACAAGGTTCTTATTCAATGGGCTTCCCCATGGAGGAGAGGACATGTTCAGCCCACCAACTGATCCCAAAAGTTACGATGGAGTCTTCCCTAATTTTCTCCCCTGACTCATTTACTTTTATACTGTTTCTTACATTAAGGTGGAGTTTGAATGACTCTAGTCATACATTCTTTTATTGTCAATTGGTGTAAAATTCTCTCACCTCGTTTCCTAAAGGTATAGTGAAAATATATATAAAGCACATGTTCAGTGTGGAGTGGTCTCAGTTTGGAGATGGGTAGCCTTTGGGATAGAGGTGTGTTTTACCATAATAATGAAATTATAATCAGCGAAGTTCATCTAAAGGACACAATTTTGCCACAGTTCTTGGCTCAGCAACTGATATTCTTCTTGTTTAACAGCTACAATGCAGTTCACCAGATGAATACGGCCTATTAACCACCAGGTATCACGAAGATCCTGTCCCTGCAAGGGGTGTAACAGAGTTTGGCTGCAGTGTCTCCACTCCACTCTACCCTCATTCTGCTAATCTTAGCATATGCTAAGGAGGCAAAGTGTGTTGCCTAGGGAGCTGCTGCAGCGAGCATGCCAACTGTGTTCCATACTTGAAGTAGCAACTACATTTTATCCTTGCAGTTCTTCTTAGAGAAACTAATTCCCCCCTGCCAGTTATTGTCCCACAATAGCCAATGAAAGGAGATAAATATTGGATGCCCCCTTGACTGAATTTCCTAACAGAGGTGCTAGCCCTGTTTCAGCAGGGCTCTGGGCATTATGACTGATGATGGGATTCCTGCACAACCTTAATCTGTGCTGTGTCAAAGGGAGTGTGGCCAGCAGGTCGAGGGAGGTGATTCTCCCCCTCTACTCTGCTCTTGTGAGACCCCACCTGGAGCACTGCATCCAGCTCTGGAACCCTCAGCACAGCAAAGACATAGACCAGTTGGAGAGGGTCCAGAGGAGGGCCATGAAGATGATAAGAGGGCTGGAGCACCTCTCCTATGAGGACAGACTGAGAGAGTTGGGGCTGTTCAGCCTGGAGAAAAGAAGGTGTGTGAGGGATTTCAGTGATGGTCCATGTAGGGCCACTGTGGGAAGTTACAAGCTGCTCACAGCTGTGAGAATGCCACCTTGGAGACGGGAGCTAGGAGGGTTGTTATTGAGCAGTATGTTGTTGCAATCTGGAAACCACTGTTAGCCAGCAGGGCACGTACTTGGCAGGCCTTGTTGCATGCGCTGGCCATGCGTGCATCAACACCTGGTCAGTATTCTTCCACTGAATCTGCTGAAGGTATAAACAGAGGTGGCTCAGAGCGGAGGAGAGAGAAAGGACCAAGGGCACACTCCACAAACAACAGCGGATGCCCTGAAGATGCTGCACCTCCCTCCCTTCTCTGCTTTGACCCGGCTGATAATCATCCTCCTGCTCGGCGGTGTCTTTGGCATAGTTGGGTTGGGAAGACTCTCATAAAGGGAGAACAACATGCTAGTGACTGCTCATGCTAGGAACTGTAACTGCTTATGCAAGCCTATAATAGAGCAATAAATACCTTTTGTGCTTTTTAAAAATATGTATCCTGTGTTGGGTGAATTTTGTGCATAGGAATCCTATGAACTGGTTACAGAAGGCTCCAGAGAGACCTTACAGTGGCCTTTCAGTACTTAAAGTGGGCCTAGGAGAAAGACGGGGACAAACTTTTTAGCAGGACCTGTTGTGACAGGACAAGGAGTAGTGGTTTTAAAGTAAAAGAGGGTAGATTTAGACTAGCTATAAGAGAAAAAAAAAAATTACAATGAGGGTCGGGAGACACTGGAACGGGTTGCCCAGAGAGGTGGTAGATGTCCCATCCCTGGAGACATTTAAAGTCAGGTCGGATGGGGCTCTGAATAACCTGATCAAGTTGAAGATATCTGTGCTTCTTGCAGGGGGGGTTGGACTAGATGACCTTTAAAGGTCCCTTCCAAGTCAAACTATTCTATGATTCTATGATCTCTACCTGCCTCCATCTACACATGGACAGTGGGATCCCTGCGCATCCCTACCGACTCCTATCCACTATGCTGCTCCAGCTGCCCTCATTGTGCAGCTTGTGGTCAGGCCTGCTACCCATCGGGCACTGCAGAGAAATTAAAATGGCTCATTCCCATCCACTGATGGTAGTTAGCTTAAGGTGGGAAGAAAATGAGAAACTGGATGAAATTAATGGATGTAAGGCATCTTTTTCAGCTTATGATGAAGAGGTAAAATAAGAAGGATAAAGATTTAACATCTCTCACTTTACAGAATACTGAGAAAAGCTGATATTAGTCAACTAGACACAGAGATTTATTGGAGCTGCATGACTACAGCAGTGCATACAAAACTTCATTTCTTGTCTGTCTGCAGATGAATAAAAACTGAGTTTAGGATTACAGCAGGAGTGAATAAACAAGATAAGAAAAAGAGACATTTTTTCTTAGCCCTATAAGCTTTAACTCACATTTGAAACAAAGGGATTTTTTTTTGCAAAAGCTTGAACTATTTTTCAGCTACCAGGAGTAAGACTGCTAAAATAATTCAAGAAAACTGATTTCAACAAGCATTTTTACATCTATGCCAGGAATCAGTTATTGCAAATTTATAGCCTCAAAACAAGTAAGGTAGCCTAAATCAGAATTAAGTATATTTCATCATTTTATCGAACGATATCCCTAAATAATTCTAATTTCACTCAGCTTCATTTTACTAAAACATAGATTTACTTATTGATTTTGTTCATGTGACAACAATTTCATATTACACTGAAGAGTAGGTGCTTGGTTATATATTCAAATCAGAAAGCCAAAGTGAGTAGTGTCCAGCATCTCTGTCTACAACTGTGGTTGATGTTTTCATTTCAGAAAAAAATGTTTCAGTGAGGCCTTTAAATCTGTGGATTTCTGTGGTCTGAAAGTTTATGGAGTATTTTTCTATACAATGAGAACGTAAATGAGGGGGGATAAGAGAGATTAAGTAGAATACACCTCAAACATTGATGTGGCCAGAACAGATATTGCACAGAGTTAAAAATGTCCTTGGAGATGAATGAGATTGTATGAAAATCATATGCGAAATTAAAATGAGATTTTCCTGAAAAGTAGCAGATGTTTTTAATTTCACTTTTTTATCAAAATCCCTTGTGAAGAACAATAAAAATGAAAAATAACTTGGTAAATAGCACCATGCACTTCATGTTACTTAGAAACACGGACAAATACTCCAATTTCAAACATTATATAACAGTTTTCCTCAGAACAATGACATATATCTGCCCTGAACTTTTATAGGGAAGATAACTTAGTTTCCACCTGATGCTACATGAATGAAGATTTTTTTTTTTCATTTTGAATCACTGCTAGCATTTTCCAATATACAAAAATTCTAAATTATTTACGCTTGCAAAAACAGAAGTTACTGGGCTCAAGTAAAGTGAGCAGAAAGTGATGATCCATAATGAAATTCTGCAAAGAAAACACTCTTTCAGGAGCTACTGATTTTTTCTTTATTAACTTTAATATGCATATTCTAATAAATTACATTCTACCTTCTGGGATCTTAACTGGAGGATTTACCTGACAGTCATTATACAAAACTCCTACTACTAATATTATTTTAACTCAGTAGAAGCTGGAAGAGTTAGACATGATCTGAATACACTCAGTAAACCACATTCTTGCAGAAACTTGAGTACAAAAATATCCAGTCCTAAACAGCTTTTGTCAGGAGACTGGTACGAGGATAAGAAAAGACCAATATATCTCTATGCATTATTAGTATATCTCTATTACACCTTTAGCTACCTAAGGAAGTTTCTACCTGAAATGTTGTACATCTAATTTCGAGTATATCAACCTGTACTTTCCTAGATTTTAGCTCCTAATTTTGGCGTGCATAGTAATTCAGGTATCTAAATGGTTTCTTAAAAAGCCTGTCCATGTAGCCAGCACAAAAAGGATCCACTCATTGATCTTCCACGGATTAGGAATTTTTAGAACATCATTTTGGAGCATCTCTTTCAGGACAGTGCATTCTCATTGGCAGGTCTTGGTGAGCTGTGACTCCATGGACTGTAGCAGCTAATCTTGAGGTGCCAGTTGTTGCACTTTGAAAGCACCATGCCAGTCAGAGGCATGGTGCTGCTTACAGTCTCAAGATTTTCAATACAGTTTACTTCACTGCTTAGTAACAGACATAGGGGAATGGTTTTATTTCAGAAGTAATTTTATCAGAATTTCCAATTTTCAGAAAAAAAAATATTTAAATATCTAAGCAATTAAAGAAATTATACTTTATTTGCATGAGCTCCTCCAGTATAGGGTTTTTGCTTTAATTCCTTTTCTGTTACATTTACTAGAGATTGATAACAAATGTTCCAGAACTTAATTTTCAGGATTTTGTTATATTCTTTCTCTGCTTTTTTTTTTTTTTTTCCCCCTTTAAATGTGTCTCATTGCCTAATGACAAGTTAATAGCAAGTTCTTGGCTTTCTTACCTCAGAATTGAGTTATATGGTTCTGTGATTTAATGTTTCTCTGCACTGGGAAGGAAGGTCAGGATTTTTTTTTAAGTGTACAGCTTTATTGAAGTCTTTAGAAACAAAGCTAGGAAGTGAGCCTTTCTCAGAGTTCTTTCAAGTGCACTCAGACATGCTGAAGATATCAAATCCACTCCATCCAGTTATTTTTATTGACAGAGAAAGTAACAATAAGCTAAAACCCTGTTATTCTAGATAGGGGTTCATAACACAGCAGCAGGCTCAACTGGGCAGGCAGGCTCAAATTGCATTTCTTAGTAGAATAAAAGTTTCTAACTAGATTAAACAGTTCAGGTAACATTCCTGAATCCAATGCCCACATAAACTAGCTTTACTTGGCAAGAAGAATATTTTTTTTTTTTTTATGTGAGATTAGTTGTTAGTATGAATATTTTATAATGCAGCCTGCCTTATGTACATATCCTATCAGTTTTTTATGTCCTAATGTTTACACAGAAGAAAAGAATTATTGCTAGAAAGTGGCAAATAGGTCTGCAAAACAAAAACTTTCATTATGAAGAATATGTTTGCTGTACACAGGCCTGATAGATAAGGCACTGGTGAGGAGTCATCAAAATTCACCGTTCAAGCAACTTTGCAGGGTAATAAGATCTGGAATTAAAAAAAAAAAAAGAATATAAAACTTCCAAGACCTTCAAATTGTAACCATCTATAAATATAATAAAAAGATTCATGTTCTAACATGCATATTATTCCCCATATTGCTCCCAAGATAATTTGCAATTACAGTTCAGTTCACATAACAGTTTGTAGTCTGAAATTTGAACTGCCCTGGGCTCTCCTTGGCATGAGAGAGATTTTACTTGTGTATCTACGTTGATTCTCTTACTACCATTTGTTACAATTATCAAGACTCATTAGTTGACCAGACTTTCCCAAATCACAGTAATTGTATATTCACATCAATTAGAATAGAAACTCCGTGCCAAAGGACTGCATTGTAAAGCACTCAAAAGATATGTGAAAGCACGTGTTGCTGTACAACTTCCAGAATTTTCGTTCCTACCTGAAATAACTTCACAAGAACACATTTTGTAAGAGATTTTTTAATTGTCTGGTCCAAGAACCAAGTTCTGAGAGACTTTTAACTAACTGATCAAGTCTCCTACAGAAAGCTCTCCACAAAATGCAGCAGCTGAAGGGGGCCTTGGAGACTGAGCATTTTTGAAAGCCCTGTGAGAATTCACGGTTCAAATAATTTGGATGAGCTTCTGAAAAGCTTGTGTTGCAGTTTTGTGATGGTATAAGATCACATTCTTATATGTTCATACCAGTAATCCATGTTGGCTGTCAAACGGATAAAAGAAGCAAAAGCCCTACTGGTGTTCAGTAGGGCTGTCACAAAAGATCTGAAGGTGGTCGTAGATGGGAGAGTATCCACAATAAGACTATGATAAGGGTAACCTTCCTTAACTTAGTCTTGTCCTTTGTTTCCTTGTAAATCCTCTTGGCTTTAAATAATTTCCTGCCATTCTGGACAAGAATGTGTTGTTGATACCAGCAGTCACCAATTCATTTGCGTGGGTTTTATTGCATTTTATATTTGAACGTGGTTTATTGCCATAAATCTAGATGGACTTGTTGTCCAACCAAGGCTGGTTGTAAATCCATAAATCCTCCCTGTTGTTGGTATGGTTTGCAGTTATTTCACATCCGTGCATGTTTTAAGCTGTTTTTACAGTTTAAGCACTTGCAATAGATTTTTTTTACTTACAGCTAAGGTACACCAGCGGTGTTATTGCCTCATCTGCTTGTACATGACTCCCTGTGTGCAACTTACATCATTTCAGCTCATTACGTTCACATTTTCTTGGTCTTTTTCACCATATTCTCATCTCTCATCTCATCCGTGCTCTAACCTTGTTCTCAGCATCCCTCCCAGAAACATGTCCCTTAGCCTGAAATGTATGTGCCCAGAAGGTGAGGACCACATCTACTTTCCCCTTCACAGTAAATCTATGGCTGGAAATGTCCCGTTCCAGCCAACTCTCCTGCTGCTGCTCTTTCCCACTGATCAAAAGGCAACTGTCTCTAGGGATCTGCCAGGGAAGATGTTTGTGTGGGGACAGCCATCTGTTTTAGTTGTGAGCGGTGCTGTCTGTAATGTCTGTATTAATGCCCTTTGGTTTTAATGGAGGGAGAGTAGGGAGCCTTCACCTGAGCAGGGCAGGAAAGCTGCTGGCAAATGCATTCAACAAACAGGAGTGTCTTCCAAGATTCAGACTTTTGCAAGGGACAAGGGCTTACAAATAAATGACAATTGCTGAAAGGAGACTAAGAAGGGTTGGGTTGAAAAAAATTTAAAAAGGAAATTGTTCTGCTTTTTTTTCAGGCCATCGCAAACCTACCATCTCATTTCTAATGTCTAGCTGAGTTCTGCCACATAATTTTCCATTTATCAACCATCAAACACCTATTTCAACATCCAACACTGGCC
This sequence comes from Tetrax tetrax, assembly GCA_009806455.1. Lineage (NCBI taxonomy): Eukaryota > Metazoa > Chordata > Aves > Otidiformes > Otididae > Tetrax > Tetrax tetrax. Next base: position 51,486 of record WHYT01014877.1, on the reverse strand, counting down.
TCAGAGTAAATCCTAAACAAGATTATTAACTAACCTGAAAACTTCGAACTCAGTCCCTCACCTAGATTTCTGTAGCCTGTAGACTCTGAGGGATAATGAAGATCTGTGCTGTCTTCCCTTTTGCAGATGAAATAAATTAGTTCTTTTGTCTAGACTTGATAAAAATGTTTCTAGACACTGAAACAGGGATTTCCTTTTAACTCAATAAAATCTTTTTTTGAATGAAAAAAAATGAAAAAAACCAAAGCTTGTGTTTTTCGAAATTTCAAAACCTGACTTAAAAAAAAAAAAAAACACAAAGTGAGAGGAATGGATTTTGCCTTCTTACTTTCTTTGTTGACTTTTTCCCTCTTTATCCTCACATCCCTTATTTGCTTGCACCAAAAAGAGAGTGGAGTATTCAAATAGATATCTCTTAAAAATTAAGCAAAAAAAAAAAAAAAAGCCAAGTCAAGCCAACGAAGCTTATTGATAGAATTAAAATAAACTCTGCTTTCCTTTCTCAATATGCTATGGTGCTACTATACTGTTTTCTTCTGTATTTGATCTGAGTGCAAGAGTTAATGAGTCTTAGGGTTAGTAGCTTACTTCCATTTTTCTATTTGGCAACTGATTCTCATTCAGACCAAATCCTTTCTGGATAGTAAAACCTGATATGAAGATCAGTCTGTTCCATGTCCATACAGAATATAGACTATTTTCATGGGTGGGCTAGACAGGAGTTTTGGAAGGAAAAGAAATCTCTTTAACTATTCTTTGACCTGCTGTATATGTATACATACCTGAACTTCTAAACAAGAATTTGTCTACCTGCCTCTGGATAACAAAAAGTGCCGTAATTCATAGTCAGCAGAGATTGATACAGGGCACGTTATATGCTCCACAGAGGAAATAATGATATTTTGATTTTGTTGAAGCTTTCTGGATGCTTGTAAACACTGCATCATGCAAATCTATATTTTAGCTGTGATTTTTACAGAAGAGGTTAGTTCTCCCAGTCATTCAGTTGCAATCATAATAATGAGCTTTTAAGAATATACCAGTGACATCCTTAGGTTAAAAAAAAAAAAAAAAGGAAGCACTTCTTTCTGTATCGTTTGCAATTTCATGCTCCTCCTCCCTCTCTGAGCTACTTTTATGTCACCAGTGAAAGCATTGTTTAGCCAGTAATACAAGTAAATTACCAAAATAAGGAACAGCACAGTTGTAGATCAGCTGGTGAATAACACAACTGGGAGCTAGATAACTTTCTAGGTACCTGAACCCAAGTATTCTCCTGAAGGAATTTTAATAACACAGAAGTTTGCCAGTAATGTACTTAAGGCCTTATTACAGCCTGAGAGTCTGTCTCGGTTAAGTAGCCATTTAATGCCTTTTCAATCACAGTCCAGGATCGGAAGCAACTTTAAGTGATTGCCAACTGGAAACTGGTTATCAACTGCCCGTGGGTCAAATATGTTGGTGGTCTTCTGTTCCTAACAGAGAAGGTTCACATTGCACGCATGTATTCCGGGTCACGTGCGTGCACACACAACCCCCTACCTGTAACTACCAGAGCAAACACTAACTGGCTTCTTCCTGATGGACTTAGCGGAGAGAGGGGTTGAGGTTTATCAGGGAATTCTTGCATGGAAACAGTAACTGTGAAAACAAGAGTGCTAAAAGAGGAATGTCCCTGGTGCAAATGAAAGGAAAGAATATATTCTTTGTTCTTGTGTCAGCTGTCTAACTTGGTCACTGCTAGCATTTCACTTTCACCCTGAAGAGCAGCTAATTGTTTATGAAATGACCTTGTTATTCGTGGCCTAGTAACCTTGTCTGGAAGGCCACCACATGCATTTATTATTCTCTGAAGGAAAATGTGCTTTCTGACATCTGTTCTGCATTTGTTTTCCTTTAATTTCCTTTAACTTCTACCACCCCCTTCCCAGATTGCTCATCTGTGCTACTCTGCACCAGGTGGCATGGGCTGTGCTGGTCCTACAACCCTGCCTGTCCCCAGCTTTGTCTTCTCTGTGGTTCTACAAAAGGACAGAGAAGGGCACTGTGCAATCGCCTTTTCCCTCATCTTCCTTCTGTGGCAAACTGAATTATGTATTCCAGTTCAGGATTATATCAAGAGCATATTGTGGACAAAGGCTCCTTCTCTCCTAATCTGCCCTGGGGATTCATTCTTCTCTTATTCCTAGTGCCAAAGAGTGCAAAAGCACTGGTAAACCACCCTGTCCTTCCCATGTCATTTTTCAGCCAGCAATAATGCACATCTACAACATCAGTTCCTGAGGTTCTAAAAGTGTAAAAAAGCTTTGCAAGAAGTGTAAATGACTCAAGTATTCTTCCTAGTGAAAAAGTTTTATTGTTGGCCATGATCACTTTCAGCCCTTTCAGATTTCTTGTGACAAGCCATCCAAGAGAATGGCCTGGCTGTGCCCCAAGGAGGCTTTGGGGATCAGTTAACTAAGTGACATTTCTTCAGCAATGCTGTTTAAGTGGCTGACACTGTTGCCTGCCCTCTCCCAGCAGTCTGTCCTCCAGCCCTGGCCATCCTCTGTGCCATGCTAGTGTAAGTCGTTGGACGGTCACACAGTGCATATGATTTGGGAGGGCTTTCGGGGCAGGATGGGGTGGGTGGAAAGAACAGGATGGGAGGAAGGTTTCACAGAAGATCTGGGCCAACAAGTGGTGAGTGACACAGGCTCTCATGTTGGCATCTGGAAGTGGGTGGTGGGTAAATGGGAACATGCAGCAGAGAGTGGTGGCAGTTTGTGCTGGCTTGAGCAGGACTGTCCAGTGTCTAATCACAGGCTTAATCTGGGGTTTAGCTCAGTGAGCATAAAACCAAAGTTACAGATTTGAGAGGAAAGTGAAATATACCTTTATCATTCAATCTTGCTACAAGACAGAAGTAATGGAGGATAAAACAGAGCACAGGCTTTACATGCATTGTGTCTCTTTATTCTGTGAGACAGTCCACAGCTTCACAAATCCAGGTTATCTGCTTGAGATCATGGTGACACCTGCAGAAATCCTGACTCTTTACTCTCGACTTTAAGTCTACTTAACCTCCCAGACATGGTTTTTAGGTCCAGTTTTCCAAAGGTCACTCAAGGTACACATCCATGAAACCAAAGGGAGGGGTGACCATTTCTCCCGCCTAACACACACTTTGTCCAGTGAGGAGAGCTGTTATGAGCTCTTAAACTAGTCCATCTCTGCCTCCAGTTTTTATGAATGCTCGTGGGCAGGTTTCAGAGACAAAGATGATATTTGCAAGAAGTGAGTAGCCTTTCTTCTTTCACATGGTCAATGAGACAGGTTATAATAATAGTCAAGTAATTTTACTTCAGAGCATGTGCATTCAAACCCTGGTCACCCTTAGGAAATAACACAGAATCTTCCTTGTTTCAGTGTGTCTTATTTAGGAAGCTGCTATACATCTAGAATTTTTGTGAAAATGATACTTTACTTTGGTCACAATTCAGGCTGGTACCTCTAGTAGGCTACACAAAATATCAATTTTTTTCTTTTCTTGTTTATTTTGGCAGAGATCTATTGTTAGTTTCTGTGAAACGTGTGGGACTTGGCAATGCAGGAGCAATTGATACCCTGAATATCTTGAATAACGCGAGACAGCACCTGTCTGAATTTACATGTTTTTAATGGTGTACTGGTAATAAATATATTGAGGCACACAGAGAAATATAGCACTCCAGCTTTCCAAAAGGGTTCCTTACTGACAGGATACACAAAGTTTCAAAGGAAAATAAGTTCTCTGCACCTTCTCTGCAAAAGATGTTTTTGAGAGAAATCCTGTGTCTCCGTGAGGCCCCCTCCATGTTCTTTGGCTTTTTCTTGCTTTGTTTCATTTCATCTTCTGTGCTGTTTACTGCTGCATATGGCACGTGCTCATTTATGTTTGTCAATGCTGAGCTTTATTTACTGTATAGCAGTCTGATTTTAGAGGAAACCCGATTCCTTTTTCTGCTCACTTACTTGCTGCAAAGAGTGAATGTGGCTTGCGTACTGTTTTCCATCTGCCTCAGTCATTTATATAGATTAAAAACAGCAGAGGTTCAAGTAATGGCCTTGTGGGAAGGATTCTCCCCAGTGGGGTGACTTGCTTTACAAGTCCTCAGATTTCACTTTGTTTGTTTACTTTTTCTAGTCTGAGCATTCACCATTTGCATGTTAATAGATTTGAAGAAGATTTCCCTCCAGCATTTCCACAGATTCATTTGTAACATCAGACAGTGTTGTTTGCTTATTCTGTTCTAATATTCAGTAATTTTTGTTTCATTAAAATATATAATTTTTAGTTCTTTTTTTCAGACAGAAATGCTCTTTCAGGATTATAATAAATTAATCTAATTTAATTCCTAAAACACACATATCTTTAAAGCTATTTTGATGTTATATTATTTGGAGATAATGACTACTACTGTTAAAATCTCTATGCTATAAACACTACCCATTTGAAACCTTGCAAGTGTATGATTCTTTTCACTTAGATTAAACTTGGCTAACCTGATCTCCATCTATGACAAGATGACTCACTTAGTGGATGAGAGAAAGGCTGTGAATGTTGTTTACCTGGACTTTAGTAAAGCCCTTGATACCATTTCCAACAGCATTCTTCTGGAGAAAATGGCTCCTCATGGCTTGGACAGGTGTACTCTTTGCTGGGTAAAAAACGTGGCTGGATTACTGGGCCCAAAGAGTTGCGGTGAACGATGTTAAATCCATTTGGCAGCCGGTTACAAGTGGTATTCTCCAGGGTTCAGTATTGGAGCCAGTTCTTTTTAATGCCTTTATGAATAATCCGGATGATGAGATTGAGTGCACTCTCAGTAAGTTTGCAGATGACACCAAGTTGGGTGGGAGTGTTGATCTGCTTGAGGGAAGAAAGGCTCTAGAAGGGGATCTGGACAGTCTGGATCAATGGACCAAGGCCAATTGTACGAGCCTTAACAAGGCCAAGTGCTGGGTCCTGTGCTGGGTTACAACAATCCCATACAAAGCTCCAGCCTTGGGGAAAAGTGACTGGAAAGCTGCCTGGCAGAAAGGGACCTGGAGGTGCTGGTCAACAGTTGGCTGAATATGAGCCAGGAGTGTGCCCAGGTGGCCAAGAGGGCCAACAGCATTCTGGCTTGTTTCAGGAATAGTGTGGCCAGCTGGAGTAGGGAAGTGATTGTGCTCCTGTACTCGACACTGATGAGGCCGCACCTCGAATAACATGTTCTCTTTTGGGCCTCTCAGTACAAAAAAGATATTGAGGTGCTGGACTGTGTCCAGAGAAGAGCAACAAAGCTGGTGAAGGGTCTGGAGAACAAGTCCTGTGAAGAGTGGCTGAGGCAACTGGAACTGTTTAGCCTGGAGAAAAAGAGGCTGAGGTGAGACCTCATTGCTCTCTACAACTACCTGAAAGGAGATTGTAGCAGGGTGGGTTTCAGCCTCCTTTCCCAAGTAACAAGCGATAAGATAAGAGGAAACAGCCTCAAGTTGCACCAGGGGAGGTTTAGATTAGATGTTAGGAAAAATTTATTCACCAAAAGGGATTCCCAAGAATTGGAACAGGTCACTCAGGGAAGTGGTTGAGTTACCATCCTTGGAGATATCCAAAGGAAGTATAGATGTGGTGCTTAGGGACATGGTTTAGTGGTGGACTTGGCAGTGTTAGGTTTATGGTTGGACTTCACAATCTTAAGGATCTTTTCCAACCTAAATGATTCTATAATTCTATGATTTTAGTAACGATTCCATTAAATCAGTGAATACACTTTATCTTTCTGTGCCATTTCTTCAAGTTACTGGTGTCAGAGATTACAGGCTATATTTTCACACATTTGCCCTGCCTTTAGGCTTCAAGTGTCTGCCCTACCTTTTTCTGTTAAACATTATATAAAACTTAATTTCAAAGAGTAGGGGAATTATTAGTCCCACTGTTCTCACTATCACAGAAACTGCTCCCTCCTCCATTAGTAATTCAACAAGAAGAAATTATTGTACTTCATGTAAATTAAAGCTGAAAATTTGGTCCCATTGCTGGAGCGGCAAAACTGTGTATGGTTTCAGAACTCATATTTTGTCCTAAATGCATGCTACTGTGTTTTAACTCTGTTGCAGGTGCTTAGAAGGAAAAGATATCTACATGTGTAGGTACTAAGGTTGAAGACCTGTCTTTGATCTGATGATCATCCTTCTCTTTATCGCCGTTTACCATCAATTAAATTTTGTGTGTTAGCACTTTCCTTGCATAGATCTTAAGTATAGCTGTGACCCCAAAGGCAGTAAAGCAGCAGTATTAAAAGGCTGACAAATACTGACAAGCTGAGTGGTGCCTGGAACCACAGAGGTGTGAGGAAACAGAAAGACTGGATTTAATTAAGTTGTATGCTGGCAGGGTTGTACACATGTGAGAGACATCAATTCTTGAAACAGCAGTGAAGGTGGATGTTCCCACTGCAGAGGAGAAATGTTTACATCCATAGTTCCTTTTTTTGCTTTGCCCAAACAGACAGGCATCTTATAAACATGCAGAACGGGGCCAAATGATGTGTTGCATATACTTCGGGTGTAGAAGGGTTAAATAACAAAATGATAACCCTCCCACTGCCACATGAACTACCTAGGTCTATCCTCATTTAAGACATGCTCCTAGGCACCTTAGTCCATGGGCAGTAAAAAAGGAATTAAAACAGGGCATCTTCAAAGCCTTGCTGGCTTTAGTAGAATATTTTACAAATTCACCAGTGTGTGAATATAAGTGCAGCTTCAAGGTTCATCATTGGGACTAAACATCGCGGTGGCAGAAACAAATAACTTTTATCTGTGTAGGAACCGATATAAGGTTATGTTACCTATGCAATGTATGGAAAAGTATATTTATAAGAGACAAATGAAATAGAGATTTTATGCTGACTGTTGCCTTAAGAGTCCCTCAAGGATACATGGCCCTTTAAAAGAAAACAACACAACAAACAAAAAAAAACCCAATAACCCAACAGTTTTTGACACAGGCTATCTGGCTTCCAACAGGAGTTGCTACAAAATAAAAACTACTTTTAGTATGTGAAAATTCAAACTGGCACAGTCTGCTCTGAAAAGAATCATAATAATTTATTGCTTTTGGTTAGATCAACTTAAGGCATTTTAGTAGATAAAGGAAGGGTCTTTCAGGCAATTATCTAGGAGGTATTCTTTGAAGGCCTGTTACAGTGTCTATAAATCTGTACATGTTTTTCTTAGTCATTCAGTTAGAGCTGTAATCCGTTACCATACCAGATGAGCTCTGAAGTAAGCAGATCAGTTACATGTTCCCAAGAGGATTTTATCTGTCTTATCTTTTCTATTTCTCTGAAAGACATAGAAGATTTCACATATTCAAACCATACAATCATCTCAGAACTGCTGCGTCAAATGAACAAAGTTGGGGACAACAGTGAAGTACAGTTTGGTTGATACTTATCAATCCAGCATTTCCATGCCTGAGGTCAGCTCCATATGGAAGCAAAAACTTGTTCCTCTTCAGTAAAGAGATTTTTTTTTGCCTTTATGGACAATATTTTATGTCCCAAAGGTTATCAGGAAATGCTGCCACATCAGTGTGTTTCATTCATTCTCCAGAGGAAACTGCACTGAATCTCATATAGAAGACATAACTTGCAAAAGTGGCATACTGGCATGAAAATGGTGTAGTTTAAATGGAAGCTCCCTGAGCACCTAAGAGATATAATTGAACGTGTGAATAATTTATAATAAACTACAAATCTATGTTTCATGTTCTATAACCAAAATATTGCTGAAACTATCAATCTAAGTATGGCACCATTCTACTAATCCCATCTCTCTTCGTGTATAACTCTGAGTACAATCTTATAAAGATTCAGATGAAGCAGAGACTCCCTAAGAATTGCTCCAATCACTTCAAAGCATTGAAAAACATGCCTAGACTATGTAATGTCAGCTTCACAAGATTCACTATTTCAAATAAATAAAGCAAATTGCAATACATTCAATAGAATGATGTGGTTGAAATCTTAAGAAATTTCAAGTTCTAGTAGCTTAGACACTGGATCCTCTCAAAAACCCTCAGGATGTTTCAGAAGACACCAGACTTGGGGAGGTAGCTGACAGAGCTACTCTTTAGATTTATGTATACAGGCTGGAGAAATGGACTGATGGGAACCTCATGAAGTTTATCAAATATATGAGTGAAATCCTGCACGTGGTGTAGAATAAGACCGTGCAATAATACTAGCTGAAGGAGAAGCTTTGCAGGAAAGGGCCTAGGGATCCTGGTAGTCAACAACTTGGACTTGAAGCAGCAGTGTGCCCCTGCTGCAAAGAGACCAACTACATATCCAACTGTATGAGAAAGACAACAGGTCAGGATAATGTTCCCTTGTTTGGCAATTGTGAGATCACGTCTGTAGTATGCATCCAGTTTTGGGCTCTCCATTGCAAGAATGACATTGACAGACTGGAATGGATCCCATGGAGGGCCATCAAGAAGGTCATGGAGCCAAACCTCACAACATATGAGGAGAGGCTGAGCGAGCTGGGTTAGCTTAGCCTGGAGGAGAAAGAGTTCAGGAGAATCTTACTGCTGTCCGCAACTACCTGATGGGAGGCTATAGAGAAGATTAAGTTGTTCTCTTCTCAGAGGTAGACAGTGGAAGTATGTGAAGTAATGGACACAATTTGCAATGAAAGATGTTCTGACTGCTTATAAAGAAAACTTTCTTCACAACAAGGGCCATTAAACACTGGAACAGGGATCCAGAAAGGCTGTGAGACCCCATTCTTGCAGATACTCAGACTGAATTAGACACAGCTCTGAATAATGTGCTCAAAACCCAGCCCTGATTTGAGAAAAGGATGGTACCATCTGACCTCCAGAGCTTCCTTTGAACCTAATCCATTCTGTGATTTTGTGTTTCTCAGAAGGGCTCTGCTGGCCTCTCTTGTAGAAGGGGTCTTCTGTTGTTACCTGCGATTGCAAACTGTGTATTGGAGGTGGAGCCTGTGAAGGCTTCCCCAGGATGTTGTCCTGCTTTCAGGTACCCACACATCAGCTGGTGTCATTGAGTTCTGTTCAAAAGAAACATTTTTTTTTTGTTTTGTTCTATGCTCCTAGTCAGTCTTTCTTTGAAAATCTACCATTGCGGGCAAAAGACAAAGAGGAGAACTTTATGAGCCTGAAGCACAAGACACTTACTTGTGCTTGTGTGATACTAGGGTAGTTAATATGACTGAGATTCCCCAGTGATGAGTAATTTTAGGCTACTTATATGGAAAAATAATGATCAGCCCCGATTTTCAGCCTATTGAACAATATGAATTCTTTCAGATGTTAAAAACTGGGTTCCTTGAAAGCATAAACCTTCCAAAAAATCATCGGTCACTTTGAAAAATCCTTTAATCTTGTCCTGGCTTCTTCTGAATAATAGAAAAGGTGGAGAGGTTTTTTTTCTTTGGTTTTCTTTTTCTTCTTTTGTTTTTTTTTCTTTTGTTTTTTTTTTCTTCTGTTTTCCTTTGTGAGCCAGAAAAATAATGGATTTCTACACCAGGTCCCAATTGCAAATTTGGACTTCATCAGTAGTGGATCAACTCCAGAGAGGGAACGAGAGTAGTAGAAGAGACAAATCAGCATGGGAAAATCTCTCCTCCCTATTCTCCGGGGAAAAGTTCGAACAACACATGGCTTTTGGCCATCAGCTTGCTTTTGGCATCTGTACTCCAGCTGAGAGCTTGTTCGGCCTTGCATGCTTTGATGCAGTAACAACAGAGCCCACATTTCTGCTGATTAATCATTTGGTCATTCTGTATCTTAACCAGCTGTGATCATGAACTGTTTTTCCCCTCAAAGATTAGAGATGTCACTCTTCATCATCTTCATATTCTTCACTCCCTTTGTACGGCTGAAGGGTCTCCTCCAAGCAGGTGTTGAGGGTCTATGTCCACAACGAAGGAAGAGAGGGGTGCAGATATCTGGCCCCACTCCAAATCAAATATTATCTCTCTACCCCCTCAAAGATCATAACAAACAATTGTTTAATTCACTTCATGAAGAATTGTGCTCTGAGTCCAATTTTATCTTATGAGTAGGAATCCCATGTCTATATCTTTAATCTGTGCTTCATTTTTGGCATTTGAAGGCTGCAACCCACTGCCAGCAGATGGAAAATGTCACTCAAATGCACTTTTTTTATGACTCATGCATCCTCTGGAGTGTGCCACAAATAAACCCTCCAGAGAAGATTTATGTCAAATAGAGGAAGATTGTGCTGATAAAGAGTTGCAGCTTTTTTTTTTTTTTATTTCTTCAGAACCATTTTAGTAACTGTTACTACTTGTTTTTTGTCACCGAGGTGGAAGCTGTTGGCAACGTTATGTTAAAACAGAGAAGTTCAAGCTTCTTCCCTAGAGATGACAATGTGATCTTCAGGAAACTCCACTTGCAGTCAAACGTTGAATGCATGGTGAAATTTTTCCATTGTAGCATCTGATTCATTTAAAATCACCTAATAATGGATGAACTCTGACATAGGCAGTAGTATTTTCATAAATGAAACGCCCAATATGTGTCATCTCTTTGTTCCTTTACTTAGAATGATGGCCTTTCTTTTTCAGGAATACACAGGTTAATTTTTCTCTCCCATTTTGTCCAAAGTGACTGGTCTAGCTCTTAAAGGGATACAAATTGAGTTAAATAAATCATTCTTCTAAAGAGAAACAGATCCTGTAAGTCTGTAAATAATATAAAACTACTCCTAGTGCATCCTGGGTGCAAAGTAGAAAAGCATGCGTGACAACACTCTGTCCCTCCCAAAGCATCTATAAAGAACTTTGCTGCTAATTATCTGTCATGAGAACAATACTTTCACCCTGAGAAGAACAGAAACATGCCCTTCACTAAATGTCATTCACTTGGAGCCTTTGTTTAATACTTTGCCTAGTTTCAGTCACAAAAACAATCACTTCTATAGGAGTATATTTTTGTTTCCATTTTTTTTCACACTGCATGGGAGTGTTGAAGGAGTACTGATATAGGAGGGCAGCTTTAAATGTAATCTAAATTAGCCAAAGATCTTGGTGATATAGCTTTGCCATTAAACTGGCAGATAGGTAAGGGAGGGGTGAGCATGGCCTTGAGAGGAGATGCAAGGGAGGATATCAGGAACTGCAGATTCCACTCTACCTTACGCAGGATTTGTGCTTTGCAGTAATCAGGCGGCATGCTGCCAAGATGACAACTGCTGGCCACCTGTGTGAGACCCAATCTAGGCTCAGACATCAGCTCTGGTGAGCTAGCATCTGAATATGTCTCAAGGAGACCACATGACTGGTGGATATTAATACTGCTCATTTTTCTAGAACGAGACATTTCTGTGCTCAGTCAGAAGCCCTCATTGCCTGCTAAAGCTGGGGTGGGAGGAAGTGCTGGAGGAGAGAGATCATATCGCCTTCACTAAGAACGAGCAATAAAAGGCTAAATTATGCACCATGTCTCTTTAATGATTCTTTAGTGATTTGCAAGCAATCCAAACCAATTTGGTAGGCATAGCCATGGCTATAAAGGCCCTGGCAAGGTTTTGGAAAGTTATTTAGTTCTTTCATCTCTCTGAGAGAAAATAAATCTGTCAGAGACATTAAAGCACCAACATTTATTTTTAGTCAATATTCTCATGTTTGCTGTCTGTTGTATTAGTGAAACAGCAGGGAAAAAGGACCTTTTTAACATGGATTGTCCTTGGAGGGCCTCCCTCAGAGGGCTCCTAAGAGTCCAGAGTCAGCATTTTGGGATTTTGTGGAACCATGGGCACAATAAAGGACCATAAAAAGAAGCTGAACAACACACCTGCCTGGACAGGCTGAGGACAGGGCAGGAGAAGGACAGACTGTTACTTAGCTCAAGATATCCACCATTTTTGCCTCCCGTTTTTGTCTCCTGTGATTTCTTTGCTGTTATTTTCACAGAAGGGAGGAGGCAGAAAAGAAGCGTGAAGGCCTAAAGGAGCTCACAGAAGGGAAGATTCAGTGAGCAATGTGCACTTCTGTGCAGCGACGCATTTCCCTTCAGAAGAGTGCTTGTACTTGCCTGTAAGAGTACTCAGAAGTGTTTCTTCTATCCCATTAAAAAAAGCTGTAGGTAACTATATATGTACATAAAATACTGATTCTGCATCTAACTAGGCTTACATTCAGGCAAGTTTTATGTACATTTTGTTTTATATGATGATCTATTTGTGAGCACTTGTCAGTCTATTTAGGTGTCCATGGTAGTGGTGAGAGTGCATATTCTAAATCAGGATTAAAATATCTGGAATTAACTATTCCCTCTGAAGGATAAAGGACTGTTGAAGAAGGATTTGATCTTTTATAATGTTTGAATGGTTTTCTACTTAATGAAAAGTCTACTTTAGATTTATTGATGGCATGTTTCCATTCAGTCTGTCTGGAATACAGATTGGTAAAATAACATATTACAGATATACATTGTTTTTATTGATGAACAGAACATAGTTTAGTAGCACAGGGCTAATTCTGGATAATTAATACAGAAACTTAGCCTTCTCAGCTCTAGTGTATGAGCTTACATTTATCTGGGAGATCTGGTGGATGTGCATGCTGTTATATTTAAACAAAGGAACCATTACAATCTAATATATGAGGGAAGTTCAGAGCAACCAAACTAATGACTTGAGCAATCTGCTTGTGCTCAGTCTGCTTAATAAAAGGAACCTGAGTTTACCATTGCAGTACTTTCTAGGGATGTGCAGCAGCTGTTACTCTAACTGGTATTACTTAGCCATTTGAAGTAATTACAGGTGATTACGGCATAAGTAGCACTGAACAAGCCAAATAATCTCACATGCACTATGTCTCAGCCTGCTCTCTTCCTGTATGTCCAGAGACTAGAGTGCCCGTGGGGATAGAAACATTTCTTTCATGCTTTTCAGAAGAGCTTTATAATGTTTTACGACTGACTAATTTTTTTTTCCAAGAAAAAGGCCAGTTTACTATGATTTCCTCTGACATAAAATATAATCCCAAATGTCCCAAACTATTTAGTTTTGATATTTTCAAAATAAAACCTAGTTTTCTTTGCTTCATTCACAAGGACTCTGTGAGTACCCTTTAGTGCTTCGGGTCCTGCATTCACTGTGCTGATGGTGCCAAGACATTACATAAAGCCAGCAGATATGGGTTACTGATGTCTCAGTTACCTGCTGAAGGAGAGGTTGTGGATTAGCACCTGGGTGAAGGTATGTTTGCAAAGAAGACTAGGCCTGTCTTAAGACTGAATAAACCTGGTTGTCTCAGCCCCTTACACATCCTGCGCTTCACTGGTGTCCCTGAAGTGGCCAATACCTGTCAATGTCAATACCTGTCTTATGCAGAGGACCTCAAAAGTGGACACAGTACTCCAGATTTGATCTCATAAATTTTTCCATGGGGAAGAATGGTTGTTAGCTGGCCACGGCTCCCACCTGGCAAGCTTGAAGTACAGGCAGAGTGAGCAGTCTGCCCAAACTCATCTTGCTCTCTTCAGAATACCTCTAAGTGTTTTCCCTCTTCCTCCTCTGCATGGCTGCAGATAGTCCAATAATTATTGTATCTCTACACAGTGTTGTTTCTTTTTTTTTTTTTTACCAAAACACAGAAAGGGATGATTATTGATTATGCTTTGCTTCATGACAGTGAGCCTGGGCTGGGGAACTCTTCCAAGACTGGACATGAAAGATGTGAGAGCAGCAGGGAGAAGCAAGAATAAAGCAGAGCTTTAAGAGACAAAACTTGTGAGAAGAAAAGTGGACAGATTTGAACTAGTTGATTTGGAATAGGGGGGGGGGACTAAGGAGGATGAGTAATAGTTTCACAATATGTGCAAGACTTCTGTAAAATGAACTGTGATTGTTTGCTTTCCATGTCTCTAAGGGGAAGTAAAAGAAGTTAGTAGTTGTGATTTGTAGCAGAGAATATTTTTGGAAACATGGTACTTGAAAGAGATAACCATAAAGACAGTAACACATAGGAACTTATTACTCAGAAAATCTGTAGAAATTTCTTTCCTGGAAATATTTCAGAGCAGTCTAGAGTACTGCTGTCCAGTGATGCTCCAGAGATCATACATGGACTTTCAGAGCCATGCTGGTTTTCCAGTTCAATGATTCACTGAAGGAAGATATCTATCTCAGCATAGAAACATGGAGTTGATTTTTTTCCTAATAGCAATTTATGAAAATGTGCTCTGAAATATATCCTAGGATGTACACGTGCTTTTACTTTTTCAGAAACCTCCGATCCTTATGTTTTTTTTTCCTAACCCTGAGGAAAGCATCTGCTCTTGTTGTGAAAAAGTGTGGGTTTAGAGGAGAGGGACGATCATCCCCCGTAATAAAGTAGCATTCAGGGGTGCAAAATCTCGCAGTATTTTCAGTTACAGAGTGTGACAGACTTAGGTGTACTTTTTTTTTTTTGTTTAATACTTTAGGTAGAAGAAACACCAGAAATTCTGGTTGTTATGCTAGATGGACTTAACAGTTGTTTCCTACTCATTTCATAATATCTTCTGCAGCTGTAATTTAAACATCTCATTAAAGAGTAAATAAAGACACATGAAAAGGGAAGAACAGTGTAAAAACAAGCAGAAAATGCATAACACTATAAAGGAACAAGGTACTCCTGTTGGACACTCATAAGTAATGAAGAAACACAGATTCATTTGAGGGACAAATCTATGAAATTTCCTAGATTACATTGATCCTTAATGTGGAATTACCATTCACACTTCAGAAAATGTTCAGATTTCAATACCATGGCATTGATATACATATGACAGAGGTTAATGGAGGTTTTTCCATTATTGACGTGGAAAAAGTTTCTAATGAGAAGATACAATTTATTTCCCTTTTAATGCCAGTAAATGGCTGGGTTTTTTCTAGAATTCAAGGATTTTAGGCATGGTTGTGGTTACATATATGTTCTCCTCTTTAACATCAGGTAAAGCAGCTCAGAAGTTTACCAATTTGTCCTCTGCTCCTCATTTTTATTGAGTATTTATTTTCTGAAAGTATGTAGCTTTTCTACTTGGCAGGGAAAATCTTAAAAATATGGAGAAAATCTAAGCAGAGACATCTGCCACTATCTACTGATCCAATCAGTATCTCTGGGAGCTGCAGTAGAATCACAGACATGAGTGAGCGTATGGGCAGAAGGTGGACTCCATGTGCATCGCTGTCACACCAGTGGTCACGGTGAACATATGTATGGTTTCTGTGCCCACTAGACTGACAATGAAAGATGAAGTAGATCCTTTCAGACCTTTATAGAATTGGCCTTAAAATACCACAAGGACTGTCTAATCTGGAAGCATTCATTCTAGAATACCAATAAAAATTTCTGAGTGTTTTATTAGAGATAAGAGGGCTTTAAGAGGGGTAAGCATTTTATGGATTTGATAGAAGTGAGAGAGAAAGATAAAATGCTAGCAGGTAGCCAGAGCATTTTGTTGTCTCTATGCAGTCAGTAGTTCTCAGGGATTTGGCAGTGACCTGGAATTGCTACTAACAGCCTGTATACATCCAAAGTAAACAGAGGCATAGGAACTGAGCAGAGAGAAGACGATGTAGTAACTGCCAGCATATTCCTAGAAAAGGCAGCATGTTCAGACTCTGAAGAAGCCCAGTTAAAAGTGACTTTTCCATTGTATTATGAACCATGCAGTTGCCTAGATCCAGGGCAACAAAATAATCGAGCACAATGGGTGCTATTTTATTGAGATTGCATTGCATGTGTATTTACAAAGGCCTCTCTGTTATTTCTTCAGGAACTGAGAATCATGTGGGCTTTGGAGTTAGCTTATTGTAAACAGCACAAGGAATTGTGTTTATTGAAGCAACCTCACAGTCAACAGTTTTTTTTAGCAATTCCACAAGGATCCTCCATTTTCATCAGCAGTCTGAGCACCTGAAGTGAAGCCAGGCTCATTTTAAATCTTCTTGGTTTTTGCTGATGGTATGTGTGAGTACTATCTGCATTACAGAGTATGAATGGACCACTCTTTACCCACTGAGTTGAAGAGCCATTTTTATTTACATAGCCTGCTCTGGATGACAGTTCACGACATGTGGTTTTCTTCCTCCTCATTCATATGGCCCTTTAGCTAGTACTAATGCCCAAATACGCCCTCCATTGATGGGATAACTAGCCAAGTTATCCTAATAAAAGATGCTGCTTAATGCTTTATGATCTCCTGGGTCTGGGATACAGACTACCTCTGTCCCCCTGAAGAACTCATTATTCACCATCCATTATTAGTGTGGCTGTAAAGTTAGAGGTCATACATCTGCTAAGGAAGGACCCTAGAAATAGCTCTGCATTCTGTTTTTCTTTGAGTGATGAATGAAATATGCCAGAGCAATCTTTTTTTTTTTTTTTTTTTTTTCCCACAACAGGCACAACACTGATGAGTATGAACTGTGACAATTATTTTTTAAGAGTTCTTAGTCCTTGCTTGAAATATCTTCTACATCTTTCTATAATAATATATAAATACCTAAGCAAGTTAAGGAAATATTTATTAGCATTTCCACTATGTAGGAGGAAATATGTAAGTGCATGTAGCGTTTGTTGTATAGTAGTACAGATGGATTTGCTCATCTATTTGTAGATGTCTACCTTGATGTTCAGTCCAAGCTATTCATCTGGGATCTCACCATACTCACTGGAGGAGATGAGTACTTGCAGGAAATGAAACATCTTACACAAGGTACATAGACATAATGTATAATAAAAACCCCCACTTTTACAAGATATATACTTTATAAACTCTATACTTTGCTGGGATATCAGAAAATGTCTCTGATCCTTTGATAAATATATTGTCTTGGAACGGGAGTAAAGGTGTGCCAAATATATCTATTTTAAAGAACATTAATTAGTAATATTTTCCTGTAAAGAAGATATGCCCAAAATTAGTTTACACACAGTCTAGGGATACTATTAATGTGGTAGTGCGTTCGTCATCCATTAAAGCCACATTGGGATGGTATAGACAGTAACGGTATTATGTGAGGCAATCCTTGTTCATTGAATGTGTAGTGCTTTGATATATCCAGTTAGTCTTTTGCACACAGAGTGTGTAACATCTGATCTGACGATGTCTGCTCCATGCCAAGTCTTCTTGTCTTTTAATGATAGTGGCTGACAGGACTTTAAACCCTTCTCATTAGTGATCAAAACACTTTGTGACTGTTCCAAGATTTCTTGCACCTTGAGACCATTCTGCCTGCCACATGAGTGTCTGAGATCTCACTCATGAGTGAAAAACACACCTGAAAATGTTGGTTTGTTTATTTGGATGACTAGACAGTTATCATCATGAGATCCCTTCCTATATAATGACGATATTATCCTTCTTCCTTCCTTGTCATCATACTGAGAATTTGAATTTAGTGCTTTTTGTCTGAGGAAAGGAAGTCAACGTTTTCATGAGGTCTACTTGTGTGCCTATTATTTCTCACCCCAAAGAATACTTGGACGTGTTGGGCCACTTCAGCCCAGACTGAAAGCTGGGTAGAAGTCTCAAATATCTTGATCACTTGTATTTTGTAAGAAAAAATGTCTGACTAGAGGTGGAAAACACGCAAATAAGAGCTCAAATTTGTTCTAGGAAAGACAAGTTTAAGGTACCAAAGGCCAAATTCTGAGATGCTTTTTAGCAGCACAGTTATAGGCCATCTCATTGAAGCAGTAGGAAAGGTCACAGTTTCCTGTCTTACATCCTTGCAGTTGATAGTTTCCTGTTTTCCTTTAGCATAGGTCACATTGCCTATTTTTATTGGCTGTGATCCCTCACAGACTGGCTGATACACGCTAAAAGCTGCCTTTTAACCTGCAATGCTCAACGACTAATCAATTGTCTCTGCATAAACTTAGACCAACATAGCATCACATTACACGAGTTGTGCAGTGTTCTTGGCAGCAGGAGGGCTGAACTGTTGAGGCAATGTAGACAAAAGTCAATTCTAATATCAAATTTGGAGTCAGATGTTTCTCCCTTTGACCCACATCCTAATTTTGTGCTTTTGCATTTGACTCAAAAGATGACAAGTTATTTTGGTACACTGCCCACATTACAAGAAACAGACACTTCTTTAAAGATTTGCCCCTTCTCCCTGAACCTGTTTTGGTTAATAAGAGATTTACCAGAAGATGCCATTTTGGTATAAAAACATACGTAAATGCTGAGGCAACTTATGAATAGCTTCCGAAAGAAACGAAAGGGAAAGGGGAGAAAATGTTAAGGTATATTTTGCAATTTTCATAATGGAACATTTCAACTTTTTGTGATGAAAAGATGTTTTCCTTCATGAAACAACCTCACTTAACAAAATGGTAATTTTATATATCCAGAAAGCAAAGCAGAACATTTAGTTTTCAGCTAAAGATCTTGGTTTAGAATAATTTTTAAGTTCTTATATATCTGTCTTTTTTTCACAGAAACCAATTTGAAAATGTCATTATGCACATGGCTCTACTATTCTGATGACAGATATTTACTCAAGGTGGAAGCCAATATAAGAAATCTATATTGACATTTTTAGAAAATAAAGGACAACATCCATGAATGAGACAGGACATGATGAAATTGTCACATACCCTAGCAAATTGCTCTCTTCAAGGAAAAACTTGCCACAATAAACGGAAAAGATGTGTGTACACAACAACGGAAAAGTATTTGTGTACATATTTTTAAGTCCCTTGTGCCCCTCAGAATGTAGTGGTTAGCAGTAAGTTAGTGCCAGTGGCCACATTGCATGGCTAACAGCAGATGTAAAGTATTTTAATTAATCTGTTACCAGGAAAATATCTTAGTTATGCATTCAACAATCTGTAGCTGGATTTGTATTTTACTGCATGAGGCATATGCAACTGGATGAACACATCGGTTTTGAAGGAAAAACACAAACTGTGTAGGGGCTGCCGTCACTGAGTTAATGAAGGCAAACTTAGAGCTTCTACAAGCAGCATAATGACCATATGTAAACATGAAGGGAAGAAAATAACTTATTGAACTGAGGGTACATATGAATCATGTCAAATCTCATGGCGATATATTAAACCCATCTTCTAGCTCTGAAATAATGCGTTTTGTCTATGAGAGATTCTACCAATTAATGACTGTATTTGTCATTTTAAAAGCTCTAATTGGAATTAGGCTTAAGCTGTAGTGTTGAGCAAAATTATCATCCACTGGGGGCTGTTGTAAGAGGGTCGTGCTTCCTTAGAGAGTAGACGCAGAGGCGAGCATATCATGCACTGGGATAGATGTTCAAAAGGGTCTTAAAGGAAAAGGCTTGGGGGTGGCTGCAGAGCTTGCATACATTCTCTTAGTGCATGAAACTCTGATGTACTGTGCCACAAGATCATTGCTTAATTCACGTGTTGGGTCCCTACCACTGGAGAATACTATCATAGTAGTAATACTAAACTCTTCTACTAATCAACTAGACAGTACCAAAACACGAGCACTGGCACTGGAACCAGTCTCCAGGCTGACTAACTGTTAGAAGGATCCCTGGCACCAGGGTGGGTTTGGCTTGATCAGTTTTAGCCTGGACCAGTTAGGACTTACCCAGTTCTTGTGGCCAGGAATTAGAAAGAACCAAAGACCATTCCCAATAGATTGCCTATTTTGAAAAACAACAATTTAATAATGTAAAGAAGGACTTTTGTGTATGTGGCCTCAATTCTAGAGAACAGTTTCAAAAACATTTGCTTTAATTGCATGGGTGTAGCCAGACTGAAGAGGTCTTTTTCACCAGTAATAAGTGACACGGAAAAGTGACACAGAAAAGCTGAAGTATTACAAGAAAAATATCTACAGTGGATCATGGATCGTTATTACTTGCGTAAAGTTATCCCAAATAGTCCTCCAGGGAAATTACCTTCTGCACTGAAGCAATATGGATTGTTTTTCCAAAACCCCTTATTTTTTAATATGTTAATAGCCTCTTTAATGCTGTAATTCTGGTTAACCTCATAATCCACATAAATGTCCACTTCTATTTTGGCCTTGTCAAATTTTTTTGCCTTGATGAAGTTCTGTGGCAATGAATTCCAGGTTGATCATGAAGAGTTTGACAGGGCCAAACAACTTAGGAGATACAGCAGGGAAAACATTTAATTGTAATGCTCTTATCCTCTGTATCAGAAAGGACTTAGTCTGTTGCCTGTCATTTTTTAGCTTTCTTATTTTCTGCTTCTGTTGCTGTCATACACTTGGCCCTTCCTAGGGACTGAAACAAAACTACCCATGAACATAACCATTCCCTGAAGTGCATGGTTGTCCTGTCAACCTCATTATTTACCCTGTATGTAATATTGCTTTTCACTTCCCAACAACT
>WHYT01014877.1:0-18754 GCA_009806455.1 Tetrax tetrax | reverse complement strand
AAAGGAAAGAAGAATGTTGTTTGTAACAGCTGCCAGTAAACGGCTGGGTTTGCAATGTATTATTCCGTGCCAACTCCCAATTTATTTGTTAGCTACTGCCCGGTTTTCCAGTATGTTTTTATATTATCAGTTTTCAGCTTTGTTTTCAGTTTCAACAGATTTTGATACTGAGTGTCAGAGGAGTCCTAATCCTGGAGAGAGGCTGTCCTGCAGTTGATAGGCACTTTGTCCCTCATGGAAGAGTTTTCATTTGCCTATAGATGTTACAGGTAGAGTGTAATCTCTGCCACTTTTCTGAGAAGTCTTGCAACTCCATCCAGTTTTTTTATTACACATAACTATGCTGAGTCTTTTTCTATCAGTAGAGCAGGTGGTAGGTTGTGCTTGGTGCCATTGATTGACTTGGGATTCCACTCATCTTTACACTGAGTGCTGGCTGGGAAAATTACTTTTTTTTCCCTGAAATAAACTGACCAAAGCCCCAAAACCATTTCTAATTTTTGTTGATATGACTCTGGTTTTTGCAATAAATAAAAGAATAAAAAGCTTTGGAGTTCTTAGAAAGGAAGATTTTTTAGTTAGCAAATTAAAAGTCAGTTTATTGTCGACTTTATTTTAGAAATGTTAAAAACATCAGATAAAACCAAAATTTCCTAAAAAAATGTTTCTAGGAAAACATCTCCCTTTGACTTCATCATTTGGAAGACCTGACTTTGAGAATATTTGAGCATTTCTTGATCTCCTCCCTCTCTCTCAAACTTGACTCATCTATGAAATGTATTTGGAGTGAGAATCTTGAGGAAAAGGTGATTAAAGGGCCAGAAGAAGCTCTGCAACATGGTATTACCAATGCCGATAACAGGCTATAAGCTTTGTACTAAGTTTGTGAGGCCTCAGGACAGAGGCTTGTCAGGTCTGCTCTTGATAAACCTTTCTTGACCTGTCTATAGCTTTGTTTGACTTGGTTTGGCTGTGACAGCAATTTGTCTAATTGACCAGGTGTCTGTGTCTAACTTTTAAAAAGTTTTTTTTAATCTCTCTGCCATACAAATATAGTCTTATATAGCTAGCAGTAACAAGCAGTTCTTCTGCATAGATTGAGATGTTTACGACCCTCACATGATGATGTAGCACAGAGAAGTATAGGCCTGGTATAACAGCAGAGACTTTGAGAAGTGGAGATGCTGTAGACCTAGACAAAATCAGTTACAGGGGTAGTAAAGATAACAAATAGTATCTAAAATGTGTAAATTACTATATATAGTATATACATTAGTATGTATATATGTTTGTAGTATATGCTACATTATTGTATGTAGTAAATGAGGATGCAATCTGGAGCAACAGACCAATGAGGAAAGAGAAAGCTAGGAATGTGTATTAAAGAACATATATAAATGACACTAAATTGAAGGAAAAAGGAAAAAAAAGTTACAAAGGAAGAAAGTAGCAGATGAGCAGAGGAAACTCTCTACATGAATGTCTTATTCCTCTTGAGAAAGGACTCTAGATGCTGTCACTCCCTGTAATATCTTACTACTGCCAACAACAGTACGAAACCACTCACCTTAACACACAGAGAAACCAAAAGCTGAGCACAGCACCAGGAAAAGGGGTAGAAACAGAGACATTTGTACATTTTGCTTTTAATTGCATTATTATTATTATTTGTGTATATATATATATAAAAAAATAAAAAGGTATGCCTCCTCTTTAACAATAAACAAAATTTTGAATGTAATATGAGGCACACAGCTAAAGCTACCTCACATGATCAAGAGTGCTGGTGGTGTACACGGGACACTTAGGCAGAGAGAGAGGACTACAGAATGTCAGTGCTGTGGTATGCAATGCTCAGACCTCTTCATGGGTGGAGCTTTTCAAGTCCAAGCACTAGAGTAGGAAGTGTTACGTATTACACAGGCAGCTTCCAACAGAGATGGATTATGCCTGGAGATGGACCATTAATTATCATCATAACGCAAGTGAAATAACAGCAGAGTGTCTCTGAGAGGCCAGAGCTGCAGATCGGCTGCCTCTGATGGGTAAATTGATTTTGTATATCACAGAACTATTCTGGGAGAGGAAGTTAGGTACAATAACTACAATTTTTGGTAACATATTTTTTTACTTGTGAGTAAGTTTTTAATTTCATTTATTGAAGGAGGAAAATAGGTAGCCCAACCAGGAACAGAAAGCAGAACAACTCAGCATGTTTAAGAAGGGTGGAATCTGGTTTAGAATGAAATCTCGCTCACCCCATCACAGTTGACTTGGTCTCCAAGAATGAGCATCATCTCATATAAATCTCTGCTCTCTGGAAGGTAGACCTCTATCCTGTGCTGGTAATATGGAGTCCTTCCCTAATTGGAGCAGGAGAGGTTTTCCTTCCCACACTGAGAAACACGATAAATGGAGAAGAGGGTTAAACAGTCCTCTGAAGCTGCCTTGCTTTTTCGATGTAGCCTGGAGAAAGCCAAGGAGCCAAATTCAGCTGGGAGCCTCAGCCAGTTTACCTGAGATGAATCCATGAGAGTATATGTAGTTTATGTTTGGTATTCAGTTAACATGCTGCCTGAAGTGACTCTCTAGCTGAAAAAAACTGTTAATGTTCAAAGAGTGGAGTACAGGCTGTTATTAATTACAAAGAAACAGAGGTGCTAAGAATGCAGCAATGGAGCCTTTGCTCTGGGTCCCTTCTGTGCTCTGATTACTTGACGTCAAATTCTCTGTGTTTATTTAGGCTTAAGTTTTATTTTTTGTATGCAATTATGTTCAAAATAAGTCACAGAAAGCTGAGCAGAGACATTGCTTGCGCTAGCATCACATAATAACTGCTGAGTGGCTATCTTGATCCTATGTGATTACATGAAAGGAAAGCTAAACAAACACCCAGTGGACATGTTGGCTTTGCTTGTGTGAAGAAGAGATAGCAAATCTTAGGGAAACATGTTGCTTATTACTACCATTAATGAAGGCTGCCATATTATACACTAAATAGACTTGAACCTGATACTTAAAACCAAAGACTTTTAATGAATTTTGCATTGGTGTGTCACTAGCTGTTATTTACTATGGTGACAACTGAGTGCTAATGATGTGTATTTGGTTTTTGCAATTCCTCATGGCTATAAGAGGAAGAGAGATCAATTTGTAGCTTCTTACTGTATAGAAATGAAAGTCACCCAGGTCATTAATGAAGATGTTAAAGACTATTGGCCCCAGTATCCACCAAGGGGATACACCACTAGTAAATGGCCTCCACCCAGGCTCTGTGCCACTCATCACAATCTCAGCCTGGAAATTCATCCAGTTTTTAATCAACCTCAGTGTCCACTTTTCTAACTTGCACTTCTACTACCTTAGGCCCCCCCATCACCAAACAAAACCAGAACATGTGTGAAGAAGTGTGGAAACTCTCACCAAGATAAACAACATCCACCAAGACGGTCATCTCATTGTAGAAGGCTGTCAGTTTGGTCAAGTATGATTTCCTTTTTTCCTGAATCCATGCTGACTACTCCCAGTCACCTTCTTCTCCTTCATATGTTTGGAAAAGGTTTCTAGGATTGATTGCTCCATCAGTTTCCCAGGGATCAAGGTGAGGCTGACTAGCCTGTAGTTCCCTGGATCTTCCTTTCCTTTCTTGAAGGTAGGAGTGACATTTACTTTCTTCCAGTCCTCAGGAACCTCCCCAGTTGCCATCACTTTTTAAAGATAATTGAGAGTGGCCTTGCAATGACATTGACCAGCTCCCTCAGCACTTATGGGTGCAACTCATTAGGCCCCGTAGGCTTGTGTGTGTCCATTTTGTTTAAATGTTCCCTAACCTGATCCTCATTTATCAAGGATAAGTCTTTCTTGCCCTGGACTTTTCCACTGGTGTCAGGGGCCTGGGATTCCTGAAGGACAGTCTTACCAGTAAAGATCAAGACAGAAAGGACATTGAGCAGCTTGGCCTTTTCTATGTTCTTTGTCACCAGGTCCCCTGCCCTGTTAAGCAGCATGACCTCATTTCCTAGTCTTTCTTTTGCTACCAATGTAACTGTAGTTCTTCTCATTGCCTTATGTGTCCTTCATTAGACTAAACTCCTGGGGCCTTGGCTTTTCAGATGCATTCCCTGTATGCTCAGAGAATGTCTCTGTATTCCTCCTGAGTGACCTGATCCTGCTTCTACCTCCTATATGCTTCCCTTTTTGTGTCAGAATTTTGTAATGAGCTCCTTGCTCATCCATGCAGGCCTCCTGCCACCTTTACCTGGCTTCCTGCATAACCAGATGGACATTTTTTGATCTTAGAGGAGGTGATCCTTGAAAATCAACCACTCTCCTGGAGTATCTCCCACAAGATTCTTCCAAGTAGGTCCCCAAATGTGCCAAAATCTTCTCTCCAGAGTTGTGACTCTTTTTTTTTTCTTGCTGTGCTCCCTCCTTTTGCGATCATTCATTCCACCATTTCATGGTTGCTGTAGCCCAGGCTGCCCTGAGCCTTTGCTGTGAAAAGGAGCAAACCTATAGTAAGTGAAATACCTTGTTGTGTGATAAGGATACTGACTGGTAGTTTTGCAGCAGAGAAATAATGTTTGCACACATGAACACCCTTTTGTCAGCATGTTGCACAAATCAGCTGAGGCTGAGCTTGGAAAAGGTGAAACATTACACTAAAAGCTGGCTGATTATGATTTTGCTTAGCCAGAGAAAAGATAATGACTAATGTTTCAAACAGATACGAAACATTCTTTTTCTTTCTTCTGCTGAGTGATTCATCCCAGAAAGTGTTATGCAGCCAGTCAAAGGCTCTTAGAAATCATATAGCAGTCACTGAATGAGAATAGAAATTTAAAGAGCTTGACTGGTAAACTTTTTCATCATGGAGTAAAATTGCATGTGATACTTACTTTAAAAAATGTGCTAGGCCATCATTTTTTTTTTCTTTGTTTTCTACTCAGTATATAAATAAAATCTGGAAGCATGGGTTAGGATATCATTGGTGCCAAAAGGCGAAATGAGTTTAAAAGCAATCCTTGAGGCTGCTAACATTTATAGTCTGGCTGAAATGTTTGGCTGAGCGTGTCAAAAGCCCCTAATTGTTGGGAGCTAAAAGAGTTTTCCAAAAGAATGATCATTTTAAACATGTCATGTCCCTTTTGTTTTGGCCACCGTAGGGGACAAGACAGCAATCTAGGAGGACCTTTGGTATGGCAGAGTTGGACTATTCTTACGCATACACACAAAGTGCTAGTGTTAATGTTTGCTTTTGCAAGAAGCACTGTTATAACACACCATCACTTCCTCCAAACACTGGCAGGACCACTAATAACAGGGCAAAAGTGTTGTTCATTGCATAATTCTCACTCGCACTCCAGTAGTGCAGTTCTGAGTAGTGCTGTCGTGAAAAAAAAAAAGAGATTCACTGTGAAATCTGTGCTAGGAACTACAGCTCTGTCCCCACGCTTCTCTCCCCACCTTCCCCTGGAGTAATTGGAAAGAAAACATTGCAAATGATACGTGAGAAGTGCTCCTGGCACGGTCACCAGCTGTGGCTGAAGTGATGAGATATTGTGAAATTCAAATGAATGGTTCATTATAAGGAAAAACTTTGTTCAACTATTATGCAGTGCTGAGGAATCCACACCTCTTTACAGAGGAAGAGAATGTTCTATTTCAATTCCTTGAAGGGATGTTACCCACTTCTTGTGGGTAGTCCCTTAGTATTATAGCTTCCTTCTTGATTCCAGCTATGTAAAAAATGTTGACCATATCAAACATGCTAACTGCTGTATTACGTGGACAAATGTTCTCTGCAAGGAGCAGAATTCTGGAGAACAGTAAAGGATCTCTCTTACTGGAGCCTTGTTTATATCTGAATAATCTGTTACTTTATATATGATCAAAAAAGTAGCAGGTCTCTTTAGTGCAGGTATGCTTGTGAGGACAATGCAGATCCCATAAAACACATGTTGCCGTACTTAAGGTGATTTTTCCCATAGAGTTTCCTTGGGGTAGTGATTGAGAGTTGGACTGTTCCTTTTCCAGGACGTGAACTGTCCAGATTAACAGCTAAGTCTTTAACTTAGGTACCTGAAGGTGACCTAAAGATAGTTGCATCTTCTAAAAACAAA
Organism: Tetrax tetrax; assembly: GCA_009806455.1. NCBI lineage: Eukaryota > Metazoa > Chordata > Aves > Otidiformes > Otididae > Tetrax > Tetrax tetrax. The sequence goes on along the minus strand of WHYT01014877.1, from coordinate 12,632 downwards.
AAGATTACAGAAGTATAACTTCTTCCCATGAGGAAAACTAAATATGCAGACAGTACACAGCATTAAACTGCTGCGTAAGTGGATCTAAGTTACAGTTCTGAGTAGCTTAATTATGGATTTGCTTTGTCTCACTTAACATGAACCATCTAGAAACTGAAATGTTTAAACCAGTAAACCAAATTCCCTCCTCAGTCAGCAGATATGTAATTCAACACACCCTAAGACTGGTTTTTGGGACAGTGTTGAGCTTACTTCTGGAGTTGCCCTTCTCTATCTATTGATCATGGGAGGATCTGGAGATGAGGTCTGTCTAGTCTAACTTAAGCTATCTAAAACTTAATCATCAGTGTAGGGCAAAGTTGATATAATAATTTATATACCTTAATTATTCTGACAATAGTTATTTTTTCTAGGGTGCAGCTGGTTGAACGAGAAGCAGATGTCAAAAAAAAAGACTTACTCTAGGAGAAATTGAACCGTGCTTTGGAATTGACTGTAGTGGAGGTCAAAATTTAACCTCTGATATGTGTGTTATGCCATGATCTATATTTGGCCTTTTTCTCCCTGCAAATGATACAAAGGATGTTGATTAAACAACCATTCCATAACAAATATTCAGCATTGACAGTAGTGATGCTAGCTGTTATTTGAACTTTGTCAAATTACTGTGATGCCCTCTGCTGCAGCTTTTCTGGGAAACTTTGTGGACAGCCTGTGATGAAGTCATACAGATGATTTGGGAAGGTTGCTTGTAAAAGCAGTGCTGCTTTCTTGCTGAATATGCACTTTTTTAACTCACACCTCGTGTTGTGTCTCTATTGCACTGAATTATTGATAATCTTCGGACACAAACTTCACATAGACATCCTTTTTCTGATTTCCTCCCATATAATTTTCTGGAGAATATGCCATAAAAAATCCTGTTTTACATCTATGCCCATGTGAAACTCAGTCCAAAGTTCAGACGCTCTGTCCACCTTATCAATCATGCCCTTTTAATTGTATCCTTTCTCCAGGATACCTCAGTTTCTATAGTCTCCTTGAATTTGTGAAACTTCTGTCACCTAAACATCTAATGGCTCTGTTGTGTTATGTTTAACACTTTAGCCCTTGGACGGCACTGGGCTGCATTTCTCACTGTGCAGAGGCTGAAGAAGATTCTCTTGGTAAATGGAAGTACCTGAAGAGGCAACTTGTGGTGGAGTTGTCTGAGTTTAAGAAAGATCTTGCTGCACCTAGAGCTGTGAGGAAGATTTCCTTCGCCTCCAAACTTTAGAGTTCAAGTCAATCTACACTGAGCAGTTTGTGGAGCCCTGCTATGAAGCTCTTGGATTTTTTCTATTTGTCTGTAAATCGGCACCACTTTTGACTCTATAGATACAAAAAAAACCCCAGCAGTGCAAAATGGATCTTGCCATTCTGCAGTCAGATCAACTCCATTAGCTACATATTTCATGTCTATTATAATAAAATAAAATGAAATATGGTTGGATTTTCACAGCCAAAATAATTTACTGTTACTGAATGCAGCCATATCCCTTAACTTTGAGAACATCTCTGTTTATAATTATGATAGATGTTGTTAAATTAATAATTAGTCCATTTTACCCTAAGCAACAATAAATGATACAAAAATCTATCTATTTAAGTGTAGCTGGCTGAAATAAAAATTTTCTCATCTTTGTACGTTACTTCTAATGTTTATATCCCCAGGACAGGACTAGTCAATATGCAATCTGTGGTACTTGAAAAAGTCAATGAATATAAAAGCCTATTATTTTAAGGGGCTCTTCAGGGCTGTAACACTCTTAACAAGCCTCTCAGGGCTAACATTTAACACGTGTGCCCTGTAGAAGCCTATAATTTACCACGTGCCATCAATTTCATATAGACCAATATATGTCTGTCAACCAGGTGCAGCTCTGCCTGCTCCATAAGAGTCCAAGTATTTTAGTGCAACCCATGATGGCTTAAGTATGCTAAATAGCTAGTTGCTCTTCCCCTTTGTTAAGGTTACACGCTGAGACCAAAGCTGGTAATGCCTGAAAATTGTTTCTCACAATTTTCGCTCCGTCCTTCAATGAACAATGCTGACACACAGAGCAAGGAGTCCTGTAGCCTGAAAAGAACATGTGGCTTTTTAAAAATTAGTTGTTGCAGTTCAACATAATACTGAAATATCATCATTCTTACTTCAAAATTTGTTAGAAATCAAAAATCTGGACTCCCTGGTATCTGGACTCCCTGGTTTGTTGTTTTTTTTTAATCTTTACTACGTTGCAGAATATTTTCATGATAAGCAGAAAGTAGATGTCTACTACAGCAGCCCGCACACTACAATGACAAATGAGCAGTAGCGCAAGCTTGTTTAGCTTATGAGAAGAAAATGTGCCTGAAAGTGTCCATGCTCTTGTTTTTGGCATCCTGAAGGGAGCTGTGCACAAGTTTTGGGGGTGTTTGTGTCTTGAAATTGTTTTGTGTAATAATACTATTCAGCTTCTTGCCTTTCTAGTGATTAATTGAGAATATGTAGAAATTGGCTGAAGTTGTAAGAGGGTGGAAAACCACAACTGGCAGGGAAATTGTAGACTTCAAAATGAGCCTTTCCTTGTGTGAATAGCAAAAATATGGACAGATTTATATGTAGCGAAAAAGAGCTAGATGAGATACAGACATTTTTCTAGGCAAGAGAGTGGTAGAGAAAAGAAAGACTGGCCTACACCTCTGTAGAGTTTTCAAGGGCCCTTTGAAATTCTGTAGGTGTTGTATAGATTTTGAATTGATTTTATTATCCTCTTGGTGTTGCACAGTCCTCTTATACAGTTTATTTTTGGGAAACATTACATATCAGTTTATAGAAAGCATATCCTGATTACTGTTATAATCACCGTTTATATATAAAATGGCCTCTGAGCCTTAGTGGTTTGGTTTGAGTTTTTAATTGTTTGATTTGTTTATTGTATATGATGAATTACTGTTTATTGGTTTAAACTCACTCAGGGTATGCTTTATAAAAATGATAGTTTAATTCCTAAAATACACAGAGATTTAATTTGTTTGAGAAGCTAAGGTGGCTTACACAGTGTGTTGGTAGATATGTGTGCTGGCCTTCCTTTGACAGTCCTTGACTCAGTGGCCTCTTCATGTCACTTCTGAAGCCATTTAGAGAATCACCTGCCGTTTTCTACTTGAGCCAAAAATATTTAACATAGAAGCAACTCTCTTCTTAATGGTCAGTCTTTGGCTTACATTTCAGAGAGCGCTCTGAAGGTGCTCTTTAAGATATGGTTGGCTGTCTCAGTCTTAAAAGGGCCCATTGCCAACATGATTGCTGCATTTCATATCCTTAATATGGGATATATTCCACCTCTAATAGTGGGATTTCACCTAATGTACTATGAAGCAGCATGTGTGATGTCTTATCACTGTGACCACAACTTTTTTTAAAAAAGCAAAAAGGGATTGGATGGAGTATAAACTAGTGGGAAAATAAAACTGCATTTAGCCTACAATAACTGTATATTTTCGTTGCACTGGTGTTTAGTTAGTATGAAACATGATTCTGTACATACTACCGAAAGTCTTGACCACAGATGTATTGTTTCATAAATAAAGCCTTTTACATGGGAGGAAATACATTTTAGTGAAACTGATGTGAAGCCCACATACATAATTTATTTTCCTGAATTGATGTGGAATTTGGATGTGGGATCATTGAGTGTTTTCCAGAAATCACTAGTGGGAACTAAAAGTGAACTGGGGAGACATCAGCAACTTTGTAGTGTTCGACAGAAATGTAAGCTTGTCAGATCCTGTCATACTGAATGTGAATCACTTCCTCTCCCGAAACAGCTGTTTTGCAGAAAATAGAATGTTCTTTGCCCTAGGAAAAGTAGGTTGTGTTAATTTTTCTTCAGAGCTGTTCATATTGTGTTTAGGAAAACTTGGTGTACAGCTGCTTACCCTAGAAAACAGGCTGGAGAAGGTCCCTATCTATATTTTTTGTTAAATGAAGATTTCTCAGAGTACTTTCCCTTGAAACGGTAGATCCATGAACAACAACTGACTGTTAAAAATACTGAATCGCTATAACAGTTATGTTCTTGCACAGTTCTTGTTGCTTCTTTTTCAATTCTTAAACCATTCATCCACTTCAAAAATCACAAGTGGAAAAAAAGTAATAAGTGAGAAAACAAAAATCAAAGGCCAATTCATATTAAGGATAGAATTTGAAGGAAAGTGAAGTGATATAACCTTTGATATTGCTTGGAAACTTTATTCAACACTGCTGTCTGCTTACCTTCTTTGGCCCTGTCCTTTAGAAGAGCTGCAATAAAGTTGAAATGTCAATTCCTCCTCATGACAACTCAATGGTAGCTAAGTGTTAGATTTATAGACGGACACAATCAAATACTGCTGACTGCCTGAGTTGAATTTGGATTCTTTATTATAAATGTTTATTTTTAATTTAGTTTGTTTAGCAGAAAAGGTAAGGAAGTGTTCATTCTAGAATACTGAATGAAATTCCATAATGTGCTGGGATACCTTATAAGACACTTGCGACCTATACTTCTACTTCTGATTTGTGCTAGAAGGACAAGATGTCTCCTTTCAGGAAGGACTTATCAGCAGAATGGTAATAGACTGCAAGAATACAATAACTTCTAACACCTCACTGTCCTTCTTATGGCCTTAAGATGAGATATTCTTCAGAAAAGAGCTTCTCTGAGGGCCCTCTGAGGTTTAAAGAGCAAAGTACTTTTTCCACTCCAGTGACTGTAGTTCATCAGAGTTCCCCAGGGATTTGCCTGGGTTTATTTCTCTCATACTCAGGAAGAATAAAAATGAATAAACTACTATGAACTACTATTCATTACAAGTATTTTAACACTGATGAAATAATCAGGGAGTTAGCCTAAATACTTTGCACCCTTGAAAATCTTGTCATTAGCCTGCCTAGGGAGAGAAAGTAGCTGTTTAAAAACAATTTTATAGAATGTAGTTCATTTTTTACAGCAATCTTTTGAAGTCCTCATAGTGGTCAGTGTTGCAGAGACTTACTGGTTTAAATAAATCCTATGATATACTTTAATGAGGCTTATTTTGAATAAAGTCAATTCAATGCTCCAACGGGCATTTGTTAATCTCAGATTCAGGATGCCAAGCAAAAACTACTACTAGACACCTAACCTGCTGGTTCTAAGTTTAGAATGATGTCCCAGAATATGCAATCATTCACCTTGGAAGGTGAGGGCTTTCAAACTCGAGGAGTTACCTTGGGTGGTGTCCTGACCCAAGACGAGAGACCTTGACTACAGACCCACTGCTCCAAGGAGGACAGACTCAATAGATCCTCCAGTGGGGCTCCATTTATATACTAGTCAAATCTGATCTGCGATCATATATGTTTGCTCTCAGTGGCTGAAGACTCCATTTTCCAGGTGTGCATGTGATAGTAGCTACCTTGAGGGCATGACCAAAGCCAGCAACCTATGATCCAACAGCTGAAAAGTTTCTTAATTTAGGGCAGATGCACCTGCCACAGTCAGGCCCATCAACACTCCCTTATGGTTATCTTTTAGATTTGCCAGGATTCTTTAAATATGCAGTGGCAATTTGGCCTTTAAATGTTTCTTCCAAGTCTAGCTATTCTTTCATTTTAAAATAGACAGACATAATCAATAACAAAATATTTGACACATGCAACTGTTGTAAAGCTGCTAAAGATTCCCTTGTTATGGGCTGGTCTATCACTGAGCAAAGGAAGAATCTTGTCTTTTGTGATGGAGTCCTGGAGAATGAAACAAAAATCTTCCTACGGTGTGCACCTTCATCCAAAATACCTGTCCTTGACCATGACAGAAGCTGGGCTATCAAGTGAGGTTGGCCACAGGTTATTGTATCTAGTTAATGCTTCTGGAGTATTAAGTTTATTTGCAGTTAATATGGGTACCATTTTACCCCTCAGAGAAGAAAGGCAAATTCATTTTGCCTCTGGAATGAAAAACTCCCTTTACAGGCCCTGAATCCATTGTTGACTCTTCTTGCGTCTTGCATTTACACAGCTACCATAACAATTCATCTGATATTTTTCAGTCAATCTTGCATTCATTTTTTGAGTGCTGGTTAAATAAAGATAACGCTATCTCATATCGTGTAGTGCTGCAGAATTCCTCAGAACAATCACAACTGAGATTATTTTTATAGTGTGGCTTTTATAGTGATATACTTTGCCATTCTGCAGGGCTGAATAAACATTCACTCATGCTAGACAATGTTTTTCTGTTTGTTTATGTCAATTAAAGAGCTTGAATATACAGACAGTGAATCCTACATTGCTTCCCTTAAGCCAACAGAATGTGAAATCAGCTGGGCTTGGTGCCGAGAAGCTGATTTCTGATGATATACTGAAGTAAAACAAAATCTGCTCCATATGGTGCAATTGTAAACTTTGCAACTATAAACAAAAACATGCTGTGTGACTGAATAAAGTGGTACAAAAGCAGCCATGAAGTGCTATCCCTTAAGGCATACCCAGTGTCAGCCTGCCCACCTTCAAACACACTCTTGAAGTAAAAGGGAGTTTGAGAGACCAGGTGATGCTTGGTGTGTGTATCACCAGGGGAAGGATGTGTGGTTCAGGTTTCTGAGCTCAGGTCATCAGATGGGAAGTACCTTGTGACTAGCAACAGCTGCCCTGTCCTCGGGTTTTCTGCAGAAGAAGACACAAAGGTAACCAAATTCACGTCAGGAGTGAAACTCCCTGTATTTCTATCTGCTGCATGGCTGGCATTGCACGCTTTTATCCTCAGCAGGCATGCAAATATGGCAAGGCTAGGGATAATGATTTCTCAGCTTCCTAAAACTCCATATAAGTCATACATATTATAAATCCTATAGAATTCTGTACTTTTCTAGGAGAGGGAGCATGAAGCAGGTTGTGGTGTTCAGCAGACATCAAGACATACAAATGCACTAACAAATCATTTGCAGAAGGTCTGGTCCAAGCCAGTGCCTGATCTTGTCTTAGAAAGACAAAAGTAAACAGAAGGGTGCAGAGAGCCCCAGTCTATCCAAGGGAATGTTTTTTGTTCAAACCTCCCATCCAAGGACTTATTTCACACTACTGAACAATCACTGAGCATCGGCTGTTCGAGTACAGCATCTTGCCATTTCACATCACTGCAGAAACCAGTTATACCCATGGAAAAGGTTCAAATGCTTCACCTGAGTTTCATGAGGATTTGGTAGGAGCACATTCAGGAAACCTTGGTGCAGAAACACAAGGGAGTCCCTCAAGCAGCGATAACTTCACCGTCATAAATTAGAGTGGATTAAACCACTATTTTCTGCAGCATGTTCAACTGTCTCTCGAGTTTAGAGCTGTGGAAGAATAAAGGGGAAATACTTCGCCACTACGAATTAACAGCAGGCCCTGTAAACAGTCTCACTAAAGGAAAGCATGACATGCAACCTTTTAACTATGTTACAAATAAATTGATTGAGGGAAGGAGGCCAAAAAAATATTACCCCCAGCTTCAAACTGTAAAAGCGTTTAGAGTTGTTTAAGGACCCCATGCACTCCTTTTGTACTGTAAAACCAGAACCTTGGGGAAACGGAATAACACATTTAAGCAAAAGTATAACATATTGCTAGCTGCGATATATATACACAATATAACTTTTTAAACTGAAGAAAATGCCCTACTGTTTGACTTTGACTGGACAGTTAGGCCTTTGGGTTTAGATCAGAAAGTGCTTCCAACTCTATCGTTGCAGGCATGCCTGAAGCGTCAGTAAAGGAAAGGGCTTCCAACTTTTAATAGAAATTCTCAATAGGGCAGAGATGATACTTGTTTTTAATTTATTTTTCTTTTGTTTCGATCACTCAAATAGCCATGTAATGTTTGGAGATGGCCCAGGGGTAAAGCTGCAGCTGAACAGACTTTGCTATTAGTTTCCAAAATGTAACAAAATCACAGTTCTCTTCTGAAAGTGAATGCGTGTGTCAAGTGACTTGTTCTGGGTTAGAGGGAGGCAGCTGAGCTTCCCAGGTCCCCATGAGCCTTCTTTGGCATCTGGTTCTGCTTACTTATCCAACAAGATGCAAAGGTACTTGGCAGCACTGCATAAGGGAGGAGAAGGTAAACGAATGAGGACAAAGAGAAACTGAAAAATACAAGGAATCTGAAAACTTGAAGAACAAGCGCAGTGACTTCTAGTAATCATGGGACAGGCACCAAGAGTAAAGTTTCCTCTTAAGAAAGTGCTGTAACACTGAGGCAAAGTGTAGAACACATAAGCAAAGTTGACGCCCAAACATGACATGAAGATGACCACAGCAGCAGTCGTGGTTGACTGCCCCTGTGGTGGTGGCCAGCAGCCAATTTGCAGTGCTGACTACTGCCAGGTTTCCCAGAAGCATTTAACACAGTTATTCACAAGGCCATAGGTGAAGGAGTAGAAGCCTCCAGATGGTTAAATGGATACCATGATGGTGTCTCCTGTCCCTCCTCACTGTTAAGGTCTTTCTGACTGCATCCTCACCAATCTGTTATGTTGGGTCCCAGCCCACGTATGCATGTGTACAAGTTACTCCTGGATCTCAGAAGAGTAAAGTTCAGTTTACCTCCCAAGGTATGTTTTGCCTTCTTGAATACAGGATTGTACGGCCCTGCCATCCTTGGCCCTGAAACCTCTCCTATTTCCTAGATTTGCCTGTAACTGAAATTACCACCTTTGAAACTCACCAATTAGGTGTCAGCCTTCCTGATTGTAGTACATATTTGGAGCATTAAGCACACATATATGTCTACCCTGAGTAGTTTCAGAAAAATACATAGATCTGAGGGGTATGTATTTCCCTGAGTCTGTTTCTTCAGCACTCTGAAATCTTTGGTTGGAGTCTGGTCCTCCAGCATTGCTTTTCTGCCCCTTGTCATGTCCTAACTATCTCTTTCCTTGCTGTAGTCTCTTCCTCCTGTATAAGGTATTGCTGCTTCCCCCAAACCATGCAATTGCAGACGGGTAAGAGAAGGGAGTCCTTTCATCTCGTACCACCCTACTTCCCACTTCAAGTATTCCAGCAAGGAGAAACATTAAGGTTAGATACTCTCCACTGCTCTTTATCTGATAATGCACAACCAGCAGCAACCGCATACCAATCACCACAGTTTCTAGACTGTAAATAGATGTTTCCCAAATCTCACTCTCTCACTGTTTGCTGTGGTTCATTATGTGAAATTTGACTTCTGTGTTCATGACTGACTGAAACACTTGTGTTCTTCCACAGCACTGCTGCAAACAAGTCCCACAACACCTGCCAGATCTTTTATCAATTCATTACAATTAGGCTTATTCTAAACTGACCCTCTGTGAAACTTTATGGCAACAATCCTGCTTTAAAATTCAACTTGACTTAAAAAGCCCTTACTCTGAAAAAAAGCTTATGAAAAATAATTATCCTTTTTCTTTCTCATTTGCTTGGAAACTTTCATAAAGAGCATAACAGTTATCTGCTAACACCTGCTTCACAAATGGCCCAATTGATCCACTTAGACTGCTACTGCATATTGCAACATGTTATTTTCCTAGAAAATCAGCAGTACAGCCTTCTGTGTAACACACCATGCAAGTAGAGAAACAATTTAGGTGAGTCCATGACTTCCATCTATTCTGAAGCAGGACCATGAAAAGAGTTTCTTTATTCTGGTATAAATTCACAGCAATGCCTCTCCAGATTTATTTGTTCCAGGGTAATAAGTGTATCCTGCAGCTATTGCATGTCCTGTACATATTTCTGAGTGACATCCATACAAAGAGGTGAACTGTTGCCTTGGTATGCTCTAACAATCCTTGCAGGATGTACATTTATTTATTTTCTGTGGCCTGTCTGAATAACGCTAACAAATCTCCCTCAGCTTTGCTCATTGGAAAGTATATGTTCCTCTGTGTTAGCATACTTTTTGAGTTTACTAGCCTACATGCTTGAATGACTGTGCCTTCTTGGTAAACTTAGGCAAATACATCCTTAAAGCTTTTTCTTATCTTTGCACTCTCTTAGATAATTTCTCATATTTGAGTGAACTGATGTTGTGGTTTAGCCTGAGTCACCACACAGCTTCTTGCTCACTCTCCCCCTCCCCAGTGGGATGGGGGAGAGAAATTGGGAAGAAAGGAAAACTTGTGTGTTGAGATAATGACAGTTTGCTAGAATAGCAGAGGAAAATACAATAATAGCAAAATATAAAAAATGAACAATGCACAATTTCTCACCACCCCATGTTCCAATGACCGATACAGGCTGTCCTGAGCAGTGACCACAGAAATGAAACCTAGCAGCAAGGAAAGGAGGGAGAGGGAGCCAGCAAGGTAGAGAGAGCAGTGCCAGTGAGTAAGAGAGAGAGATTATATACCAGAGATGCTCCCCGACTTGAGCAACCCTCAGTTATATAGGGAGCATGACTTTTATGGCATGGAATACTCTTTTTGGCCAGTTTGGGTTAATTATTCTGTCTCTCTCTCTCACAGCTTCCTGCACCTGCACGTTAGTGAGACCTGGAAAGCGGGACAGTGTCCTTGGTCTCATTAGCAGCAACTCATATAATCAGGATGTTTACTAACACTCTTCACTTACAAAATCCGAAACACACCATGTACTAAGAGGAAAATTAAATCCATCCCTGCCAAAACCAGGACAACTTGTTTTCTCCCATGTCTATTTAATAACATATATTTTTTGTTTATAAAGTTCCTTTCAACCAAGAGCTGTAAAATACTTGCCAAATGGGTCAGTATTTTGAAAACCAGAAAATACCGATCTTTAGGCCAAGTGTTTTGAGAAGTGTCTATTAATTCAGAGTTCTCAACTTCAATATGAACTATTTTGGATGTCAAACTTGAAACACCAAAAAGTTTGCTCTTTTATGCATGGTAAAGGTCTCCTAATAGTTTTACCTCTGGCAGGATCCTACCAGTTCAGCTCCACTGAAGCTGTGTTTGAAGGAAACTCCTCCCTCTGTGTCTAGTCCATTTGGAGCAGTCCTCAGAAGCTGCAGCCATCAGGGCTAAGCCATATCAAGTGGCTCCACAAATGCTGGAACAATCTAGGACTGGGAAGGAAGAAATATAACTCACTGTTGTTTTTAGCTTCAACTCCTCTGAGGCTCCAAACTCCGTGTTGTACTTCTTAGAGTCACAGCACAAAAACACAAACTAAGTGAAACAAAAATTTAATTAATTGATTACAGGAAGTTCATGAGTTTGGGAAAGGATTATGCAAACATACACGAACAATGAGCTTGTATGTTGCCCATACAAACACAGTGAGCTAAATCATTATACCAGAGACGGCTAGGAGGACAGGAGCCTTGGGATCCCCAGGCCAAGGCTGTGCTCTGCAGGGATGCGTCTGACTCTGGGCTGGCTGCTCTGGGCTGCGGAAGAGCAGAGGACTATGGGCTAAGTCATGAATGTATCACCCAGGCCCCAGTAGGCAGCTTGAGCCTCCAGGATTTATCAGGTTGGAATGACAATACAGACACACTGCCTTTGTGTCTGGGAAGCTGTTCTGCTCAGTTTCTTGAGAGATAACAAAAATATAGAGCTGCTAGAATAATTACTCCGCGCAGTCAGCTATCCTTACATGAAAGCAGTTTTAGGAGAACAGGTGAAACTGTCTTCTGTGTGGTGTTCTCACCCATTGTGTGAACACATGTCAAGGGAAGAGGTAAAACCTAGTACTTATGGTCATATGATAGATATAAAGTGACTAGGAAAGAATATGGACAGGGGGCTGTCCAGCGCATATGTAAGTGTTATGTACTCCCACCCCTCTAGATCAATAGGTTTTCCTTACTTGTTTATCCCTGGAATAACAGCCCTCAGTTACAGTCAGCCAATGGGTTTTGTAGGTCTTCTTCATTGCAATGGATTTATAAACGAATTTCAGTCAGCTGAGTGCAGCATTTCTGCATGCAACAAAAAGATAACTATTTTTAAATAAAAACACATGTAAATAATAACAAAGTAATAAAAAAGACAAATTATGTAAAAACCTGTGAAACTTTGCTAATCATGTTACATGGATATCAACTGAGGTTGTTAGTTTAATTTTCTACTAAGAAGCATGGCCAAGGGAAAATGCAGACCTTGATCTTTCCAGCAGCTCTACTGAAACGCTCTTCATCAGCTTTGCTAAGGTATAGCTGATTTCTTTTATCATGGTGCCTGGAAATAGACATTGTGACAAAAGCACGCTGTTTGGCTGGTAGAAAGGTCTTTAAACATGAATTTTGCCCTGTCTATCTCTCTGACTCAATAATTCTGCTAAAGTAATTGGAATGAAATATGAGATATATTAACCAGCAAAGTCTGTTGAAATCTCTGCCTTCAATCTAACCCATAGAAATAAAAAGTTAACATAAATAAGCTACAACCAATAACAGAGTCAAATTTAATAAGAACTCCAACCACTGCAAATTTTCTTCTAAACAAAGAAGCCCTCATTATGCAGAGTCTACACATCCAGCAAGATTAATTTGCTTATGACTGTTATCCTCAGAGGTGGATTTAATCTATTTATAAGCTTTCTTCAAAAAAAAAAAAAAAAAAAAAGAAAAAAATTTTAAAAA
>WHYT01014876.1:61711-104138 GCA_009806455.1 Tetrax tetrax | reverse complement strand
TTTTTTTTTTTTTTTTTTTTTTTTTGGAATAGTTCTGCTTTCAATGACCACTTAGTTCTGCAGTAACTCCGCCCCTGGGAATCAATTCACTTACGAGCACATACATTCATTTTACATGATCCCTCAATGTGGCCAGGGTGCTGCGTAGTCTGCACTGTATCCACCTACAAAAAATACAAAAATATATGTCTGCTTACCAGGATGTGAGTAGGGTTTGACTAACCTAATCCTGTATCATGGATCTTGTAAGTGAGCAAAAAGATTTCTATTCTCTCCTTTGGGTCCAAACATACTCCATAAAATGACCACTTGGAAGTGAAAGTAGTTAGGATAGTGTTACATATTGTTTAAGAAAAAGAAGGAATTAAGTGAACTATGTCCAGGAACAGGATGGTTTTAAATCATGGAGAAATTGTAGTAATTTATATGCTCTTCCTTTTCTTACCTATAGTTACTTCGGTAGAGTAAAAAATAATATAAATGTTTCAAGTATCAGTGACAAGCATAAGTTTTCTCCATGAAGTGATAGGATAAACAGTGTGGTAAGTCGCTAATAATATCAGATAGTTGAAAGAAGCAAAGGATAGGAATTTTATAAGAAAACAGTCAACTCTTCTTCCCCCTCATCCACCTCATCTCCACCATGAAAAAAAAAAAGGAAGTGAGCGAATCAGATTTGCAGGGCAACATACAATACAGAATGACAATTCTGTGAGTATGTAAGTTATTCAGAATGACAGGTATTAACTATTAAGCTAAAAGGTGGACATAAAGAAAATGGAGAACTAGGGAAAAACATGCTCTCTTTGAATCACTTTGATCAATACATTTATGAAGGAAACAAGACACTGAAGAGACATGCATGTCTAATGATAAACAGTGAAGGTTATCGTCCAATATATTCTTCAAAAACAGCTCTTAAAATATCATACAGAAGCAGGTCATCTACACAAAAAAAATTCAACCTATTATGTGTTGGTTGCATAACATGTTTGGTTGGCATTCACCAGACAGGTTTGGTTTTTTTTAGTTTTTCCAATATTTTCCTATTAATAATATTTTATGTTTATTTTACATCATTCACTACTAAGTCCTTATTATCCAACATTTTAATGAATCATTTATTCTAATCTATTACATATACACAAAGTTAAAACCAAATTACACAAGTGTAGGATAGCAATGTCAAGCATCTCTACAAAGCAGCTTTTGCTCTATGAACATAATCCATAAAAGACTCCCAAATGTCCTCAAATAAGTAACGTCTGTTCCTCAATCTAAATATGATCTTCTTACAGGAAGCCATCTGGGACAAGCAAGCAAAACATTCTGCTTTGGTTGCAGAAGAAATATATCTATGCCTCAGTAAAATTCTTCATCATCATCAATCTAATTATATGCAAATCTCTTTGTTCAGTTTCCATTGTCTTATGTTGATTAAATGGCCAAAACACTAAACTGACCAAAAAAGATTTATCAAAATATACGTTATACACCTATCTTTCTATCTGTCTAGCTTGATTGATCTATATTTGTACCTATCATTTAAGTACATTGAGTACTTCAAAGTTGGTAACTTCAACAGTTATCCAAATTCATATAAAAAAAAACAATTTTTGCTAACTTAAAAGAGAATGCATTCACTGAAATAATAGATTTGTCCAGTAGGCAATCAACAGACATCTGCTAACATGTATCTTTCTCCAAGATAAAAACACAATTGCAAGCATTCAGTGCATTTATAAGATATTTCTGAGGTCAAAAATGTTCATAAATGTAACAGATTTTTTCTATAATTAGAGCTCTCTTCTATGACAGATACTCATGATATTTCTTCAGTTAACAAATCAAATCATAAATTAATGCAAGAGAAAAACTAAAACAACCAAAACCAATTACCTGACACATATTAGATAAAGTTCTGAATCTTTTTATCAAAAATGCAATATAATATATCCTCAAAAATTGAAATAATCATAGCAGTCTCAGTGTGTCTGTTAGTACTACCTGCTGATGCAGTATAAAAAGAGAAGGATGACAGTGCAATTTGTTGTGCCTCTCTACATTGCATCTTAATGGATCATAAAGTTTGTACCACTTGCCAATCTTAGGCATACACTATGCGAGTATAGAGAGTCAACTGCTGGAGGAACTTGCATCTGCATTGCAAGTGCTGCACACCACATGACACCCTGAAGACAATGCTGGAAGGCAGACAATGCTTCAAAAGGATCAGTGGTACACTAAAATATGTACAGTAGGTCTCCAAATATAGGCTTAAGTCAAATTCACACCCAAATAACTCCTTCCTGTACTCTGTATCATTAATGTAGATGCCTCCATATATAATGACTGATGGAAAAGATTAGAAAATTATCTTTTCTCCTTCCCTAAATTTTTGTGAAATGAGCTGCTGTTTTCCTCACTTTTCTATGGCAGTTGAAGAATCTTGCTAATTTCAAGGAAACTGATACTACTGTCTTGCTCCCCCTCCTCCCATTTCCCAGCATGAAAATGCCCATACACCAAAGAGGTAAATGAAGAATTGAGTGTCACTACCTCAGTTTTCATGAGCAAGATGCTGGCAGTTCTCTGTTACTTTAGTCTATAATACTGAAATACAGGCCTGAAAGTTTGCTATTACAGACTGAGTCCAATTTCTGTTTATCATAGGCATAATCTCACATCTTTCCTTGATAGGTTACAATTTTCTTGCATGAATATTTCAATGGGAAATCTGTCCCAGAATTTTAATGCTACAGTATATAAAAATTATTATAATAACAACATCAAATTTGGGTATTGATATCTGTTTGTTCTTTTTTCTTAACTCACATATTCATTGAGATTGGGAAGTAAACTTTTACTATTAGTGATATATATTTGCTATTATAAGTAATTTTTTTTTCATTACATAAGTAAGAAGACACACTTTAACAAAGTATAGATGGTCACAGCCACAAAATATTGCTACAAACTCAGAATGATTAAATCCTGCAAGCAACTTTTTATCACTGATTCTTTTTTGCCACTCATCTCAATTTATTCTTAGTGCTAAATCTGTATCTGTAAATACATTATGATTGCAGTATATATTTTATATTGCTCTGATTGATGTGTGTATATTACTAAAAATTCAAGACATTACACATTTCTGTAACATTCATGTCTTAAACAGAACTGAAAGGCATAACATGCTCATTTTTGCCCACTACAGCAAATGTCAGATAAAAATATATCTCCATAGATTTCCTGTTACATTTCACAAGATGTTTCTAACCTATTTTTAATCTTCTTTTACACACATCTTCATTTTCAGTTTGTGACAGAAATCAAAATAGGCTATGGGGAACTATAGGAAGCATATTGAGTATATTTCCTTGGAATATACGTGTTGAATAAGGAACACCAGCTCTCATTTTCTTAAAGAAGCAAACAAAAAAAAAGAATCAGTAAATAAAATATTCAATACATCTATGTTGTACCATCTGTACAGTATTTGTGAATCATTAAAGGCCATATATAGGGTAAAAAAACAGGCAAAATGAAACTGATGAAAAGTTTGTTTGAATAAGAAATTAATTAGGACTGCTACATACGACCACAAAAAAGATGCATAGACTTTACTCATTAGAATTTCTGTAACATATATAGTTTAATTTAATATAAGAAAATCTATTAATAATCCTGATGATGAAAGTTTAAAAGAAAAAAAATGTTAAAGACATCAGCTTAAAGGGGCAATACACCTGGATCTAGTACACAGTTTAACTTGACTGTATTCTTATTTGATCTTACTTAAATTCTGTTTGTCATAGTCTTAACTACTTTGCCTCAGTCTAGTATGGGTCTAGTTTTGCAACTTCATTGTGGCTACTGCTGACTCCAGCATGTTAGGTAAAACGTAAATCAAGTCCATCAAAACTAAGCTTTCTATTTCATACCAAAACCAGAAAAATAAACAAATTATCAATTTTAACCCATCATTACAAGCATAAAATTGATTTAAAAACATGTATCATTCATTACCTTATCAAACTCTCTGGTTTAGTGATTTCCTGCTCACACTATAACTGTGAATGAATTTTGAACATTTAGGCATCCACTGAATCCCATCAATTCCTACTATTAGGATATTAGAATTATATTCTGTTAATAGTCATACTTTGCAGTAATATGGTGATGTATTGACCACTCTTCATGTTAAGCATCAAAGGATTGCTAGCTCACAAAGATAGCAGTTAGAGATGGAAAGACTATGTCCATGCCATTGCCCTGAAATGTATTCATTTATCTTCACAAACTAAAGAATTTATACCTTAGAATTAAAAAAAAAAATCACATATATTTAACTATTTTAGTTCTTTCTAAAAAAAAATCCAAAATGCTGTAAATTAATCATAAATATATACCTTCTCCTAGTAGTAGGTAGGAATGTGTATTGAGTTTGTGTGGTAAGGTTTTGGAAGTAGGGAGGGGCTACAGGTGTGGCTTCTGTGAGAAGCCGCTAGAAGCTTCCCCCATGTCCAATAGAACCAATGCCAGCCAGCTCCAAGACAGATCTGCTGCTGGCCAGGGCCGAGTCAATTGGTGGGTCTCTGTGATAGCATATTTAAGAAGGGGGTGGAAAAACTGCACAACGGCAGACAGAGAGAGGAGACAGAATAAGTGAGAGAAATAGCCCTGCAGACACCAAGGTCAGTGAAGAAGAAGGGGAGGAGGTGCTCCAGGCATCAGAGCAGAGATTCCCTTGCAGCCTGTGGTGTAGACCATGGTGAGGCAGGCTGTCCCTCTGCAGCTCATGGAGGCCCACAGAAGAGCAGAGATCCACCCGGAGCCCGTGGGGAACCCCTTGCCAGAGCAGGTGGATGCCCCCAAAAGAGATTGTTACCCCACAGGAAGCCTGTACTGGAGCAGGTTCCTTGAAGGATCTGTAGAACAGTGGAGAGAGGAGCCTACACTGGAGCAGGTTTTCTGGCAGGATCCTGGATCAATCTGTTCCTGAAGGACTGCACCCCATGGAAGGCACTCATGCTACAGCAGTTCATAAGGAACTGCAGCCCGTGGGACTCACACTGGAGAAGTCCACGGAGGACTGTCTCCTATGGGGAGGGAACCTATGCTGGAGCAGGGGAAGAGTGTGAGGAGTCCTCCCATTGAGGAGGAAGGAGCAGTGGAAACGTGTGATGAACTGACCACAACCTACATTCCCCATCTCCCTGCACTGCTTGAGGGGAGGAATAGAGAATATTGGAAGTGAAGTTGAACCTGGGAAGAGGGGAGGGGGGAAGGTATTTTTAAGATTTATGTTTTATTTCTCGTTTTCCTACTCTGATTTCATTGGTTATATTTTTTTCTTTTTTTTTTTTTCCAAGTCAGGTCTGTTTTGCCTGTGATGGTAATTGCTGAGTGATCTCCCTGTCCTGATCTTGACCAACAAGCCTTTAGTTATGTTTTCTCTCCTCTGTCCACCTGAGGAGGGGAGTGATAGAGCAGCTTTGGTGAGTACCTGGCATCCAGCCAGGATCAACTTACCAGAGAAGGAAAACCAAAATATAAAATATCCCATTTAACTCTCTCATCCACTCTCTGTCATAATAATAATAAAAAAAAAAAGTTGCATATTTAATGCTATTTACTACAATGCCTTGCAATTCCTGGAAGCACAGAAACTTCTTCATTACAATCCAGTATAACGGTACTATTGTTCTATTTTCCATACATATACATTGACTTATTTCAGGTGGATAGTGTTCAGAAATATAACTTGCTAATAGTTTTTTGAAGGCATAGAGTGGAATAACATAGGATTAACCTAGCTAAAAAGTCCCAACAATGCAAACTTCCATGTGGTTTGCATATTACTTCTGCAATATATTTATTAAAATTCTGCCATCTTGCTCTACTGAGCTAATGCATTAAGAGGTACTGGAATAATAAGAAAGTTATTTATTTAATTTATGTATTACAATCTTAAGCCAGCAACACTCTGGACTTCCTTGAAAACTGAGTAATACTGTTATGTTAAGAAAAAAAAGACTCACAGAAAAACAGAACAGCAAGTACTGATATCCTTAGATGCCTCTGATGCTGCAAGCCTCACACTGAGAGGTTTGTGCTGCTCTTTAAACAGCTTAAAGAACATAGCTTGATCTTGGTGTAGATAATGCTACTAATAGTTATTCTATCGTTAAGAAGCTGAGGCGTGAAAAGTCTGGCCCACATTTTGATGTTACTTCTTTTCTTTTTTCCTTTTCTTAAGAGCGCAGTAACATACTGGAAGGAAAATATCTGTATAATTGTTTTTCTTAACTGATGTAGTTCTGTTTCAAAACCAGTAAGACATTTTTACATCACCTCATACCTCCAGAAGGCTGAATTTTTTTTTTCCAATTTCTAGATTAAATGTATAGTGATATATTAATTGCTGTAATAGCAACATTGTTCTTTAATACTTTTTGCTGGTATTTATTCAAAATGTTTTTATGAAGAGCAATCAAATCTCCCCTCACCACTTATTTTCTCAAGGCTCTGAGGTACATGTAGCAGTGGCTTAAAACCAGATGGCAGGAATAGTTACCACCCTCATCTATCTGATCCACCCCTCTGATGAGCATTAAAGCCTTCAGGGAAGAGTTATATGATATGCCTATGAATAAACTCATGTACTATGGCATTCTTCAGCTGGGTGTATTAGAGTGAAAGAATTCCAGTTTTGGTTTACCCTAATATACCAAGCAGTGGTTCACAAAGTGGTTCAAAGGAAGTTCAAGAATTCATGCCTTGAGGATAGCAACAGCTTCTGACATCCAATTTTAGCCTGCTACAGCATGTCTCTCAGAGCCTTAAGTCTGAATAAGCAAAGCCCTTTTAGCCATCTCTTGCACAGCTGACTTTATATTCCATGGTTATTAAACAGTGTTTTCTGAATCTCTAAATGTAAGCTTAATTCTTCCTGAAAATTGTTGACCAGAATAATATAATGATTTTTCAGATGAAGTCTCATGAATGACTCCTTGAATAACATGAGCATGTTGTCTGTTTCTCTCACAGCAGCACACAACTTGATACAGCCTTATGTTGCAGAAACAAATTTGCTCATAATAACTCTACCTAGTTCATTACATTCTCTTTTTCTACTGCTACCATCTCATGTTTTCCTAACTGAATGTATAACTTGTCTTGTTCTTGCTATTGTATTTTGAGTTGTTAAGTTTATTTTAATTGCTACAGTCTAATCCTCACCAAACTCATGATGTTTATCATATTAGTTTCATAATCAAGTTTCATTATTACATTTGCATTGTGTGCACAAAGGTTAAAATATAAAGTAAAATCCTCCTTAAGACTGATGCTTCACTTGAGTGAGTAACTTTCCCTCTATTTATAATGCATACCTCTGCAACAACACCAATTGTGATCTCATTTTAGTGATTTTCTTACATATTTTGTAATTCCTCTAGTAATTCTCATCTTCCTTAGGCACATAAATAATTTCCCAGGTGGCACAGTATCAACCACTTGCTGAAGTCCAAAGAGAGCTTACTAAATTTTCTTTATCTAGGAAATTGGTTATTTTTTCAAAAGAAGGTATCAGATTGGTTTGTATGAACCCCTTTCAGTAAAGCAATTTTCAATTTTCATTTTATCCCATCTTCCTTCTTTTATGTCAGCAACTCAATTTTTTTTTTTATATAAATTCTTCTCTACTGTTTGATAAAAAATGAGGTCACACTTTTAGACCTTTATCCCTTCTTTTCCATCTTCCCCACTACTTAAATATAAATGCTGTATTTGCAGTTCTCCAACAAAAGAGCACCATTTTTGCCCTAACAGGTTTATTTACAAGAAGACATGGGATGCTTTGTTCTATATTGCTCAGAATTCCATGATAACGCTATCTGCTCCTCCTTGACTTACATACATCAGACTCCCAAGTTCTGCTTTTATCTCCGACACTTATAGGTTTGCCTGCCATGTACAACATTATCATCTTTGTTTAAAACTAAGGCAAAGTTTTAATTTCATTTCTGCATCACATCTGTGTTATCTTTAACTTCAAATCTAACTATAATAATTGTCCTGCTTCTCTCTTGCTTTTGTTTTGTTAATATAGCTTAATAAAATTTTCTTTTAATCATCCCTTTAATGTCTATCTCAGTCAACATTTGTCAGCCCTTTATCCCTATTCTGACCACACTCCTATAATGTACTTCTCTTTGATTATCTGACTTCCCTTCTCCTCCCTTTTCTCACTCGTAATTTTCCTGATCATGTAACTTATTTCCATAAAAAAAAAAAGTCGTCCCATGCCTGTACACATAATTGACACCTGTACATCTGAGCCTCTGAGAAGGTATTTGAGGTACTGTACCTCATTGACATGTGTATGGAAACTATTTCCATGTCACCTTCTCCACATTCGTCCTACCTGTCAGTGTCACTAGAATCATTGTCTATACCTACTACTGAAGGCCAACGCTGAAGAGAATAGAACTGAACAGGGAATGTGCCAAAATTAATGTGCCTAAAGGCACAATGTCTGTGTTCTCTGCTAGTGATCTTTTCTCACTTCAGACACAGTATTACACTTGTTTATAATTTCTCCAGCCACCATGCAATACTCCTCAAGATAGAAAGAAAAGAAAGATTGTATACATTAGACACTAAAGTCTTGCCAAAAAAATTAAGTGAATGACAAATATATATTTTTAAATGCAATTTTATTTTTAAAGGCAACAATAACTGTTTTATTTTAAAGGGAGCTTTTTTAATCATCGCCTAATTTATAATCTACATGGAATGGTACTTATCAATTAAATTTGTTGCTTACGATTTAAATTAAATTTGTCTTCATTTGCACATACAAAACCAAAGAGGACTTCTAGAAAAATCTTTTTGACAGATAGAAGCATTATTTATAGAATTAAATGCTTTATAGATATATTTAAAACAGACTGCTACGAGTGGCAAAAACAGCAAGCTTATATATTTATTGCTTACTTTGCAATGTGAGGTATTACTTTTCATCTCATTGGCACAACAGACTTCACAGGAATGCTTTACACTTCAGCCCTTTGAAGACACTGGGCCGGTAATCCCTGTTCAGCATAGACCCTCCTACTATATCTGGGGTGTAAAAGGCTTCAAGGCTTTCTCTTTCCCTGCCACCCCCTTGCTTCAGGGGGGCAAGCAAGAGATTAACTAGAGAGGAAAATAAATGCAATAGTGCTGCGTGGAGCAGATACTCTGCCTGAGCAGCAAGAGACCTGCTGCTTGTTCCTGGGTGGATAAAACTCCAGCCGTCAGGTAGCAAAGAGGATTATGCCAAAGGCAAAGTAGGGCTCTAAAGAGTCTCACAGAGGGGCCAAAACTAAAAGAAAAAGCTATGGAAAGAAGCGAGAGGGAAAGATATAAGGGGAGGAGGCTGGGTTTAACTGCTTATATATGATCCTTAGGCAGGAAATGGCTAGGACAGACTTACCAGCCTTTATATCAAATTCTGAAGTACAATGAGGTATCACGCTCACCCTAGAAAACTCACTGATCACGGCAACACTCCAGCTTGTAGGGATGTTATGGTAAAAAAAAAAAAAAAAAAATTAAGCAAGACCACTAAGAAAATATGTCAGAAGACAAAAGTAAGCACTGTCACCAGTCTATCACCAGTTTGAAAAGAACTGTCAGAGGAGAGATGGGTTGTATCTTTTACATGGGCATGGACCGAATCCACTATTTGAACAGACCACAGAAAGCATGGATGTAAAATACAGATTAATAAAATTACATTATTTAAAAAAGAGTGTTTTGACAAAAACTGAAATCTGGTTTCCTGAATCTCTCTTCAGTGGACCTCAAAGTTGTAATCAAAAGGTTTGTAAGATTTATAAATTCTCAGTTACTCCATACCTTCATCTGAATACTCACTTAAGTTACTTTAAGGAATCATCATAACAATGGGATAAGTTTATAAAGAATACAGTGATCCTTAGATACTATATGTACACAAAATACTATGGAAATTACTATACTGACAATGTAAAACCTGTTTGTATTGTCAACTGTTCGCTTTCTTAAAATTAAGTTCAAATCAAGAAGGGTTTTTATATGTATGTCTTCTGTTTCAAAGGAAACATAAATGTCATGCTTCTAAATAAGTTCCAACTTTTGAAGTCCTTTATCAATGAGAAGGATGGTGTTCCTTAACAAGTAAGAGCTTATTTCACAGTCTGTCTTATGAGCACAGTGTGCTAGATTGGTTTAATTAAAGTCTGTCAAATTACCATAAGAATTTCACATTCTGTAAATAATTGCTTTTTCTTCTTTATTCACTTTTTGTTAATGGAAACAGAGAAAGTTGGTTTTATATTTAGTATATGATGTAGAATAAAGAAAAAAAAAAAAGAAGAAAAATGAACAGTTAATGAAAGTGGCCTTTAATTTCTTGAACATCTTTTTACATTAAACCTAAAATGACCAAAATTAAGCTAGATTGACAGTAGTTACGTATGTGAAATTACACCATGTGCCCAAATCCAACTATCAGAAAGTAGCTGAGCAATGGAATGCAATGAAAGTTGCATTCAAGTACTTGTGAGATCAGCTAAATTACTTCACATTAGATTGCAGTCTGGTGATCCAAAGGTAGTGTATTTTGCATGCTTACAGGTATTAGGTGACCACTAATCCTTTTGCTCATAAACTCCTCACCATAAATTAATTTTTGTATAGAATTGGTACATGGGAATATGGAATTAACACTATATGCTGTTTTGATTTAGAGTTTGGGGTTGAGGATTTTCTTTCTTTTTAATCAAAAATAAAAAGCACCCTTTTCAAGTGAAATAGCAAAATGCTTATTTTAGGACCCAAAATCAGTCTTAAGTGTGTCTTCATTTCTTTCAGATTAAATTACATCTAATATGCAGGCTGTGCATACTGTGAAAAGACTTTATCAATGTAAGACAGAAGTGTAGTTCAGTTTATTTCTACACAGTTGCCCTATTCAGCATATTATCAGTTGTAATATTCATTAGTAAGATGGGTTAGAAGTGCTACTCTGTATCTTGGGGCAGAGGGTGGAGGGGAATAAAAGTATTTTTCTAAATAAGTTTCTGGAGACACATCTACACCAATGAAATTATGATTTGCCTGGCTGGCAAGTAGAGTACACCGGCCAAGGTTGATAAGTGACAAATCTAGATATTTGTTTCAAATAGAACGATGCCTTATAAATTAATAACAGGTACATACTTCGTGTATAAGTGGTTTTCTGCATCACAGTATAACATTTTACAAATGAAAGCCTTCTCTCTCTTTCTTCAAATAGCAAGAGTACTGAGCTGATTTCATCCTAAAATTTGCATAATCTTTTTCATGATACCTTTTCAGTAGTTACTTATTCTAATTTGAGTCTTCCTTTTGTAATCAGGATGCTCACAAACAGAAAACTTTGTGGAGAAATTTCCAAATTATTTTGAAAGACATATTTCTGTAGTTAGCTGTCATGCACCGATGTACTGAAATGCTGAAAAACAGCTAGCATGTGTTACAAGAAAAAAAAAAAAGGAAAGTCTAATTATCATTTTTCCCATTCTTCTGTCTGCAAATTGTATGTAAGTACTGGCTCTGTAAACCAGACAGAAATGTGCTAGAAATATATAGACACCACTCCATCATTGTGCAGTTATTCCAGGATTATCGATAGGTGGTGACAATTTATTCTTCTTTCCCTGAGAGAAGTACAGCAGTAGAACCCTACTTAAAACTGCCTATTCCAAAGTATTTGGAAAAAAAAAAATGTGTAACTATGGAGCAGAATTAGAAGGAGTAACTTTAACAGTTAAAGTTTTTCAGTTACAGGTTCCTTAATTATTTTAAAAGCTAGTGAGATGGCTTAGGTTCTTCAAGAAAATGAAGGACCTTTGGAGTCCTTCTTTTTCTTAAAGCCTTCATGTCATGTATCGGGGGAAAAAAAATTTAGTACTTACTCTCCAACTTCTGGCTTTCCTAGAAACAAACAAGTACATAGTTTAGGTCCATGAAAAAAAAACTGCTTTGCAGTAAGGAAAATAGTTAATCCCTCTCTGTGTATCAGGCAGGAACTCAAGAAATCAAATGCTGTAGGCTTCAGTCTATTAAATTTAAAATAATGTAAACTCATTTTGAGATATTGTAGAGGGGACTAAGGAGAAGGAAAAGATCTATGACAAGTTTTAGCGTAATTGAGTAGCTAAGCTCTTTTTTAGAGCAGACTACCAAGTAAGGATGATTCATTGTGGAAAATCAGGAAAATGGTAGCAAGATGAACTTTGGTGTCTCCTTGTCAATACCTGCACAGACTGTGAGCACCACACTGAAGTAGCTTTTTCTTTGTGGATAGTGGGGGCCACTCTCAGTAGAACTTTAGAAACATCAGTAAAGGCTTTAAGCATATTATTTTTCTTTTGCACTAAATGTGAAGGGAACACATGCTAGCGCCAAGTCTGGTGCCACATCAAAATGGAGCAGGATGGACATATACACCACATTGCTATGGGATGAACAGGAATTTTATTGTGAGCAATTATATGTGTTCAGGTAGGAAGAGCCATGTTCAAGAAACTCTTCTACCTCTCCTCCTTTTAAGGTCAATCTTTTTAAAAAACATCTTTGTGGACGCTTCTTAAAATTCAAGAAGATTAAAACAAGCAGGTCATGTCACCTTCCTGATTCTTGGTGCACAGGAGAGCAGCAGAAACTCGTGAAACTCAGAGAAAGCAAAGTAAAAGTCAATGAAACAAATTTTATTTCAATTTTCCTTGCTACTTTTTATGTCTGCTGATATTAGGCAGGAGAAAACGGCATTCTTTGTAACAGTGGCCAGGTCTTGGAGCAAAGACATGAAGTCATACAAGAAACATGGTTACATAATATATTCTAAAAAAATCTATGGCTTACATTAGAGGGTTTCAGCCATCTAAATAAGTGGCAAGGAGCTACTAACACCTTACCGAAGAGATGGATGTCATGTAAAATATCTGGCACAGCTATCTCATTACTTATTTTAAAACAAAGTGTTACAAAATGTTTAGAAAATCTAATACAACCTGGTTTTATTCCTAAAACAAAATTTGTGTTACTGAAATGAATTTGAACACAAAATATTCAAATTTCTGAGCAATAATATAATTCTGAAGAATATGATCCTTCATTTCAGTCTCATCTTACCAGTTTTACTTAGGTTCTTACTATGTAACTATGATTCATGAGAGCCTGTTATGATTCAAAACTGTTTGGAGATTAAAATTAAATCAGAAAAATTGTACTCCTCACAGTGTGTTTTACATTGACTAAGTCAGTGTTCTCCCTTACACTTTTAAAGAGAGAGGAGGCAAGAGAAAAAAGGAAACTAAAAAGGTGGTGCATCTTCAATGAGTGCAGACATTTTAGATATACTTGATTTACTCAATTTGTTTTAAGTTGAAGAGTGAAAAGGAATCTTTGACAAAATTGTCATCTTTAAAATACAGTGATATTTCATTTTCCCCACTTCTGCACTATTTAGATTGCCTGGAACTGAAATACTTCCAGCAGGCACTGTGTCCAATTTTTCAGAGCTGTCACTTCCTGGCAAATCTGCTTAAGCAAAATACTTACACTGTTAGAAAAGAGAGCAAACATATAATATAAAATGCTTTCTATACTCCTTTGCAGGACAACTGGTATTCAAGCAAACAAAACATCAAGAACATGAAAAAATCTGGAAGTTGAGTTCTGTAGACTCTTTTAAATTTGTAAATCTGGTACTCTCATGAGTCCAAAGACAGCTAGAATTAGCCCACTTTTTTTGACTTACCTGATTTTTTTTCTGCTCAAAAATTATATTTAACACAAAATCAAGCAATAATTAAAATACTATTTCCAAAGAAACCACTCAAGGTCATTAAAACTAAAAAGAACATTTCACCTGAAGAAAGTGAAACAGAAGATGATCATTTTTAACCTTCTTTAATCCACATGCTCTTTTGGTCAGCATTTCGTGCTCCACAAGATAACACAAAATTGCAACAGCTTTACTCTTACGGGCCTTTAGTCCACAATATAAACTAAACAGAAAAGACATTACATGACATGTAAACAGATCCTATATGCTGAAATGAGCTACACTGTCAAAAGTTAAGATCTTTACCTAGGATTCATATTACACTTTGCAGAAATTAAAAAAAAGTATAAAATAAAGTATAAAATAAAATGTTCTTTTTAAGAGACACTTTTAAATACTGAAAATCAAGAGTTTTTACAGATTACAAACTGCAGAAGATTTTTGGTCATTACAGGTCAATAAGTATTCTTTTTTTTTATTATTTCCTGAAATTTTCCTAAGATTTTCTGATTTTATTAATTTAATTTCTGCAGGATTATACAAAAAAACTTATTAATCTTTGAAGTTTACACATGAGGAATTATGCAAGACTACACTTACTTCTGCTGCTTTAGAAAGCCTGTCATGTTACAGGAAAGTTAGTGCTTCTTACTGTGTACAATTCAAAACCCAATACTCTGATGACCTGTTAACACCAAATATGTCACGCTTTAACACTGCAGAATCAATACGCTGGAATGTCATGGTACCCTGATGGGCCACAAAGCCTCTGTATGTATTTATTAGACAGAGATTTTATATTACTTCGGAGAAGAAATGTGTCAAGTTAAAATCAATTTCAAGTTTCTTACTAAGAAGGAAATAGTCCTAGGTAAACAAAAAATTTTTTTCAAGTTCCACTCAGTCAAACATAGGAACTAAACAAAGAAGGTCAAAGACATCCTCTTCTAAGCAAGGACACTTGCACACGCACGTTCTACCCCTCATTATCAAGGTTTGGGGTTTATTTGACAGCTCTTTCCTACTCAGATCATCACACATTAGGGCCCTGCTGAAATATTTCTTGAAAAAATAAGAAAAATACAAACATAACCTAATATAAATATTCTAGTATAATCAAACAATAATATACCAAAGCCTAGGTACAAGAAGCTCTTCTAAGGGTTACTTCATCCATTTTCTCACAAGACCATTTAAGTATTGGGACTTCTAACAGGAAGACCAGACAATTGTTTACATTTTAAAAATACTTCTGTAGTGCAGTCCAAAGAACTTGAGAGAAAGTTATTGACCTTTCTGACAACACTGGGAATTTGCAGACGAGACAAAACTATTAGTATATTTTTAGAATCCAAGACAAGAAGCAGTGTTGATCATTTGCCTTCCATCCTTGTGAAGATGGATAAGCAACCAATCCTGGCCAATCTGACATTCCTTGGATGCAAAAAGTATTTTTTAAAAACTACTCCCTGAACTGCTATGCACCTGGCAGAATAAAGAATACCCTCTTTCTTTAATATCTGGATTTCAAACTATATCCTTTTGACCTTTTTTTTTTCTTTTTCTTTTTCTTTTTTTTTTTCCTTCTATTTTCCAGAATCCTGCGTATCTCCAAGACCTTGTCAAGAGAAACACAGTATAGCCCTCAGTACAGAAAATTTAACATTTGAGCGTTATGACTCTAGTAATTCTTAGAGAACTGAGTAAGATGATATTATACAAAACTGTTTGTTGCCTGCAGGAGAACTAATCCATCAGAAATTTCTATAAATATTGAACTGATATTGTCAGCTTGATTACTTTTTAGACCAATACTGAACTTCCCTGTTAAAGTCTTCATGACAGTGTTACATTCTTCATGGTATTTGTAATCATAAAACCCCAAAATTAATATTGATTTCATGGATGAACCTCTATATTTTCTTTGCAAAGTTTCAGACTTCAACTTGTAACGAATACAAAATTCTTCTGGGTGAAGAATATATTTATTTTTTTTCCTGAGTACTGTTTAAACCATTTGATGCAATAATTTCTTTTGTGACTATTTTCTGAGCCACTATCCTCTATAGTCTGCCATTTCTAAAGAATCATTACACATCCGCCCTACAAAGCTCAACATTGCTTAGAAAGAAACAATGCATATGTTCATCTGGAGATTAGTTTTCTAGCAATATATAGCACCTGTTGTGTCTCATAAAAATTTTAAAGTATTTTTCTAAATTAATCTCATTTTACTCATACAAATTGACCTACTGAATTAAATGGAAATACTGATGCTGTAATTCCTGCAATATTGCCAAGAGATAAAAGGTGTGGTTTAGCAGCTTACAGCCTAGACTTCCAAAGTCTTTTTCAAGCCTGTATTAGACATTCCCAAAGGAACAGTGAACTAGATCACATACAGGTTGGCATAAATTCAAAATCTTGACACACCATTCACTGAAATAATGTAAGAAATGTATAAGTTAAAGTCATCACATGAGTTCTCAAACTAACCACATAGCACATTAATGACAGATCCAGTTTGCTACTTTAGTTTTTGTGTCCTTAAGGAGCTTACTACCCGTGGGATTACATATATAAGAAATTATACAGAAGAGACACTAGTTTCCTCTCAATAATAAAGCAATACCTTTAACAGTGAAACTAAAGAAGTGAGTTACTGTATTCAAAGACAAAAAAAAGGACAATTACAATATCTTTCCATTAATGTATAGCAACTATTTAAATTCATAAAATAAATGCTTACAAATTCACATGAAAATTAGTTATTCTCTCAGTTAAATAACAAATGGGCAACATAGATTAGCATCTATAAATAATGTATAAGACAAATTTCAAACTTGATTCTCATGAGTGTCAGTTTTGTAGTTATCTACTACACCTTTCAATATATAGCAAACTACTACTTTATAAATGTGATTCTTCAATACCTTTCATAAATATGACTCAACTTATTAAAATATGGAGACAATAAAGATAACAGTATTTAAGTTGCAATAACCACTTGTAGAGAAAAAAAAATTACATGTAAAACTTTTAATATGACCTATGTTTTTAAGAAAGCAGCACAGACATTGTTTGTCACAGATACCAGCTAATGCCAGTTGGTTTTGGTTTGTTTTTTTTTTTTCAAAAAATGCAAACTAAAATACATAGCATCTCACAATATTTTTCTGTATACTGACATTAAATACTGTGATAGAATGATTTTGTGGAAGTCTATTAACACAATTGCTGATACTCCTATGCAACATAAATTAAATTGAGAAGATTATCAGCAAGACTTCTCATTAATACATTAGTGAATGTCAATAAAAAAAAAACCTGGCTCAAAAGAGGCAATGCTGCCACTTTGCTATGTGAAATCAATGCATTCCATCTCAGAAGCTGTTTCTATACATGTGCTGTTCTCCTTTTCTCTCAATCAATGGCATCCAGAAAAAATAAAGATTAAAATAAAAAAAAATAAACTTAAAAAATAAAAAACACCTGAAAATTGTTTCTACATGCTGTAAGAAAAAATAAAAATATGAAGCCATCTTGCCAATTTCCTTCCAAATGGTGGATTTCAGTTGTAACTCCAGTCATGCAAATTGCATGGGAGTGGGGAGGGGGGGTAATAAAAAGTAAAAGTTAAGAAAAAAAAAAAAGGGAAGACTCCTGAGAATATGAATATCAACATGTTTTGCCTCTTGTGAAGCATTCAGCACACAAGATTTTAATTATTGCTACTTCCCTTGAATGCTTTAATATTTTCTATGACGTCTCTTACCAATTCATGAGTGTCTCTTAGAAGACACTGTTTAGTTCTAAGTCTCAGGAGAGCTAGGGTACTTTTGCCAATTAGAAATAAGCAAGTTGTTTAATTAACACACCTTTTCCATTAATGGTTTAACCCAAAGCTGATAAAGAGTCTTTGTTGTAAATCATGAACAAAGGAAGTAGGACTAATTAAATATTCTGAAGTTTTTAAAGGGATAAATTCTTTCAGCACCCTTTGTTTGAACTCCTCAGAGGACCTTCAGAGCCTTATAAGAGGACTTGGGTTTTCTTACAGCTGACCCACTCAGTCAGGAAAAAAAAAAAACAAAAACAAAACCCCACTACTGAAGTCTGAAGATTTCGGACACTTTTGATATTTTAGAGTTAAGTTTGCATAAAGATATATGTTCAAAGTCTTTGGATCAGAATAAAATACAACAGATTTTTACTTCATAGTAACACAAATCTAAACTTAAGCCTAGAAAACTGTTAGACATTATGTGGGAGTTAAACTGATGCAGAAGGGAAAAAGAAAGGTGATTCCCTGCACTAGGGACTAAGTACCTATCAGAGCAGCAAAGAGAGAGGTCTGCCACAAACTGCTTACTTTCTTCTTTCTTTCAGACTTTCTGTGTGCATTTTGTCACACATACGTGATGTGTATATTTTCCTAAAATCAATTGGCCAAGCTAAGAAGTAAAAGGCAAGGGTTTCTAACTAGATGTGAGTTTGAACTGAGGGCTTCTGATGCAAAACAACGAGTAGCTTTCCTGGAGACAGCTGTCAGTGATCTTTGCTTCAGCCGTCCACCTTCTGCTCCCTCACAGATCTCTACTGCCACACTTGGAAAACCAAGACTGTTTTTGAGGCAGCGGCTAATAACTGCAGTTTACAGCCTAGTATAGTAAGGCAAAAAAGGGTACCGAGTGTCATAAAGTTTGATATTCACACTCATGAATCAGAGCTCTAAGGTGGAGTGGCTACAAAGCAACTATAAAAGTATTGTGTTTGGAGGAAGTAGAAGCAGTGTTATTCTATTTTTGCCTCCCTTATACTGAAGTGTACTTAGCCACTTCTAAATTTGTCAGAATCTAGCAGAATGACAACAGAAGAAAACAAGACCAGACTTTGGAAACTTGTTAGAGCTAAGGCTCAAAGTACCAGCCATCCAGACTTCCTTCACTTATATTCCATCCTATTTTATTAGTGTAATATTTCCTTAATCTTTTCTACAGATCTACACATTTATTTCTCTGGTAAGTCGAAATTAAGAAAATACTTTTTTTTTTCTTCTATATTTTATGAGATCAAACCTATATATTTATTTGGTCAGAACATGTACTCAGTTTCTGATGCTAAATTCAAGATTTTTGTCATAATGCCAAGGAATTTTTTTTTTTAGATTCTATCAGAAGCAAAGTTCTGCAGGTCCATCCATCATTACTTCACACCTAGCAACAGACCAAATCCTGTGGACTACTGTCATAGAGAAATGAGAATCAAATAAGTCTGTGCCACAAAACCTGATCTCCTGTTTTAATTTGGTAATTGACCAGAATTTAGTTCATGAAATAGATTTTAAAATATTTATTTTATGAAGCTTGCTTATAAGTACTTTATGAAATGTATTTAGAAATATTTATTCATTCATTTACAGTGCTAGCCTTTTGCAAAAACTGTTGATAATGTCAGTGATAGTGTTTCAATTCAGTATTTCTAATCTACCATCTACCACTGCATACATTAGAAAAAAAACTCTAAAGAAACATGATATTAAAAATACTGTCAACTACATTCCATTACCGAATGCCTAGAGATCCAAAAGTATACTAAAATCCACTGATCCGAAGATTTCACAGTTTCTTGTTTCATGATTCAGTGGAAAGGATATGAATGAACAAGCGAGAGAAGAACAAATAGAAGTGAATCAGGACAAGCTCTGGAACTCTAACAGGCAGCTGGGCTCCAGCCAGGAGTCTGCACTTGCCTCTTTTTCCTCCCTAAGCAACAGCTCCAGCATACTGAACTACTTCTTTAACTAACAAAAAGAAGCAATTTTTACATCCCCAGCTTGAAAAATTAAACTAACCTCAATACCATAAGGCAAATTCTTTAAAATCTAATTCCTACTTCAGGCTGTGTTCCAAAATAGTTTTTTAAAAAATATTATAAAACACATTATATTATACAGAAAATATTCACTGTGAGGTTTCCTTTAATAAAATAATCGGTTGATCAGATAGACAGATGCTGGGTAGTACAGCCCTCGGGAGTAAATACTCCTTCCAACTCTGAATATTCTTCCTTTTCAATTCTTTCATCCTAACAATTAACATGGATCTAGCCTAGCCTGCAGAAAATATATTTAGAGGCACTAATCACCCACTTCTTTTCACTGATTGTAGTGAGAATTGTCTTTATTCATCTGCCTGAAAAGTAAGCTTTTAACGGTTTGGCATAACACAAGGTAATTTCATATATTATTTTTTTGTGATTTGTAATTTTGTAATTTTATTTTTGTTTGTATTTTCTCAATTATCTGACTTCTACTCAGAATTTTACTTTATGCTCAAATGAAAAAACAGAAATCAGCAAACTATACTAATAAAACAAATAACTTTTTTTTTTTTAAAACCAACCCTTTTCTTCTGGTCTTTGAATGTTTTCTAGTGGTTGGCGATTTTAATTGAACTCCTCCCACTGATCTGCAACTACTACATTTTAATAAAAGAAGAGGGGTTGTGCATACAAATGGAATAAAAATAAAAGAAATCAATCTAAGTACTCATAAAAACAAGAAAAAATTAAGATTTAAAAAGTAAATAACTATGAAAATTATCATTATGAAAAATACGAGGAAATTTTGGGGTATTTTCTCCATAAGAAAAAAAGTGGCCATTTTTAATTTTTTGAAAAAATTCTTGGATGTGTTATTTCAGTAGATAATGAACTACAAAACACAGAAGCATAGCTGCATTTACCCAAAAGTATAAAAAAAATGTACAGAGCCACATTTATACAGTAGTTTTGGTTTTATATGTCAAACCAAAGCTGGTTTGCAAATCACATTTTCTACATAAAAATTTTAAATCAAGTACATTTAATGAGAAATTTTCTATTATTGAACTTAAAAATCAAAGCTACAGGAGCTAGTTTATCTTTTTTATTTCAAAATTTCTTCTCATTTTGAAAACTACTTTTTAAATGCATGCACATGTGAACTAAGACCTTATTTTGGCAAACTGTTCAATTGAAACATATGAGCTGTACACTAGGATCCTGATCACATATGTAAATACCTACAAGACTGAGTTCTTGACACAGTATTGTTTTCTTATATCTTGAAACATATATTCTTTTCCCTTTGTTCCTTTGAACAGCTTTGTTAAAGTCTCATCAGTCACATTTTTTTTTCCTGCTGCTATTTCCTGCTTGAAAGAGTTGTAAAGAATAATAAAGCCTGACAATGGAATAAATGGCAAAGCAAAAATGGTGTGGAAACAAAATAGTAACACTCTTTCTTGTTCCACTTTCCTCTATCAGCAAAACCTGGAGAAATTGTAAATTCATTAAGATCTCTCCCTGAAATCAACAAAAAGGTTTCAAAGGGCAGGAAAGGAAAAATAATAAATAAAATGTTCTTCCTTCTTCAGAAACTGCAGCGGAGTGAGAAAACTCATAGGCATAACCCATGAAAAAAAATAAATAAAATTCTTTGTAGCTACTGCTCCATTGCACCATGTCAAACTAAAAGGAAAGCCTTGCATTAACGATGGTAATAGCAATGATGTGTCTACGTCCATGGTAAGAAGAAATTAGAATTGCTATCGTTGACTTACTCCACTCCTACTTCCTAACTTTAGGAAGAGCAACAATACAGATGGATTTAATTAGCATGTCCAGACAATTAGAATAACAGCCAATACACAAACTGCACTATCAGCTATCATCTACAGAGTTAGTATTTCAACAGTCAGAAGCACTCAGATTAACTCATACCAAAAAGAAGAGTTTGCAGCAGCAGGAAAGGGTATCACTGAACTACCAATGTAGAAAAAAATAGGCTGTATAGCAGTAGCAAGTATTTTGGTCTGTAGAATCAAGCCAGTCTCTACGACTACCAAACTTGGCATAAGCTCAATGGTTCTCAGTCTCTGATTTACAGTTAGGCTTATGCTACAGTGCCTGGTGTTACTGGTTCATGGAACCAGCTTAGTTCCAGTGTTAACCAACTGATTAGCAGTGTGTGGTTGTGTGCAACTACACAACACAGAACTCAAAACTTTTTAAGGGTTTGGGGTTTTTTTTGCAGTTCATTCTGAATTCCATGCTGCTATTACTACTTAAACCAACTTGTTATGTTGATATATTCCTATTTAGGGTATGACTACAATATAATCAATGACTTCAGTATCTAGTAATTGTCTCTGTGCCTGATAAGTATTCAGCATGTTTTTAAACCACAGTCTTTTAATTTAGTATACACATTTTTCAATAAATATTAAAATTTTCACTTCACTTGAAGTGAAAATGCAAAAATACAAAAATCTATCATTTGTTTCTAGGAGTTGTTTTGGTTTTGTTTTTCTAGGCATTGTTTGTTTGTTTATTTGTTTTTGTTAACAGTCATTATTTGTAACTAGGTTTGTTCAGTCAAAGACTATCAGAACTAAAGAACTGAAAGAATCTTAAGTCACTGAAAGAGGGTAGAGGCTAGAGCTTGAATCCTACTTGCCCACACCAAATGACCACGGTATTAGTGTTCTCCATGTACTGATAGTCATTTAGCTGAAAAAACTGTCATTTGGTAGCTATAAAGAGTTTGCTGGTGGAAAAAGAGGGAACTGCAAATGAGATGCCATAGGAATATTTCTTGGTCTTGTCTCAATATTTCATCAGTCTTAAACAATGTAATACACTTGTGGAAACAGAATGACCCAACACAGGGAAAGGCTGTGAGCACCTGAGGAAACAAGATTTGATTTCAGATGACCTTGAGAAATACACAGAATAAATTCAGTAGTATACACTGCAAAATGTAGCACTGGAAAAAAAAGGAAAAAATCAAGCACACAAAGACAAAACAAATAAATTACTTCATATGCTGCCTCACAGACAGAAGACATTACAATGGCACAAAAATTATAGCAGAATTACAATTAAAAATTAGCCAAGATGTGCAGAAAATAAGTCAAATGCCAGGAACACAGGAAAAGGAATGCTGGTATGTAGGAGACTGCAAAAATTGTTTTCTACTCAGAATTGGTAAAGCTTCAGTTATAATAATAAGCACACCTCAGACACCAGAATTTGCTTAAGTGTATCAATATCTGGTGCCAGATACACTGATAAGTCAGAGACAATCCAGAGGATAGCAACAATGAGAAGTCCATGAAACATGAACTAGCTTTCTTGACATTAGCTTATTCAAACACACCAAAGGACTAATAACATTCCTCAAAACAATATAAAAAGACAATGAAGAACTTTTTTCCCTGTACACTAGGGAGAGGTAAAGATGAAACTACCTTAGCCCTTGCTTCCACATTACCATTTCAACAGAACCGATTTAGGCATTTATTGCCTTTTTCAAAACACACTCACTGACTTCCCTCTTTGTCTCCTGCCTGATGTATGCTTCCTATTTCTCTAATTAATTTATATCAGTCAAATGTTTCTATGAAATAGGGGAGGTTATTTTTTAAGAACTTAAAATGTATAAAAACAAGTGGAAGTGGCCTCCAGATGTGCAGAATGCTTGAGCAGTCAGGGGCAGAGGTGAAGGACTCTAAACAGCATAAAGAATCATAGCAGTATCAGTAAACCTTTCAGAAAAAAAAAAAAATACACAATAGTTGTAAAATACTAGTACACTCTACCTAGGTACACAGTGGATGCATGAAAACTTTTTGAAGGTTTTTAAGAATTCAGGTGCAAGATATCTAAGACTATACTTCTAACAGTACATTTTAATTCCTCCTGCAAGGTTTGTAGCGTTTTCTTGGGCAAAAATATCTAACAAGAAATGTACTGGGCAGCAATAAACTTCCCTGTCAGACTCAGCCTGAGTTTCTAATTCTGTGGCCAAGGAAATATAGGAAAAGCTTTACAAGCAATATTCATTACCTTAGATTAAATTAATGCAAAAGTAGAGCTAAAACACTTAATGAAAAAGAGACATTTATGAAGGAAATCATAGAATCATAGAATGGCTACGGTTGGAAGGGACCTTCAAAGGTCATCTAGTCCAATCTCCCTGCAAGGAGTAGGGACATCCCCAACTAGATCAAATGTAAAAAGCCAACATTCAGCATTTGCTTAGTATTATCTATTCCATTAGCCTCTTTCCCTTGTTCTTTTTAGGTAGCATCAACGTAAACAGAATGGATTTTTATGGCTTCTCACTTGTGACTTCCTTGAAGTTATTGGTTTAACAGGCAAACATCTCATAGGTAATAATTACAGCCTGAAGGAAAACAGTCCAACTACGCATTTTTTTCTTTACAGTCCTTTCAATATAGATCTCCATTTACTCTATCAGTCCTGTGATTTGTTTGCGTGACCATTGTAATCCTCAGTCAGCTATTTTGTTTGAAAATCTATTCCACAGATTGATCAACTGTTCACAACATGCCATTTAGGAATATGCAAAAAAAAAGCAGTTCTTATCCTTCCTCCATGAGGTATAACTGGATTATTACTCTTACAATTAGATGACTCAAAAGAAATATAAATTGGCTTCCAAAAGCAAGCATTGCAGTCATCTATAAACAAAGCCAATAAGCAAATCTCAACACTTTCAAATTTCTCAGAACTATAAAAAAACAGTGAACATTTAGCATAGTTAAAATCCAATCCTTTATTGCCTTTCCTTTTTCTTCAGAAGACCAGTCTCTACATCTAAATGAACTTTGAAATGCCTACCACAGAACGACAATTAAGCATGCTGTTCTAGCCTAAAAGGTTATCGCCCCCTGTTTTTACCAGCTGCTTCTCCCTAGTCTTTCCTGTTGGAGGTAAGAAGTTCCTCACATCTGCCAGAAGAACCATATGTGCAACTACTTCTTAACCCAGTTCTGTCAAAATGGTTTCCTTTAAAAAAAAAAAAAAATCTGTTTAAGAAGTGTTTCCATTAAACTGGAATTGCCTGTCTGAGTGTGTCCTAAATTCAATTTATCTTTAAAGTTCAGAATTAGAAGTTTCTTGTTTACAATGGCAAACAATGATAATTAACTTATGCTTCCCAAATGATTCTCAGGGTCCTTTGATGTTCAGGGGCTAAAATAGGGAACATTTGAAGGTAAAGAAATTGTTCCTTCTCTACTAGATCAAATATTCACATATGTTACAAAATATTGTGCTGTGTCATACCATTAACTTCATCTAAGATTGTGATCAGCATCCTGATATATTAAGATATCATCATGCTGGCTATTCAGAACAATGTATACTCCTTTTTTAGTTTTTCTTTTTCATAATTCTGTATGACTGTAACATATTTATCTGTCTGACTGTATGTTATCCAGAAACTTTCAGGAATTCGGTTATAAAAGACACTACCACAAAGTTTGATATAATTTGACATTTGTTGTAGCTTCAGAAATAACTATTTACAGATATCATTCAGCATACCATAGCAACTATTAGCACTGAATAAAACAGAAAAAACCACACCATGAGTTAATCCAAATGAAAAAAAAAAAAAAAATTGATAAATCTCTTTTCTGCTATGAGTAGACATATGCAGCTATGAACAATTTTTCCTGAGTTTGTGTGAACTTTTAAATAGGTGCTGATCCAGCTGACTCTCAGGTCAATGTTAAGACTTCCAACGGCTTTGCTCTTCAACCTACATTAGGTTCCAAGACAGATTAATCAGTTTCTATCTAATGCTCTGTGCTGCTTCATGACACAAGCAAAATGGTGAATTTGATGCATTTATTTTACGTCTTTGAAGAGGTGAACTTTTATTACCATGAATTTATCATTAAGACACAGTAATTTGAGGAAAAAAAAAAAGATGGGGGAAACAGTAGCTCATCTAATAATAGGAAACAGCCTTACAAATGTTGGGTAGTTAAATAATTAGATGACTGTATGGCATCTGGCTGGGATGGAGTTAATTTTCTTCACAGCAGCCTATATAGTGCTGTGTTTTGGATTTGTGACTAAAATAGTGTTGATAACACAACAATCTTTTGGCTACTGCTAAGCAGTGCCTGCACAGCATCAAGACTTTTTCTTTTTCCCACTCTGCCAGTGCGGAGGCTGGCGGTGAACAAGAAACCAGGAGGAGACACAGCCAGGACATCTGACAAATTGACCATAGGGATATCCCATACCACTTTGTGCAGTAATAAAAGCTCACAAAAAGAAGGAGAAAGGGAGAATGTTTAGGCTTATGACATTTGTCTTCCCAAGTAACCATTACATGTGATGAAGCCCTGCTTTCAAGGAAGCTGCTAAGCATCTGCCTGCTGATGGAGAGTAGTGAACAAATTCTTTATTTCACTTTGCTTGTGTGCACAGCTTTTGCTTCACCTACAAAATTGCCTTTATCTCTATTCACAAATCTGCTCACCTTCCTTCTGTTTTCTCCCCAATCTGTCAGAGAGGGCAGTGAGCAAGCAGCTATGTAGGTACTTGGCTGTTGTCTGGGGTGAAGCAGCAGCAACAGCCAATGTCATATACCATAATTTTTTTTAAAAAAGCAATGTTAAAGCTGAAAACCACATAAGAATACCAGGATTGCTGAAAATACACCAGTGTATAATACTTGCTACAATCCATCTTTTAAAATCTTGTCTAATTACCAGGACAGTATTATAATGTATTAGTATTATCAGTATTCATTTTTTACAGCCAAAAAATACCTAGAGTTTGCTCAGATCTTTTTTGTGGACCAACAGTTCTTATGTTGCATGAGAATTTAATTCCTGTTAAAAGTTTGTATTTTAGTGCCTTCTACTCTCACATGTAGAAAACCTCTCAGATTCCAAACAATTTTTAATAAATCAATACATATTTTCCCATAGAAAAACATAAGAACAAAGTGATACATTTGTGCTTGCATCACTACTGTAGTTGCCATGTGACAGCTATCTTCTCAGCCATTTGATGGATGACTTCCAAGTGTACAACAGCCTGTCCTGTATGAAGCAAAAGGGATTTCAGGACATTTTCTAATGAAACGTGTTAAAGGCTAGTAGCTCACATACACCTGAAACATTTTTTTCAAGGGCTGCCAGCTGTTTTGATCAATCCCAAGCACTTAAGTGGATAATAAAGATTGATTGAAACCAGAAGTATTTGAATTTGAGCAACAGAAGCTTTGGAATGGCATGTCACAGTAGTCCCACTGAAGTGTTTTATGTAGCTAGAGTAATACAAATTTAGTCTATTGCTTTTGTGATTTTTACACATGGTGAGGTTGAAATAGCACTTATATTCTCAACAGCTGTTTCTCATACAATTCTCCATTTGTTTTGGGTGCTGAAAACTCTCATACTTGGCCAGATTTTTTTTCCCCTAATTTGAGTACTATCCTGCTAGCCATCTAGCAATTATCTGAGTGTGAAATATTGATATTTAGGTGCTTTTTTGCTCTTAAAAAGCAATTTGCTACTTCTTTCCTCAGAGATTTATGCATGCATCAAACTATGATGTTAGCAGTTTATATTTTTTTCACTGGTATTAGCTATTTCAGAGCTTTCATATCTGCATTGACATATTTTAATGAGCATCCCCAGAATGAAGAGGTTAACAAAACCTTTCCAGAGTTCCTACTGTTAACCCTAATGCATTTCTGTTAGCTTACTGCAATGGGAAATTCCAATCTTGCTTCAAGAAGTTAATAAGAACTTGTCAGAACTTTACATTTTCAGAATTACCTGAGATGCACTCAATACCACTGGCCCTTGCTGATAGCTAGTTAGTTGTACTCTATTCAGCGGCAGCTCTTGGCAATTTGTGGTGCCCATGGCCATCGTGAGCCAACATGTTTCCCAGTAACAGGAATACAAATTCTTACCCAACAGTAGGGATTTCAGTTTTAGTGTTAAGTGGGGGAATAATTTAATTGCTGCTTTGTAGGGATATATGGTAAAAGTATCATGGGACATATTCTACTTTCAGTTATATAAATGTAAATTTAGGATAATTTTCCTAGTGTGCTTTTACACCTAAGCTGAAATGAGAATTTGAGTTCACAGTTTCATTGGTAATATTTCTACAAAAAGCATTTCCAAGTGGTTAGTGGGAAATGCTGTGGGCATTATTCTTCCCATGAGGGTTTGCTTAATAATCATATATTGGAAAGAGGAAAAGATCCCTGATTCTGTAGAGCACTGTAAACAGAGTAGCAATAGTAATATTTATATTAGAAATATTTTACCCACAAAAAAAAAACTTTTTTAAGCTTTTAGAGAGTCAGAAAAACAAACTAAATCTAGTTAAAAATGCACATACCTACCAGATAATATTATGGGTATTATTTTGCTTTGCTTTTTTGTTCTTTTTGTAACCTTTATTTTTAAGATGAGATCTGAAACTAAAAACAATGAACCAACAAGTAACAGTCTGCACAGAATCACAAGCCTAATGCAAAAAAAAATGTATTTGTGAATGCAAAGTCGCTTAAAAGTCTGCTTATTTTTTAAGTATATCTATATTCACTTGTCACATAAAACTTTATTTTCCATATGGAAATATGTACATACATGAACATCTCGGTAAGCAGCTGTGACACATAAAATATTTTCCTTTTTAAATTTACAAAAAAAAAAAAAAAGTCCATTACTGGAATATACTAAAAACTTTCTGAGTGGACAGTAAAGCACTATCTACAGTAAAATATGCAAGGCCATGGCACAGGCCCAAGAATATCCAAAGGACTAAATTATCAGCATGACATTCAGCATAGTGTTGGTTGATGTCAACAAGCACTCTGTCCTCAAGAGTGCTTAGCCAGAGTTCAACAGCCACCATAGGCCAGGAACCATTCCCAATAGGCAGTTTGAATCCAGCCATCCTGTTCTGAAGGGTAGGGTAGGGTTCTGAAGAGAAGCATGGTAGATAGTTTTACAAAGAACAGCTATGATCCTATTAATTAAATTATGCTAATTAAATCAATTTTATATAAAATGCAAAAAGCACAAAAAAATTATTCTGGAACATGGTCGCCAGAACTCTGCAGTAACAGCAACTGCATTAACTACTTGCATAGTACCTGGGGGTAAGGGCGGGAAAGTGACATCTTCGTCTTTTATAAATGTACATTAATATTTATGTAAAAATGTAACCTGTCTTTTTCTTTAAAATAATATGTTAACCTGGCAGTTCATATACCTAGATAGAAAAAGGTCAAAGCCCCAACATGCAAAGTCATTTTTTAAAAAGAAATGGAAACAAACTGCAGGTATCACTGGCTTGGAGGCTATTTCAAAAGAAAGCGAAAGCTAATTTTCTTCTACAAAGATAGTATCAAAACAAAATTCTACACTGATACTGCACTGCAGGATACTACACAGAACACATAATGCAGATTATCCTCAAGTAGGTCTCATCAGAGGATAAATGCTGAAGCTGCAATGAGTAATATACTAACTTCTCTGGCATCCTCTGGGAATGTGATAACTTAGAAGGAGACTGTGCTGACATTTGTAACTTCTTATCAAAGATACTGTATTAGCTGTTCTCTTCTACTGGACTTTGCCTACTGGGATTACTGGAGAAGAATGGGATACTCCTCAGTATATCACAGTGAATTTCGATCATTTCCAAAAGCTAGTAGACAGACGCTTACATAAGGTACTTAGTCCCGGATCACTTTCACAGCGGGTAAATGAAACGGTTATACAGTTATAAGACTTGCCAGAATCTTTCCTTATGTAGGGCAGTAAGAATTTTTATGTCCAAAAATTTTAAATCATCACAGAAACGTCAAAG
Source organism: Tetrax tetrax (assembly GCA_009806455.1). NCBI lineage: Eukaryota > Metazoa > Chordata > Aves > Otidiformes > Otididae > Tetrax > Tetrax tetrax. Next base: position 74,563 of record WHYT01014876.1, on the reverse strand, counting down.
AACATCACTTTTCAGTAGCTACTAGAAATGTAATGAATTATTTTAATACATTGCACTGTGACTGTGCCAGCAGCAACCAATGAAGCACAGTAGGGATCAACCAGCGCATAAAATTCATGGCAGAATTTGTATCTCTGTACTCTGGTAAGCAATGCTTCTTCAAACAAAAAACAAAACAAAACAAAACAAAAACCATAAACCAAAACAAAACGTGGGATAAGCATATGACATCTGGTGATCAAGTAACAATAAACCTCTCATTTTGAACAGGATCTGCCTTACCACACAAATTTACACACACACATCCTTACAAGCTTCTGTATAAAATTAAACAGAAATTTAACAGATAACACTACACATTGTATACCTCTGAATATTCAGTCGTATAAAATATTATTGCATCAATGATATTAACTACTATTGTAAAAACAATTATACTACAACCCTTTCCAGTTCCTACTCACTCTACTCTGAAATATTTCTCATGCCTTTTTTTTTTAATCCACAGCCGCTTGGTTTCAGAGTTTACACGTCATTTGAGTACTCTTCTTTAAAATAACACATTTTGCATGAATGCCGTCTCTGACTAAAAAATTAAACTTTAAAGGTTAAAAAGAGAAAATGAAGTCTACAAAAAGATGAAATAATACACTGCTAGTATATATGCATGTGACTTTTTTTTCTTCTAAATTATTTACTACTTGAATAGAAAGGTTATCCTAAAATAAATGCAAACTAGCTTATATGCATGTGCAGGTGCTAAGTCTGAAAAGTTTCTACTATGTTAGCTAATGAAAAAATCCAGAGTAATAACTAAAAAAAAAATTGTATTCCATTTCTCTTTAAAGTAATTAAATTATTATAATTACTAATTATTATTATTATTATTATTAAATAAGTATATAGACTTATAATTACATTCAATATTATAAATAATTAAATTGTCATGCCAAAAATTAATTCAGCATTGTAGAATAATAAATAATTCTTTAAAGTAAACCAAATGCATTGGACTATATGAGAGGTGGCAAACAAAAAACACTTTTTAATTAGTATTGGACAGAACATTAATTAGTGAAAAAAACATTGAAAATAACAACTCTATTGATTTAATAGTAAGTCTGAAGATAATCAGTACATGAAAAAAATATTAACCTTAACTCCTGTAAACACAATATTCATCAGCAAATCCAGATCTGAGTCTTTTTTTTTTCGCTTTTATGTTTCCCATGTGAACTCTGTTTCTATATTTTTAAAAATGGGAGATATAAATACTAAACCTCAGATACACGGGTCTTTCGTTTCAAAATATGTTCACTTCAAGATCAGAGAAAGGGATAGAAAATACCTCTTTCAAATCATTTTGGCAGTCACCTTTTTTTCCCTTTACAGGTCACCCCTCAATCTGAATGACTGAAATAGCTATATTTCAGCAACGTACTGCTCCCCAGATGATCTTGTGCTATAACAGAAGTCAAGCCTGCACTAAAACAATAGCTCAGAGACAGGCACAATTAAATGTTCCATATCTTCTGCAAATCCACTAAACCAGGACTAATAACGTAAGACTGATGACATTCCTAACTATGTGCTCAGCCTGGCTCTTTGCCTGTTTTATCGCTCTATAGATGAGAGATCTGTGAGAACAGGAAGCAAGATGTGGCCTTACAAATTTTTTGCAGAGATTGACATTAACATCCTGTAATTTTAGAGAAACCAGTCACAGGAAATAGTTTCACAGTCTATAAAATTGTTTTTAGCCATCTGACATATATAGACCCCTAGAAATTCATAGTTTATGTCTAAAAAGTATGTCTGAAAGCTGATCAATAAGAGGAGGCTTATTTATGTAATATAATCATTTATGTGTGAGAAATATCTAGAGGGATCTATATTTTAATAAATAAAGGTTAATAAAGTTAAAATTGATTATTCAAAGTCCAGGCAACCTATATACTATGTTGTCTGGGCATGGAGAGTAAACCTACAATCTACAGGACATGTATAAGCAATCATAATAACCACATGCTGGTCCCCTACACAACTAATGTGTGAAATAAGGCAGTTACAAAATCTTCAAGGTACTGAGTTACTGCTCCTTGTCATAGCCACTGCGAGAGTCTATAAGAATCTCTCTGTCACAGCATCCTGACTCTTCACAAAGCCATAATCAACGATATCCCATATAGCTCTCATCTGCAGCTATGCAAATATTTATCAAGGACATAAGACTCCATGTTAGTCAGATGGATCCCTCTGAATTATTTCTGTTAAGATTCCCAATGCATCTCTATCTCCCTGTTCAGACAGCTACTAGATTCTTATGTGCAAACATTTCCAAGTTTGGGAGATTTTTTCTTTTCTCCTAGAGAAAAAAAAACAAAACAAAACAAAAACAAATTGCACACTTGTCATTTTCTCAGTTGAATCTCCTTGATCTACCTCATGATTTTTTTCTACCTGAAAACTATCAGGTTTCGCTCAGCAGAGAGGGAACAGGACATGACTTTGAATGTACAGACACAGATTTTGGAAATACAATAATCTGTTATTCAGAACACTGTAGTTTTTCTGTTTTCAAATGGAAACTGTGTATTAGAGCAACTGTATTCCTGCTTTTACTTTATTTCATGTTTCTACAAATAAATTATATATTTTAAGGGTAAAGAAAGATCAATGACAGAAATCACTTTTATGAAGTTACAATGTAAGTAATACTGCAGAAAATATAACAAAATGCTATACTGTGTTATCAGAAGGCCAGAAAAAAATGTTTTTATCAAACAGAAAGTTCTCACAAATTGGTTTGCAAACAAACAAGGTTAATCTTACAAGTAGGAATTTTATTTCTTTGAACTTCTTTAAGTTACCTTTACAATTTCACTTTTTTGCTATTATTAATTTTTAGGTAAACTCTTATTTCCCTTTTTCTTCCTGAAGACGTGTAAGTTAGAGGTAAATTTACCAACCTTTTCATAATCTTCAGCATTGACATTATGATTAAAGAATAAAAACTGCATTATCAAAATCAGATGTTCCTACAACCACAACAAAACAAAAATCCTTTCTTTGGCACATTTATATACCACTTTTATGTGTGTATCATGACATAAAATTGATCTACCTGATGTTTTCACTTGACTATAAGACTTCAAGCTGTATTGGTTAGATAAATGCCAAATAGAGGACAAAACATAAAACAGTTTAAAAAGTTGTGGCTGCTGCATGTTTTCTTAGTCATTAGGAAGGCTATAAATACTTTGTAATATCTCAGTTTGCATATTTCTCATTTTCTAAGCTAGAATACAGAAACAGCAAAATTCATCAATGATGTTTTTTATGACATAATAAATACTACAAGTCTTTTTTTTTTTAATTAACTCTGATGTTTATTCACTACAAAGATAGCCTAGGGCAAGAGGACAAAGCAAATCATTAAAAATCTCTGCAAATTCTTCACAGGTGAGAGTAAAACCTGCCTAAATACTGATGATGATCTCAGAGCCTCTTGTATCAGGACGGTGTCATATCACTGCTATCACTTCCATCATTGTCACTTTTAACTTAAAGTAACTATGGTAAAGAGCTAATTACCATTTTTAGAAATAATGATACGTTATCTCGAGAGAATATCTATAAAGCACTTGCATTTTGTTTACTTTCCCAACACCCCCAATTATTTCCCATGTTTCCAGAAACCATATGCAGCCAACAGGCAAGAGGGAAGAAGGATGCGTAGCTGCAGTCCTTCAGCAGACCTATTCCTTGTGTTCCTACCACCTGCTGCCACTACCAAATACAGTTGTCCACTTGCTGCGCTCCAACAATCAAAACATACAGAAATATCTTTAAAATATTTTTCTTAATGATAGGTCTGCATGATCATTTGTACAGGTGAAATATAATATACACCCAGTAAAATCCTAACTGATGTCTACTTCTGAAAAATCCAGTGAACTTAGAAGCTACCTAAGCTACTCTTCTTCTATGATCAATGGCAAGAGAGGTCCAGAGAACAATACATACTTAAGGTAGATGGAATAGCTTGACTTCTGACAGTATCCATCCCTTTTGTTTGAAGTGGCCCTAGATAAGTAACTTGTGATAGATGACAGGTAAACTGAGGTGAGCTGAACTGGTCTAAGAGTCAAACTACACCTTTAAGTAACAAACTTTTAAAAATATCATTCTTCATTAAAATTGGCATTTGTATCTCATTCTTACCTTGAGAACTCAAACGTAATGTATATATAGGGACAAAACAACAGTTCTGTTGATTAAAATACATTGATAAAAATGAGTTAAGTATAATTCTTCCCCAGTTAATTAAATCTTTGCAGGGAACACAGACTTAGACTAGAACAGGGAAATTTTTAAAATCTTATCCCTGTACAGTTGATGTGCATGAAGTTAAGCTTATTTTAACAATGCTAAATAAGACCACTATGCTGACATTAGGCTGAAACATCTACTATAATTTAATAAAGAAATACAGATTGAGAATGAGCATATTTGGATAAATGTAGATATCAATTATCCTACTATCAACATAAATCAGTAAATAGGAATTTAATTCTTATGTAGTAAACAGAAGAAAAACATTTAAGAAATTTAATAATAGACACCTTGTTGAAAAGAGAACCAAATTTAAACTCTGTCAAGGTGTTGAAATCCATTACACTTCATTCATCATTGTGTTGTAAGCCAACTCTATAAACACATATAATGAGAATATTTGATTTTTTTTTAAAAAAGCACACCCCCAAAAAACCCCACCCTCAAAAAGCCACTCACACTTTGATGTGATTTCATTATTTTACAGTTATATTAATGGATTCATTTGCAGGTCATGACAAAACATCTACTGTTTAGTACTAGTCCAAGACTTTGAAGAAGTTTAAGCCCAGGACACAGAGAAAGTATAACACTGCATCATACAGTACTACCTCATGTAGCACGGTAATTAACTAAATTGTATTACTGGATACTGTGCATTGTGGATAGTAGTTTGTAATTATTTTTGTTACCTCTGCTCCATACTTTAGATGCTAACCACTTATTCTGCTTAAACTCTAACAATAGGTCACCAATGTGTTTCTGTTCCTTTGTCTGTACCTTTCTTTTCCTTCTGTGTCTGCAAAATGTCAACACACAATTTAATAATGAACTGCCAAGAAGATAGGTAAATGTTTAGCCAGAATTTTCCAGATATTCAGATATTCAGACAAATATCTTTCTTTTAAATTCTCTTAACCCCCTTTAAGGCTATGTGATAAACCTTTAAATTCTCTTATCCCCTGCAAGGCTGTGCTATAAACCATGAATCTATTCATAGCTTGGATCATTAATGAGTAAGTATATTCCTTCCTTTAAAAAGAGCTAGCAAAGGCATAACATTGCCTCATTTTCCCCCTTCGCTGTCAATTACACACAAAGTCACAAAATAAGCTTCTCACAAATCAGGCTTCCTAGCTCTTGAATTATGGAAAAGTACAGAATATGGGCACTATTTCATTTGTGCTTGAAATACTTAAGCCTCTTTTGGAAAGAAGGTTTCATGAAAAACGGAGGATTAGTCATAAAACTGACATTTCGTCTGTTTACTCTTTACAGCATAGGTCAGCCATAGATGTTTGCCAGACTGATTCTGAATTTAAGTTGGGATATTGATTCATGGAAACAAATCAGTCTGATTTCAAGAAATGTTTTTGTCATTGTTTGGTTTCATTTTGTCATTGTTGCAGCAGAGAAAAGATCCATCTTTGGGAAAACTGTCCAAAATGTCATACAGACATGTAATGTTATTCTGTAGGACAGGGAAATTCTGTAAATGAAGATCTTTCCTGTATTAATTGTCTTACCTTTCACTATATATGCTTTGACCTTCAAATAGTTAAGATTTTATGGAAGAAGTTAATTATTTAAAAAAAAAAAAAAAAAAAAAAACAGCGCAAAAAAACCCCACAACACCAAGAAGAAACTAACAGTACCATACCTCTGGATCTCCAACACTTTCTACAATCCAGCACAAAGAGTAAAATTTAAATAATGTTCAGTCTCCACGTTTTCTTAATGTTTGACCCCTTAGTGCACAGTAGTATCTGGCTTCTACTATATGAGAAGAATAAACTGATTTGGTCAGAATAGAGACAGAAATGAAATTCTAGATATCTTTACACTGCCACTGGGAGGGTAATACTAAAAAATCAGAGCATGACAACTGGGATTAGAACACATATACTATAGGACTCCGAGATACCTTATATGTGAGTAAAATTCCCATATATGCCGGTATACATACTCTACTGCCTCCTCAAGAAATGTTCTCCATTCAAAAAACCAAACAATTTAACAGATTAACTTTATTTGGCTCTTGAAACAGCTCCTCATAAAGCCAACATATAGGTAATTATTTTAAGGTTCACTAGATTAATTTATTTCATCAGAAACTGGTGAGAAAAAGTTTTGGAAGCAACTGTTTCCATCACAGATTCTTCTTTTATTCCTTTACTTTTTCGTATTAGTTAGCTAGCCTATGCTTCATGTCAAATCCCTTTCAAATCGTTCCAAATATAAGCATAGGAGAAAAAAAAGTAGGGAGTCTTAAAAGCATAGCAAGATCCAGCTTTCCTATCTGTATCTCCTAGTGTCTTAAATGTGCACTGCTTTTGAAGAAGAGAAAGATAAAGAGCATCAGTTTTACTTGGTGAAGTTATCCCAAAATATTTTTTCAATTATTTAATAAAAGACTTTGCCAGAAACTAGAATGCTAGAATGATTTTAAAATACCCTTTCCTTTGGGAGGCAAAACAAATACCTGCAGTTTTCCACTACAGGAAAAAAAAAAAAAAGTGTTAGGCAGAAAGAATTACTTACTACAAAGCTACTTACTACTACAAGGATTTCCTTTTCTCATGAGACTGTTCCTTTTCCTTCTCCAGATTACAAGCTTACAATGCCTTAAACATGAGATACATCTTACAACCTATCAGAAACTTAGTGCAGTCAATAGTCAAACTGTCTAATTATTGAGCTAGACATTCACTGACAGTGTATGCCTCTTGGATCTGCAATTCTTTCTTATTAATCTTGTGATAAGCTGTAAACTGTTGATTGCAGCCTACAACATCTGCCTTGTAAATAAACAAACTGTTTTCTCTATAATTTTTTTTTTAAAGTTTGAGGTCAATCTTTATTATGTCGAAGACAGGAAAGATAGCAAAATGTTTTCTTCGGGGGTTCCAAGACTTTGGGACATGCTCTAGGTCCAAATTAGCAGATTATATTCTGAAAATTGGGAAAAAAAAATTACCAGTTCAGTGAGGATTTTAGAAAGGCTGGAGATGAATTCCCCAGAATGATAAAAATAGAAAAAAAAAAATGAAGCACTAACATTTCTGGACATATTCTTATTCAACCACTTCCCTTATTTGGGACTTTTTCTACTGTATATCATAGGATTTCTTTTCTCTGTTATGGCTGTAAAAATTGAACAGAAATATTATAGATTCAGCATTCAGATTCTTTGTGTTCTGCTGTTTTACAGTACTTAGCTTCAGAATAATGCCTAGTTATTACTGAAAGCTCTGTTTCTACCCATAAACTAAAAATGTGTTTTCTGATTTGAAACACTCCTGCCACACTGTAAATACTGCAGTCTCAAAATGGAAGACATGATCTACCACATTATGGTTTACTTAGAAATAGTTGAGGAATATACTTTTAGGCAAAACTTGTACTTTAGACTTTAAATGCTAAGGTACCTTTAGAAAAAAAGTTTAAAATATTCTTTGAAGTCTGAAGAGTCCCACTGACCTTTTTTAAACCCAAATGTGCTATAGTATTTGTTGATCTTTTGTAAAGGACCTTTCTGTATGTGAATACTTGTTTTATTTGTAATAGCATTCTGCACATAAACTTGTAGGGTCCCTCAGTGTACACGTTAAGGAATTCATTAACCTTGATAAGAGCTGTATGTTTCATTACGGATAAATAAATCTTCTCAAATACATCAATATTAGTATTAAATTAATATTAAGGTTATCAGAAGTAATTAAAAAATGTTTCATTTTGAGTAAAGACAAGATGCATTTTATAACTTCAGGTTTAGGGGCATTTTCTGCCCGACTCTTACACTGAATTTATCGAGCTCATAATGATAAATGCATGTTGTCATAATCTTTCACTGTCACAGTGTACTGCTGCCCTAACAGCATCCACTCTTGTAAAACAGAACTGCAATCAAAAAGTTCAAAATTAATAGCTGTGAAATCTCAAGCACTCATAAGCATGTGTTTTTATCACTTCCATGCTGTGCAGATCGGGTACTCTTGTTATTTATTATTTGTGACAGTGAACAATTCCCACTTGCTTTAGTGAAAAACTGAAGAGCTGTTTGCATAACTAGCAAGGTGAAAAAAACAGAATTTAAACTGTTGGAATCACTTCACAAGAACAACGTACACAGAGCAGAAGACAGCTTTCTTTCAGAGCACTGTAATGTGCTGACTACAGTATGTTCTGTATTTGTGAAGAGCCTGAAATGATGGAGTCTTGCTATAGTACAGGAGCTCTTAGGTACTCCATTAGACACCCTCATCATCCTCACACTGGAAAAACACGAATGTTTATACTGTCTTAATGTAGTAATCTGCGTATATGGTATATGGTTAGTACGTGGTCTGCAACTGAGCCAGGGAGTACTCTGGGACCCACGCTCACAACAGCTAGCCCACACACCAGCGAGCTAGAGCAAAGCTGCAAATTCTCAGATACATTCCTCACCTCTCTGAAAGAAGCAGTAGAATATATTATTTTACAGGTAAATATTTATTTATCAACAGTACTTTATCTCCTAAAGAAGGGATCATTTTAAGAGGAGAAGCTAAATAAAAAAAAAAAATCATGGCTATTATGTTTTCCTTGACATTTTTCTCTTCTTCATTTCTTTTTAGAAATGAAACACAGAGATAGTATCTCCAAACAGTATGTATTTCAAATTAAAAAGGAAAGGTTAAAGATAGTAACTGTAACAGTATTACAAAATGTCTCCATCTGATTTAATATTAACATACGGGAAAATCTATCATACATCAGGACAGCGAGTAAGAATTGCCTGTGGGCAGTACTATTATCAGTGCACTATTAGTTGCAGATCGGAGACACTAGCCTTAGATCTGTTCTCATGCCAGGAATCTGTTTCCTAGCTGATTGAAAACCAACTGCTCTTGATTAAATGCTATTTATTTAGCTACAGACAATTTGATTAAATGTAAGGGTAATAATAACAAAACTAGTAATGCCCAACACGACATGAAATGGTGTATGTCATATTTTAATTGAGATATTTCAGTGAAGAATACGAAATTATGAAATGAAATGGGATATACTACACAAGGAGCTTTTATGGCAAAGTCATTTTCTTTCGATTAAAAAAAAAAACCCACCACATTGTGAATGCTAAAAAGAAGCCTTTTCTACTGTCAATTACTATAAACCCATCACAAAGTATGATTCCTTAGTCCTTAATGCTAAGTCTTTCAAATCCTTGGACTTATTTCATTTATTTTTTTTCTTTCATAACAGATGGATTTTCTTTTATGCTTAGTAATTTGCATCAGTAGTAGATCATGAAGTCCTATAAATACATGAAGTCTTTAGAAACATTTGATAGAGCGACACTTTAGCCAGTCCTTTCATACTTGTGTAACTAATTCTCCAGGAAGGTTACTGTATAATCTGAAGAGTTCATCAATTTATATATTTAATTATGAACTAGTAAAGAAAAAAAAATACATAAATTTAGCTTCCAAGGTTCCCAGAAAGGTGCACTAATATTCAATATTAGAAAGTCCAAGTTCAATTTTCAATTTGTTCAGTAGCATCTGAAGGACCAATTGAATATAACATCCTCCCGTTTCCATGAATATCACATAAGTAATAAAATATTTTGCAATATAACAAAACCAAAATCTTAATTTATTCTGCACATAGGAATTTCACACTGTTGCTTATCTTTTCCTCTGCAGTAAAGAACAACGAAAAATATCCAGAATACTAGCAACATTTCATAAATAAATATTTAAAGAACTGCTGTAGCACAAAAAAAAAAAAGATAGGGCAAATTATATAATTGTCCAATGTTCTCTGCAAACTCAGAACAACAAAGATAGTGCCGCTTTGCAAAGTTACACAAGTTTCCTTCACTTCTGAACTAAATCTCTTTTGTGTATTTTCTTAAACTAATTGTAAAAAAGCACATAAAAACACCACAAATAGCAATTTTTTTAGTAACATACAATCCCACGTGTAGTCTTGCAGAATTTAAATGGAATGAGTTACTGTCCTGCACCAGTGTATTCTGGTTTCATATCTGCTCAGGGGAGCTGCCTGCGTTAAGTCTGAACCTACTGTAAGAACTCATCCATTACACAACATTTCACCACATCCTGATGAAACATCTACTGCACCTCCATGGTAGTTCTTTGTCGTTCCTGTTAAATACTACTCCCATCTGCTTTGTTGTTAGATATTTCAGATATGTTATTCTATTCTATTTTATATGTATATAGCAATAAATTGGGTAAAATACATGACCTAGACTATATGTTGTAATTTCTAGGAAAACCACTCATAGTTGAAAGCCACCATAAAAACAGGTACTGCTCTGTTTCACACCCATTGCTCTCATTTTCACTCACATGAATTAACACCTGCTCTAGAAATAGCTGAATTTTATTTATATTCCATTGAAATAAAATGAAAAATTCCATTGAAATAAAATGATAAATTCAGGTCCTTAAGTTGCAGGAAGCAGATTAAAAACATCAGTATATAGTCAGAGGAGCTTTCTGAGTGAATTTTCAAAATCTACATGACAGATCTGGGCTGAGGTTCAGTGTCTGAGCATGTAGTGACCTGTCTTAAATAGAGGTTTGTAGTTTCCAGTGCAATTATTCCTTCTGTAAAAGAACTCACAACATTACTTGAAAATGAAACAAATACTTCTCTGTCAAAGAAATCAATTACTTTCCTTCTGCAAACTTGTTTTGCAACTGGAACATAATTACATGCTCATTGAAAATAGCATTTTTCTGATTCAACAGAGTGATGGATATCCTCTCGCAGTATCAGGCAAGGCACACGTTATGTCATTATAACCAATTTAGAACACATGGATGGAGATAAGGAAACTGATTCACCATTTCGTTACTCGAATTTTATGACAATGGAGCTTCACTTAGAACAAGAGTGACATGATGTAGAATGAGACCAAACATATATTGAAACCAGAAGACATAAAAACTCTGAACAGTAAAGGTGGTAAAACAGGGACTTAAAATACCACTGAAAATGCCAGGACCAGGTGAAATAACTAATACTTCAATTTGCTGTTGTTTTATTATCTGTATTTCCATTCTTGTCTTTCAACTTCAGAAAGCTTGCAAACTACTGGAGTATTTTCTCTTGTTAAATATAGCATTTTAAAAAAGGACTCCCAAATAAATTAAACAGATCTGCCTAAGCAAATGGCCAGATTTCACCTGAGAGACAAAGTTTTGCATTACAAACTGGATATGAATTTTCAGGCCAAGTCTTTCTTGTGAGTATGCCTCCAAAGGGTAACATACAACTCCACAAATAAATGCTGTGACCTATCAGGTAACTGAACAAGGTAGCTTGCCATATAGACTCTTGCTGTACTGTTAGTTTGAGTAAGAATGTGTTTAATACTAAAATAGTATTTTTTAAAATTTCATTAAAGCCATATCATTCCCAGAACCTGTTACAAAGATAATTTTACATCTGGATGTAACATATGATAAGAACGTACTCTCTGTTATTTTAAAATTATACACATATACATGCTGATAAGTGAAATGTGGAGAGATTTGAAACATAACATCCAAACGGATAAACTGGTCTTCTGTAACTGTATTTTGGGTTAATATAAAGCAGTCTCTGAATATTATATCACCTGATTTAACTTACAGTAATTGATATTAGTTAAATTTGATTGACTTGGGGAACTACCTGTAGTTTCACCTAACACAAGACAAACATCAGCCTGAGAGGTCTGAAGATGAATGGAAATCCAGTTAAGCTAACTGCTGTCAGTATTGTTTCTGTGAAAACAGAAGTCTGTACAAATTCAAAAATATCTTGTTAACATAACATTGGTATATATGTGAACATATATCTGCACATGTGTGTTCTATTAATAGGCATGTGTGTGGCACAGACATTTAAGAATCAGGCTTATGATTTTAATGGTAAAGTAATTTTCAACCTTGTCAAAATGCACCACATCCACAGAGTGCTTAATTTTATTTAAATTATTTCTTTTTAAATAAACTGAAGGATTTCGTGACTGCCTTTTTGTATTTGGCCTTGAGCTGCAGCTACAGAAGAGTGCCCCAGAAGTCACTCAGGTCTTACGTCATACACCTTCTCAGATAGCTCAGAAACTTTAGGGTACCTGAAGTGACACTAGAATAGATGCCTGAATCACACCCAGAACACTATGACAGTTTCCATAAGTTTCTTTAGTTCATTTTTCAGCATAACACTGAACTCAGAAATGCAATTCTATGGAAAGTTACATCCCTGTAAAAGTATTGTCTTGAGGAAGGATATTTACCCCAAGGATAAGTCTCTGAGAAAGTGTTAAAGCAGTTCTCCCTCACGTGAATTTGGTATCCAGAGGAAATAACGGCTGCTTCTCATATTTTACACTGCTCCAGGGCTGAAAAGTCCTTGACATCTATAGATTCTATGTATAGATAGATAGAATAAATTACGGCAGCCTCCCCCTCTCTCTCACATGCCCCCCACCACCTCCCCCTCCCCCCC
>WHYT01014876.1:50242-61691 GCA_009806455.1 Tetrax tetrax | reverse complement strand
GAAAGTGCTACCGCAGAGAAAACATTTGGCACGTAGCACAAAAGACACATGTTTCTTCAGCATCCTGGCCACAACCTTAGTTGAGAAACTACTTTGCAGGGAGTGTGTGGAAGATTCTTCGTAATAATCATCTGGCAGGAATTTTTATCCTGTCAAGTGACAAATATTTTGTTGCTTACAATGCGGTATCATAAAGGAATAGGATCAGACAAGGCTGCAAGATAAAATTCTCTCTGAATTGCTGGCAGATTGAGTAAGTATTTCTGCATACTAGTTCTGCCACATATTCTGAGTGATTTTCAGCACGTCAGCTGGTATCTACCTTCTGTAGTCTTAAAAATTTGACTTTACATTATCTGCAATTTGACTTCATATTATCTGTAGAGAACAACAGACCCTGCATCAAATAATTTGATAAATATTAATTTTATTGTTACCTAATACTCCTGGAATGCTGCTGGCAACAAGAAGTGTCTTTCATTTAGGGATTGCAAAATTAGCCACTAAGTTGTCTGATTCAGAACATAAAATCTGCAACAAAATATCAGCTGATGAAATGAATGCTTGCCTTTAAAAAAAAAACACTCACTCTTGTCACTAGTTAATAAGGTAAATTAATGTTTGAAAGACAAACATAATGCTTTTCTTCAGCTTATAATTATTAGGTAATTTGTGATCCACTCTGAGTAAAATTGAACTATACTTTTGGGGTTATGCTGCAGCGTTTTATAAGTTAATGATTATAAAACAACTGTATTACCTAAAGGAGAGAATTGTTTGATTTATATAAACAATAAAAAAAAGAAAGCACATCACTTTTACATACTTTTCAGTTTTAAGTGTGACCAGAGTGTTATTTCTGTTCAAACTTTTACTCTTAATTTTCCCCATCTTCTTCCACAAAAAAAAAAAACTAATAATAAAGTGGTTCCTCCACACTCCTCATAAATTTTACATATCAAACGTATTTTCGATTTTTTTTAATACAGTCAAATGTTGCTCTTAATTGTAATTTTACAACTCTTGTGAGTAAAAAATGAGCACACAAAAGCGAGCAAACAACTCATATTGAGCACAGTCTACAGGGCAACTCCAATGTGTGTCACTGACGTTGTTCAGGAACTTGACTAACTGGTGCTTTGCTGTAATCACATTTTGAGATTTTGACATCTCTTCAGATATGCTCTCAGCTAAATATTTATGGAGGAAATGTCACTAAAATAATAAATTAAGAAGTTTTAAATCCTCCTTTGTCATCTTCTGTTGTTGTAAATCACATTTTAAATGCCTCAAATAGACTTAATTACTCCAGCATTGGTGCAATATTTTGTCATCCACAATAGCAAAATAAAAGTGACCTTGGGAAGTCTCTGTTGCCTGAAGTGTACAGAAGGCACTAGGTCAGTCCTAGCTTTTTCATAATATGTGTATATTCTCTTCCCTTTCCTCAAACGTTTTATCATAGAAGTCAAAACTCAAAGGGACCCTAAGTTTTATCTCATCTGCTGTTTTACTCAGACCTTAGATTCACAAATTATTTTTACTTACATTTAATGAAGGTTTTATAATTTCAAACTGTGTAACTTAGTACATATAAGAAAAAAAAACCATGAAACTATACAGAATAGAGGTGAATTTTATTTTTACTATTTACCTAGTGACATCTGTCTTGTAGGATAGGACGCTAACAAGGCTAAATAGGACTGGGTATTGTGAGACCAACTAAAAGAAAATAATTTAAAATACTTTTAATAATAGTATTTAAAATGTTCTCCTTATACTGACACTGGGCTATGAAGTGTACACTATTAGAATAACTTGAATTGCACAGTCCATATTACCAAAACACTTTTCATTAAGTTGCACAGTAAATAAACTTGACATACACCCACATATCAGCGTTTTCTTTTACAATTTTGATTAAAAGCTTGAAATAATGCAGATTTATATATGAAAACAATAAATAAAATAACTTTATTTTGATTCTGGATAGTAACTGTTGGTCTATTTTTTGTTGCTGTTTTAACTATTGATTAAAATAAATATATAGTATATGCTAGCAAAGTCCAAAATCTGGTAGCAGATCGACAACAAGCCTACTCTTCTAGAAAAGACCAATTAAGGGAGAAAAAAATACAGAAAGAGCATTGCCTAAGCACACAGTGAGATAGAAACCACCTAGAAATATATCTAAAAAATGGGGAAATGTAGAACATAGATTACATGGAATATATTATATGCCATCTAAGACTGAAAAAAAAAATGAAATTGTTTTCAGTTTTAAAAATTTCTAGGAATGTATTGGAAACAGACCTCTAAAAATCACTTAGAAAACCAGCGTGTTACTGTACTAATTGCTCACATGTCTGTATCAATATTTCCTGTATATATAGTCAAAGAAAATGAAAATTACGTGTTCTGTTGAGATTAGTAATTAAATAATAAAATGTTCAGCAAATACAGTGAAGAGGTCACAGTACTTGTGAAGGATTTAATTAATTGACTCGTAAGCACAATGCTAACTACTTCTGAAGTATGTTGATTTTCTATTATATTTTAATGCAAAACAGATTTGATAAGTTTTACATCTCAATGTAGACCAGTAGATCACTAACTACATAAACCTTCTAAAACTGTGGAAAGAAAATCCTTAAAGGAAAATGTCCCTGAAACTGCAGGACAAGTATTTCTCTGAAACACAGCTGACAGTTAGTCAAACTTGCAAAAACCCTAAATACTAGAAAATAAGGCAACAAACAAAAAAAAAATAAAAAGAAAGAAAGAGAAAGAATAATAAACACTCTCAGAAATACACTGCTACAGTACAAAGCCTGATGCAGGGATAGTCAAACTGCTACCCATGGTTATAACCCAGGTTCATGTTGCTATGTATAACACCAAAGAGCTGTCTGAGTAGATAAATCAGATTCTACCCTTTTAAAGGTGTTTCTTGCTACCTCTTGCCTATAATAGTACAGTTCTTTACTTATTCAGAGCATGAATCCCCCTTTACTCAGATCCTGTCCCTTTTGGCTCTGTACATCTCCTGGGAGCGCAGAATGATTCAGTGGTAACTTAGTCATTTGCACACTGTACAAGAGATGATTTTACTGAAGAGGAAAAAAAAATAAAGGCTGCGCTTATCAGCGGAACACTTTGTGTTAGCTAAAGATAATTAAAGCATCAACAATCCATCTATTTCATGTTTAATTAGCCCCTCTTTCATCATAATTTGTTCCTGAAGGTCAAATGTGGGTCACTTTTGAAACTAATTTTGAAGTATTTAATATAATGCAAATTGAGAACAGAAAATTGAAATATACTTCTGTACACTTTGCACCAAACAGTATTAGTCAAATGTGTGAAAGAAATCACCAATGTAAATGTTTATAGTTAATGATAATGTTTCCATTTTTTTCCTCTACATTGCACTTAGAACTACCATAACATTGTTATTTTTATTATTATTATACTGTAGGACATTTGCTTAGCTGAAAGTTGTGAAAAACTTTATGCTTGTCAGTTGCTTTGCGATTACAAGGAGTCTTTGAGATAAGCCTCTGTGTGTACATGTGTGCCTGTACATAAGCAAGAAAAAAAGATTATGCTTTCATGCATGGTAAAACTTATAACCCCCTTAATGGATAAATTTTGAGTCCTATTGGGGCTGCTGGCTGTATGTGCATACTTATAAGGAACTAGATACATTTAGGTTATAGATACAATTCCCATACATGATAACCAACTAGTCAAAATGCTTCTACATTGCAACAGACTGATTAATGTTTGAAATGTTAGGAAATTAACTACAAATAGTTTTTTCTTCAAGAATTAATTTCTACATATTTCACTTTCATGGAAAGAAGACTTCAAAGGAAACGCCTCTAGTTTTGACTAATGTGATAGGATACTCTGGTATGATAGGCATTTTTCTTCACTAAACAGTAAATTTCCAATGAGAAAAGGCATAGGGATAATTCAGAAAGGATTACAGAATCCCAAAGAAGCCAATACTGGAAGTAAAGAAATAGTGCTGCTCAGAAATCCTGTACTGGTTCTGCTAATTCAACTGATGATGATCAATGTGTCCTTAAAAAAAAACCCAACAAACAAACAAACAAAACAACACCACAATTGCAGTGTTTTAAGTAGTCAATAATCATTCTTTGTCGAGCAGAGCAAGTAAAAAAGAAACCAAGAGAATATGATGACCAAAAAAAAAAGTAACATATAAACAGGGTTTAAAAGGCCTGCTCTTCAAACATTGGTTGTTAACATGCTAATCTCATATTTGTAATTAAAAGTTTCAGTGAAATAAACCTGCTCAAATGCCACTATTTTGCACTGTGAAACCGAGTGGAAAAAAAAATAGCATATGTTACAAAGATATATCTCTAACTAACATGAGAAAACAAACAATTATTTACAATTAAAATCTATGATTAGAATTATCGTTAAGGATGCAATGCTCCAAGCTGCTAAGTGATTCCTCTTAGGCACTGAGCTTTCCTTATCTGTGGCAGTCTTTGCTGGAAGTGAGTAGTGTACATAGGGTCCTCACAAGCAATGTGCAGCACCTGGAGGGTTCAGATTTTAAATATATGATCCAGAAAAACACTTGGTTAAACTCATGCCCATTCAGCAAAACACTTCTGTACAGCTTTAATTTTTTTCAAGTGATTAAGATCTATAGGATACTAAGTGATTTAAACATTTGTTTGCCAATAAGGAGATGTTAGTGCTTTACTGAAGAGAACTGCTAAAAGGGAGACTGAAAGAATATTTCAGAGGAATACTATGCAAAATAAGAATAGGAGTCAAACTTGTGAAAAATCTTCTAAAAACGTGATAGTGAAGTGTCAGAAGTCTACTGAATACAGAATTTATTTTTAAGCTTTAGACAAAACACCTGATGTCAAGAAGGAGGAGAGTTATAAATTGTTTGCAGTTTTTCTCCACTGAAGTTCTCCTATGCAGTACTGTATCAAACAAGATGCATTTGGTAACTCATGTAATAAATTCAATGCATTACCTTAAAAAGGAAGTATCAAATAATCAGAATGAAAACAACTTTTATACACTGGGGTACACCAGTCGGTCACGTAAGTAGATACTTTATTTCCTGACGGCTATATTGTAGATATGTGAAAGTATCTGTTACCAATTCTAATTACACTAATGGGAAATCAGTATTGCTCTCATGTCTGGTAACTTAGAGCAGGTACATTCTGCTGTGTCCACTTATTTGTTCTAAAACTTTATACACCTTCTAATGTCTCCTTAGAACAAAGGGAATGGCCAGTAAGTAACTAAAGGAAGCGTTGGAGATTTCAACCCTATCATGGTCACGTCAATATGCCACTGGTTCTATTTCACATGTACAGCTGAACTTTGAAACAATCTGATACACACCACGTCAGAACTCTTTATCTGCAACTGCTTCACGTTTCTGTGTAAACAACGTGCTGAACAGCTCCATGTGGTTTGGGTGTTAAAAATCCTCGTGTGTTTTGCCTGATAAACTAAGACATGCCCCGCTGTCAATGTTTGAGATGTGAAAAGTCTACATATTGTTTACAAAAATAAGCCTTAATATCCCCACTATTATGCACAAGTGTGAACAAAACTATATAAATGTCACTCAGCAACAAGCTGGCAAGTACACATAGGAAAGCAGTAACAGAAGTTTCGTGCCTGACAGTTTCTCCTATAAAGTCTGCTATTTAGCACTACTTTTACTGTTTTCTTGGACACCTTTCTTAACTTAGGTGCATGCTTTACAAGTGTACAAATACTTTATAAGAATTTAAAAATAAAAAGACAAAAATTAGAATATTGGCTATAAGCTACTCAGGTAAACTAACCTTCATAACTAATTAATTATTTAGCACAGGAAAACTATCGACACTGAGAAACTGGTTTTGTACAGAACTAGATAAATAATGGAGCAGTTCAGCTTCTTTCAGTTTTATTGTTGCAAGTAAAGATGTAATAAAGACATTTTATTCTAGTAATAAGTCTTCTAATGTATCCTTGAAAAATGTTAAATAATTCAAAACATATTTCTGCAATATAATCTTAAATAAGTTTTTTATCAAGGGAAATAGTAATTTATATGGTGTAATCCTTTACCATTCCTACACTTAGGATGCAAGTCATTATTTTACACTGAAAATAAATTACACTTTGACAATTTATAATTCATATGTTTAGATGAATTGCAGCAGCAAGAAAGAAGTAGTAACCAATTACCACATGTTCCACTGTTACTTTGTTATTCCAGTGTACACTAAACTGGCATAATCTACTATGTGCTTAATAAGCCTTACTAGATGGAAATTTAGGAACTTTTCTTAGGACTTTGTATTTTCAAACCGAAATTGTAATGTACTTTCCAGGAGACAGTTAATGAAATGTATCACCCAGAAACTACTGACTCAAACGTTCTATAAATCTGTATCACTTGCCAAACGATATACACAAAAATACTGGCAGATAGTACATCAATCACACTTTTTGTGTGTGTGTGTGTGTGATCTGGAAGACTGAGCGGCTGGCTCATACAATTCATTTTCCTTTACAGTATTTTAAGTATTTCTGAACAGAATGCAAATACTGGCAACACACTGTAAAACTTCAATTGTAGTAGACTAGCAGACATTTCAAAATATGAAAAAAAAAAAAAAGTCATAGCGTGCCATATTTGCATGTTAATAAGTTGAAGGGAAAGTATTTTTGTCAAACTAGTCAGAATTTCCCTACTGCAGGCTTGGCTCTACATTTACATGAATCAGCATTCATTTATCTCTAGATTCTTGCATGACATGCACTATAGCTGAGCAAACATTGAGGATATTATCTTACATGGAAAGATGTAATGGAAATCACCAGAAGTTAAGTATCTATCTCATTTTGCTATCACCCAAAAAGTCCTCGCCCAAAGAAAAGCGACCTCTGTTCAGGCTACATATGTGTCTTATAAAATAAACAAAATACACGCTTTTACTTAGGAGCTTGGGTCTCCTCTATGCTATCCCTATTTTATTTCAAGGACTGTGAAGAATTTCCTACCACCACCAGTTTTAGGCTACCGGAGCTTCACTGAACCCATCTCCGCCAACACAGCAGAGATCAGAGGCGGTCACTCGTGGCGCTCCTAACACCACAGCTCGCACCGAGAGGTCTCACGCCAGCCACGCTCTCTTACAGACACAGCTATGCAGCAGCTGGGCTGGCAAATTAGAGCCTCTCAGCTTCAATGAATGAATTCCATGTGATAAACAAGGGAATGGGAATAAAAAAAAATAAATAATAAATAAATAATAATAAAAAAAAGCCAGTGAAAACATACTGGGGTGCGATTCTCTAAGCTCACCAGCATTTATGTGTATTCGGAGCAACTGCTGCAATGAGTGTAATCTCGGCGGTGTAAATGAGACTGCAGATAGGCTTTATAGATTATTTCAGCATTTTGGTCCTAACGAACGACTTGGTAATTACAGCCATTAGCGCTTCAGCGCGGCGGCCGCAAATCCACTCTCACCCACAGTCTTAGGAAGCGTCAGGCGGGCAGCAGCCCCCTTTACCCAAAACATCTGGCCACCGGGGCGAAACTTTCCTCTTCAGCCGGAGGTCACTGTCTGTGAGGCTGGGAAGCATCTCGGCTGGAGAAGAGACCCCTGCGAGCGGGATCGGCCGCTGGAGGCGGGGGCAGGGAGAGCGGACCGGGGACCGCGGGTCTGCCGGGTGGGCGTTACTGACCCCCCCTCCCAACAGCCGGTACTGGCCTGTGGGCGGGCGGCTGATAAAGGCGTCTCAGGTTGCCTTGCAGCTCGCTGTCTGGGCTGGCGACCGAGTCCCCGGCCCGCCCCCCGCCCCCGCACCCGGCTGCCTCTGCGGCTGCGGGGGGGGAGGCTCCGCGCCCGCCGCCTCAATGGGGCGGTCCCGTCGGTGGGGCTGCACGGACGGGCTGGTGGGCTGGTGGGTTTGAAAAGCGAGGGGAATGATAGAAATGATGATAGTAATAAAGATCTCTGACTCTGCTTGCTGTGTGTTGGTCCTGACACCTGACTGCCTGCGGGGCGGGGAGGGGAGGCGCAGAGATACCGCTGAACGGGTCACTGAACCTGACGGTCGTGTCTACTTGTGCCAGTGTGGGGGGTGGTGGGAGGCCGGCACCGCCGCTCCCGCACCCGCTGTGTGTGGGTGTGTGGCGTGTGCGTGGCGGGGGGTGCGCGGACCGCGGGGCGCAGCGCTCTTACCTGCTTGCTGTACTTGCTGCTGGCCTGGCAGCTGTACTCGGAGCAGTGGTCCGACCCGATGGAGATGTTGTCGCCGGCGCCAACGAAGGTGTTGGCCGGGGGCAGGTCCTGCACGGCCTGGTGCTTTTTGCCGGCAGTGGGGGACTGCGGGTGCAGCTGGACGGTGGGCAGTGGCGAGCTGGACTTGTAGTGCCTGGCCAGGTCGGGGCTGCCCGGGCCACCGTTGACTGAGCGGTATCGCCCCATACCGGGACTGTCTGAGAGCTTCTCGTTGACGCTGTCATAGCGCTGCCCATTGGGCTTGGAAGCCTCGACGGTGACGATGCTGCTGTAGAGGGGCTGCTTGCCCTTCTTGCCTTTCTTGTCCTTCTTGGGCTTCTTGGCCTTGTCGTGTTGCTGTGGGGTGAAGAAATCCTCGTGGTCCTTTTTGCCGGCCTCATAGCCGTGTTTGCCCTTGGAGCGGCAGTAGCGGGCCATGACCACCACGAGGATGAGGAGAATGACAGTCATGATGCCAGCCACCACACCAATGACTATGCTAAGTCGCTGCTTGCTCAGCTCATAGCTGGGGTCACCAGCAATGTCCTGGGCCAGGGGCGTGTGGAGGCTGCGGGCCACCTGGCTCTCGACCACGGTGGCATTGGACAGGCTCTCATTGACGAAAACATGGAGCAGGGCAGTGGTGGACTGGGGTGGCTGCCCACTGTCATTTACCTGCACCACGAGGCGGTGCAGGCCATAGTGCTTGGGGGCCAGCTTGCCCACCAGCGACACCACACCACTGGCCGGGTCAATCTCAAAGAGTTTGAAGGGGTTGCCCCCAACAATGCTGTAGTTGAGGTCAGTGTTGAGACCTGTGTCAGCATCAGTGGCAACCACCGTGGCCACCACGGTGCGCATGTTGCTGGAGGGTGGCAGTACAGTGTAGGAGCTGTTGCTGGGGAAGGTGACCGTGGGAGCATTGTCATTCTCATCCATCACAAAGAGGGACACAGTGGCAGTGGCAGAGCGTGGTGGCTCACCTCCATCCACTGCCTTCACTTTAAAAGTGTAACTAGTCTGCTGCTCCCGATCAAAAGAGACGGTGGAAAAAATGGTTCCAGTGTCATTCTCAATGGAGAAGATGCCAGCTGCCTGGTCGTGGTCGCTGGGCTGGATGGAAAGGCTGAGCTCAGCGTTGCGGCCCTTATCAAAGTCCATCACAGTCACCATGCCCACAGGGCTGTTGGGCTGCAGGTTTTCCTTGACATAGAAAGTGAACACATCCTGCATGAAGCGTGGCTCATTGTCATTGCGATCCGCCACCCGCACCACCACTGTGGTGGAGCCCTGCAGTGATGGCACTCCCTTGTCCCGGGCAGTCACCTGGAACTCATAGGTGTCACGTTGCTCACGGTCCAGCACCACCTGCACTGATACATCCCCAGAGTCGGGGTCGATGCTGAAGATGCCACCTGGTGCCTCTGATGAGAGGGGTGAGGCCTCCAGGGAGTAAGTGATCTCGGCATTCTTGCCGCTGTCCGCATCTGTGGCGACAACCGTGGCCACCCTCTCACCAGGCAAATTGTTCTCTGGGAAGGAGACCTCCAGCACAGCCTGGCTGAACACAGGAGGGTTGTCATTTGTGTCTCCGACCCGAACCAGCAAGGAGTTGTTGCTGGACAAGCTGGGGCTGCCCGAGTCCACAGCCACGATCACCACGTTGTAGTCGCGGACAGCCTCGTAGTCCAGAGGGGCTGAGGTATGAAGAAAATACTTGCGCTTGTTCTGTGGCTCCCCTTCGCCTTCACTGGCTGGCTTGAGCTGGAAGGGCACGTCACCCACCACAGTGCAGGTCACCACGCCATTTTCACCTTGATCCCGGTCCGACACCTGCACCAGGGCAATGGGGGTATCCACCAGCACGTCCTCAGCTACACTAGCCACTCCGTCCCGCAGCGGGATGCGCCCAATTTTCCGGATGTCGATGACGGGCACGTTGTCATTCTCGTCACGGATGTTCAGCACGACCGTGGCCTTGTCTGTCTTGGGGGGCTGGCCCCGATCCCGTGCCATGACAGTGAAGCGAAGCTGGTTCACCTCCTCCCGGTCAATGCGGTGCAGGACACTGAGCCATCCCGAGGTCTCATCCAGCCGCAGCAGGCGCCTGACGGACTCGGTGGCCGCCCCAAAGACGTACTCAATCTGCCCGTTCACCCCCACGTCCAGGTCAGTGGCTCGCAACTGCAGGATGGGGGTCCCGGGGCTGCTATTCTCTGCCAGGTCTGCCTCGTAGATGCTCTTCTCGAAGCGGGGGCTATTGTCGTTCACGTCAGTGATCAGCACCCTCAGGATGGCCTGCGAGGACCGCGCCGGGTCGCCGCCATCCCGCACGCGGAGGCTAAGCTCGTAGGAGTCCCGCTGCTCCCGATCTAGCGCCCCCTTGACGATCAGCTGCGGCTGCTTCTCCCCGTCGAGAGTGTCGGCCACCTGCAGCTCGAAGACGCTGCTGCGGGCCGCCGCGTCCGCCTCCTGCCGCCGCTTGCTGCCGCCGGGGTAGAGGGCGCTGTCGGAGGCCGCCGAGGCCGAGCCCCCCCCGCCCCCACCGCCGCCTCCGCCAGCGCGGCGGCCGCCGTCCCCGCCGGCCTCCTGCAGCAGCTCGTAGCGCTCGATGCCATTGCGGCCGAAGTCCCTGTCGGTGGCGGTGGGGAGCAGGTAGAGGGTCCCCACGGGCCGGTTCTCCTCCACGGTAAGCGTGAGGACAGGGGACGGGAAGGTGGGGGTGTTGTCGTTGATGTCCAGGATGATGACCCGGCCCTCGAAGAGGTCCACCCAGCTCTGCGAGGGGCCGATGACGGACACCTCGAAGTCCAGGAAGCACTCGTTCTCGTCGAAGATCATCTGGCACTGCGGCAGCTTCTCGCGGTCGATGCGCCGCTCCGTGGTGCTCAGCTCCCCGGTCATGTTATCGATCTTGAGATAGTCGGAGCCCGATTCCAGGCTGAATGTCACCTCTCCGGAGCCCGTCACGATTCCCAGGTCGGAAGCCACGTTGCCGATGCGGATGTCGGCTGGTCCCTCCTCGGCCAGTCGGTACCTCAGGAGCTGCTTGGCCGCTGCCAGGCTGACCCAGAGCGGCGGAGGCAGGAGGAGCAGGAAGCAGCAGCAGCAGCAGCAATGCACAAAGCCGAGGAGAGTCCGCATCTTCC
>WHYT01014876.1:25056-43618 GCA_009806455.1 Tetrax tetrax | reverse complement strand
CCTTCCAGATGCACACAGACGCCCACGCGCGCTCAGACACGATACGGCATTTGTCCTCCTGATCTGGTGAGATCAAGTGGGAAGCGGGATCACAAATGTAATCGGCTGTAATAAATAAAATAGCCCGAGATGCTGGAGATACACAGAGGGGAAATAAGAGCTTGTGTCCTTAAAGCGAACATCTGATAAGGCCACCGAGGTGGCATTTTGCGTGTGGGAAGGAATCCGTCTTGCTGACATTCACAGCCTGCTATACGTGGGGAAATCCTAAAGCAGCCTGGGAGCTTCCCCAGCCTCTCTGCATCCTCCCCCCACCCGCCCCCTCTCCGAAGCTCCCTTTCTGATGCTCTGCAGCGGGGCTCTGTGGTCCTTGTTGTAGTTGTTGATTGAAAAGACAGGGGTCATCGCTAAAACATGCAGAAGCAATTAATGGCCAGTTTATCTGCATTTCTTGGCGGAGCCCGGTTGCTGCCGCTGGCATCCGAACCCGCGTCCGCGGTTGGCGCTTTCAGCCCACGACAATTTGTTTTTCGCAGTTTAGGAATGTCGGCAGCTCTGACTGGAAAATTGCTTCTGGGATCTGCAGTGGCAATCCATCTAGGGTTAAAGAGAGACAGATTATTGAAATATCTGTACCACTCTATACCTTAACAAATATGTATTAGGTATTACTGTTATTACTGTCTGCGTGCACACACGCGTGCACACAAATGAAGACACTGCCCAAGGAAAAAAAAAATCAGGTGGTCTTGAAAGTAACATATTCATAATAACACGAAGAAAAGGTTAAATACAGTAAACATGACAGCAAATTCGAAAAGCAGGGGGAAAACAGGGACAAAACCCCCCATAAAGCAGTTAAAGCCGTTTGACGGAAGGGAGAAACTAACTCAAGAACTCCACCAAGGGACAAACAGATGAAATGACACCACAACAGCACTAAGCCTGCGTTGACCTTTCATCTTTCTGAAGTCTCTTGCTGATCTGGTGCAATTCTGTTGTGATCTCTTCACCTCCCTTCCCTCCCACAGCCATCAGAGCTCCCTTAGTGCGCTGCAGTGAATACACAGGGAGCTCGGCTGAGTTACAGGGAGTGCTGACACTTGCCCAGTGTCTTTCACAGCTCTGCAAATACGCTTGCTGTGTAGTAGCATGTAATAGACAGAAGTGATTAAATTATTCATTGCAGCAACAGCCTTTCTGATGGACATTAAAACTTAAGAGTTTAAATAAGGAAACCACAGATTTACTTTTAAGCAGATAACAACTGCATCTGTACTTACTTAACGGAATGCTGGCTAAGCATGGAACCAGTTACTTTGTTTAAATCCTCTCTCCTTTACTCTCTGTGAGGATTTTGAACTAGATAATGCACCATAAAAGTTACTGACGGAGCAAAAATAATCTGTGTTGAATAACAGTGGTTAAATCTCATGTGATTATAATTGCTTATTCTTAAAGTAATATTTGAGGTCTGTTCAAAATAAAAGGTTCTTGCATTGCCATGATTCCATCAGTGTTTCTGAGTTCTCACATTTAGAGAATGATCAAAAGTAACACTTAGCAAACGTGATTGTGTTTCTGTTTACTAGGATTTTTGCAGTTTATATGTATATTCCTTACAAATCATAATGATTACGTCTGAGGTTTTCTTTCTTTCTTTTTTTTTTTTTTAATGACATTATTCTATAGAATCTGTTATGAAAGGTCTTTTACAGACAGAGTAGTTTTTGGTTTTGTTTTTTTTTTTCCAGATGCTGACAAAAATCTAAACATTCAAAATCATGCAGAAATGACAGACAGATTATGCTTAAAATTAGAAGGAACAATTAATGAAAGATCTTAAAAAAGAGTATGATTTTTCATGAAGGAAGACAGATTTTGTTTAGATTTATGCTTCACGTGCAACTACTGGCTTTCCTGGATTTGCAGGGATATAAATGAGTGCTGCACCCAACCCCATTATTTTATAATTTATTTTTTTAATTGAAATATTGTTCAATTTATCTAAATGCAAAATAAACTACAGGGGGGAAAAAAAAGCATTTAAAATGAGTTTGGACAAATTCCTATCAAAAATAGAGGGAAATTATGAATCGTTAATATATATTCTACATAAAGAGATACAATGAGACATTCAGGGGAGATAATTAAACCTGGATTTAATTTAAATGAAATGTATGAGAAGCAGGTAGCACTGACAAAGAATGAAAAATGTGTTCATTGTCACTGAAAATATTAAATGGATACAGTTGATACGTATACGGATTCACTAGCAGAGAACACCACAGTTACTTTTGGAAATAATGTAGATTTTTTTTTTACATAATATTTCCAAGACTGATATCAATAGTGAGCACACTGAAGGTCTCACATAATTTGTAAATTATCCCTGTGAGATAAAAGGAAGTGCAATGACCTGCTCAGTCACCTGGCAAGCCACTAACAAATGGGTCTTCCCAGATTAAGTTAATCAGACCATAGTTTTCCATTTCTGTAGTTTTAAAATATATTCTATATTCACCTCAATATTTGCCTTTAAATAAGTGGTAATAATTTCTGCTTTATTTGATGGACTGCTGGAATGTCAAAGCAGCTCATTCTGAAGGGAGTTTAAAACAAGTTAATGTTCCAGAGAACTACATGTATCAAGGGAAGTCTTGCAGAATGAAATTTGAAGGACAGCAGTAAAATATACTAAACTGTTGCAGATATATTGAAATAAAGTTATTGTCAAGCTCCTACTCCTGCTTACTTCTGTCAGCTATCCCTTATATACAGATCTGAGTACACAGACTTTGTAAAACCATTTTGACTCTATGCACTCTTGAAGACTTCTTAACCTAGTATTGTTCTTCAGTTCTATGCTCTGCATTTTGTTGGGTTTTTAATTTTTTTTTTCTTTATTTTTTTTAGGATGCCACAAGTACCTTCACTGTGAGTTAAAGTTTGCTTTTCACATTTGTTTTTAAATGAAAATCACAAGATCATTTTTTTTTTGTCTGATATTCCTAGGGCATCCTGTAAAGCTTTAATTTATTAGTAGTATAATTCAAGATAGCACAAAAGATCTGGTGTGTCTTTGTGAATCTACTGTGTCAGCTGCCTGTTGAGTAGAAGACAAAATATCCAAGCAAGATGGCAACTCTGCAGAGTTCAGAGGAAGAACCTTTGATACTGAAAATCAAATGCTGTTATGGATAATTGAATTCTGTGACACTCTATTCCATTCTGTCAGTTAGCACTGATATATGTTATTGGCTACACCTAAAATGTGATTTTTAAGTCTACATGTATAATCGTTTACGTACTTGGGAGCTTTAATGTTTCAGTCTACCTCACCAAAAATAGTAACTGCTCTCCAGCTGAAATAAGGGTCATATAAATGCACAATTATTATAAATTAGGGAAATAAATATGGTGGCATGGAAAGTAATTTAGAATAGGACAAAGCTGTTCATTGCTTATTGGACAGTCTATTTGGCTTTGTTCTACAATGATTAAAACTGCTTTACTAGGTATTTTATAATGTTAGACTTGCCATTTCTTTTCATATGAAAAGTGCAACATTACAACCCTTAGAGGTCATATTGTTATGATTCTTATCTAGCTGTACAGTGCAGAACCATACAAGTTTTTCCTTAATCCTTTGTTTGACCCTAACAGAGGCATGAATATTCACTGAAAAAAAAATAAGAGCTATTCATCTGCTACCACCTACTGTCAATAGTAAGCAAGGGAAAGCATGTGTGAAGAGGTGGAGTCCCTTACACCTTTCCGTGAACTGAATTAAAACATAAACGTATATATCCACGCCAGTACTGCACAAGTCTAGTGAAGAGCTTTGGCGTTTAGCCAAAATGAGAATTAGAGGCTGGGGAAGGCCCTGCTTATATCACCCTGAAACAGGATCCTGTAAGCACCAATAGGACAAAAAATAAAGCCAAATCCATCCAGTAGCCAAATATATTTCAGTTGTTAAGCACCGGTACAATCCTGATCAGCTTTGCTTCTGAAGTGTTTTGCACTGCTACCTTAATTTTCCAAAATAAGAGTGAAGGGATTGCAGCCACCCTTCCTGTGGGAAAGATTAAATAGCCTGTCTTTGTAATAATTTGTTCTCTTGCTGCCTCGTTTGCACTTTTTTCCATGCACAGGCCACCGTACTTTTATGCCTTCTTTAACTGTTTTGCAAAGTTTCTTGGTGATCATCCTTTTCATAATTACATTTTTAGCTTCCTTTGTAAGAGTAATAAGTACTGTACAGAGTGGGTTTTTATGACCTATAATATATCTAGAGGAAGAGAGGTACTGATAAGTTTCCACATTTTTCATCTTCTGATAGAAGCCTGACATATCTTTCAGTTCATTTATTCTGTGAGATGATTAAAAAGTTGCTCTTCAACAAACTAAACCTCATCCAGGGCTCAGCAGGAAATAACTGCAATCTAAGCACATTAAAGAACAGACAGGGCAAACCAAAGTATACCACTTTCATATCATGAGAAAAAGAGAAAAGCAATTTAATATTGTGGTAAAACTGGAAGCCTGTAGCAGCTGGTTGATGAGTAAGGATATAGAACGTAATCCAAAGCATACAGAAGTCAATGGAAGTACTTTGACTAAATAAGCTTTGCATTAGGCACCTAGTGAGTGAATGATATTTAAAGCATTCATGTACATCTTAAGCAGATGAGTGAAGAAGAAAATGATGTGCATTTTAATAAAAAGAAATGCCATTAAACCACTTGGTGGTGTGAATGTTATTTTGCCTGACCACAGAGATCATGTTTATGACAGAAAAAACTGGCAGTGAATCCTTGGTTGCTGAGGCCTTAACCTTCACTAGTGCAAGCACTCATGTTGCATAAAAGCCGTATTTAAAAAAAAAATATATATATTTGTATATATCTCTATATAAAAATCTTATGTTGATACTGATCACAAAGTTCCATGCATCACTATAAACACCCACAGGCTCTTTTTATCAATACATGTGTTTACAAACAGCATATCTCTCATCTTAGTTTTGTTTGCAAAATAATAAAAGATTTTTCAATTTCCTCTTATGGATTAATTTCTGCATTCCTGATACCACACTGATAGACTTCCCCTTTACCTCCACGCCACTTTTAGTAAAGCTTTCAGTGAATCTTTCTTAATATGTGGAACAGGAATTGTTCATGATTTCTGTAATGAAGGTGTATTCTACCTTATGCAATAGCATTGCACATTCCTTTCTTTCCCAGAAATACCTTACCTAGTACTCCATATTAGCATTTTTCATAGCTACATCACGTTTTGGTAGCTGATAGTCCTTCTGTAGTAGATTGGCTGGATCTTTCTTTTTTTCTCTGTCATTTCCGGCTGATGAACTCACAGTTTATAGCAGAAAATCTTGTTACATTGCTCTTTGTACTGTTAAGTTCAATCCCATTTCTATTACAGAAGTCATCAAGGTCATCTGATTACCAGTAAAGTTTGACAGCATGCTCCAAGTTTTTGTGATCTAGTCTTTAATTTAAGTATCAAAAATGTCTATTGCAAGACTGCTCTTGAAGAACCCCTTAGCAGCTACCGTGTAACAATGCAAACAGCTGACACAATGTTTTCCTCTCCTGATTAGTCAATTCTTTATTTTCTCAATCTTAACTAATACTTTTCCTATCAGATAGTGTCAAAAAATGGTTTTGAAATCCAGATAGGCGAGATCTGCTCCGCTTGCCTTGCTTAGAAGATAAATTATTAAAGAAAAATATCAGGTGAATGGTATAATCTACTCTTTGAAACCTTTAGATAGATTTTTTATTGTTTGCTTTGTACTTCCGTGCAGTTACTCATTCTTTGCTTCAAAATATATTCTGAAGCTTTGCATTCTAAAACGATCCAAAAATCACTTTGAGAGATCTATTTATTTCCTCCCTTCAGCTTCGCTTCTCAAATGTAGGTAAGCCATTTCCTCTTTTCCATAAATGCTCATCCTAATATACTTACTAGGAATCTTTGTTCTAGACCCTTCAGATGTATGTATTAATTCCTCCAGGATTTTGGAGTGAAGGTTATCAAGACTTTGATTTGAGTTATTTTGTAGTCTTTGGATTAATTTCATTTCAGGTGTGATAACTTTTATTCCACACCTTTGCTTTCATTGATAATTTTCCTCATTTCAACATCATGATCCTTGTTGAAAGCTGAAACAATCTATAATTTATTTAGTTATCTCTAGGTAAATAATTATCTATTTACTTGGTTTTTGCTTATTTATAGCATCTTCTGCAAAAGTGAAGCCATTGCTTTTTTAGGAATTCTCTGAATAAAATCTGAGGATTTAAATTTGACATTTCATTGAAGTCTACAAGGTGATATACTATTTACCTATTCTGCTATTTTGCTACTACATGTCTGTGTGTCTCTTGTCTATGTATTGCCTACATATTGTCTACATCATTAATCTGCAAGTTCATTATTTTGCACATCTAAATGCTTCATATTAAAAGAAGGAGAATGAGAGTGAAAAGTTAGGTAGATCATTCCAGGACAAAAGAGACTATATCTGACCAAAAATAACTTAGCAACTTCAAAGAGTTGAATGGTGCATGGATAGAAGAACCGGGTGAAAAGAAACCGAAAACATGCCTGGGTTTGGCATTTTACAAGAACAGAGCTGGCCAGAATGTCAAAGGTCAATCCAAACAAAGAGAGATGCTACCAGATGTTACCAGGCTGACTATACAGAAAGTATATATATATATTTTAAGTCCTTGATGAACAAGCAAAATCTGGATATTAGAATATATCCCTCTATGAAGATTCTTCTATTCAGTAGAGAAGTGAGAAGATAAGTTAGAGAAGTTTAGAGAGATATATTAGGAAGGGAGGATTAGAAATAGAATAATAGTAACGGTAGGGGAAAGGGGAAAATAAAGAAGTGGGTTTTTTTTAATTTTAAGAACAAATAGAATTAAAATTTCATAAGAAAGAAATGAGAAAAAGCAGACTTCAGAAAGCGGAGGGAGTTCCAATTTTCATTTTAAAACTATGCATCAGCACAGCTGGATGAATCCACTCTGAAACTAAATTATTTATCTTTTATTTATTAACTTCTGTTTTTCTTTTAAAAACATTTTGGCATTTTTGTACTAAACTTCTTTTTTTTTTTTTTTTTTTTGTTTTTCTCCAGGGACACTACATGACTCATAGTGTGGTTTAAAGAGGATATATTTAACTTACTACAGTTCCAAAAAGTTCATGAACACAAAGTAATGAGAAGAAAAGTTTTCTAGTTTTCATCTAATGTGTCATTCTTGGAAGAAGTTATTGACTTAACTTGGTATTATTACTAGTACAAAAGTTATAAGCAAGAATGATAACATTAGCTATTATGACTTTATGACACTGCAAATAATATATCTCTTTTTTTTTTTTCAGTTTTTACTTTACTGAGGTTTAGCACATAACTACTTCTTTCCAGGTCTGAAGCTATATTTTTTTTTTTTTAAAGTCAGACTGATTCAATGATATCTGATAATGAAGCTGGATTATTTTACCCAAGATGAAATTTATACACAGTTTTATTTAAATAATTTCAGTACTTTCATACATTTCACTCTGAATTTAAGTTTTCAAGTGAATATTTTGTCTCAATATTAAAATCCATCCACTCAAATTTGTTCAAGGTGCAAACCACTAAAAAAAAAGAATTTTATGTAAAATTGGTAAGGACATTACATTTTTAGAAAATAAATTCCTGAAATATTTCTTTCACATTGGGTGTGGCCCAACATGTAGTTTCTGGACAATTTCAACTCTGCCCCAAAAGTACCTTCCTCCAGTATTATGTGACCTCTCTTTTGGGAGATAATAATGTGGAACACGAAGCTGCTGTGTTTGAACACAGAAGGATGAAAGTTAGATCTAAACAGAGAGAAAAGAATGAAGAAAGGTTATTGACTGTTCTAAATATCAATGGTGTTAAAAATTAACTGTGACATTTCCTATAAAATTATCCCATTCATGCTCTCCATAAACAGTGGTAACATTGCATATGTTTGGTTGTGGTTCAAATAGAAAAGGCTTATTCAGCAGATCACAATGGTATAGTCCTGATAACCCATCATGTAAGCATGACTAATATAGTATATAATTAAACTTTTGTTCTGTTTTCAGTTTGTTTGACTGGGTTTTGGCTGGGAAATGATATAGCAAAAATTAATATAAAAACAAACAAACACACAAGAATATTATTCATATTGCCAGATCAAACACTCAGAAGTTATGAATTAGCAGAATAATACTGTCAGCAGACACATAATTCAGATGCCACTGCACCACCCATTGCAATTTTTGATTACAATCTAATTACATGTTTATGTACTCTTTCTCCACTGGATTTCAAACTGGAATCAGAGAAGTAAATAAATAAAGTAATAATTTAATTAAACACAAATGAACAAACACATATTAAACAAATAAAAAAATACATTTAAATAAATTTAAACATATTTTTATTTAATTGTGCAGAAAAAATATGTAAGGTTGCACTTAATAAGAAATTATTTAATATTTTTATTTTTCCACGTTCAATATTTGTCTTATTTACTGCACATTGTTCAGATGACATCCTGGATATAGAATTATTAAGTAGATTTTTTTCATATATCCATCACTACATTACTTAAAAATTTAAAAAATACTATTTAATTTGTGAACATCTGCATTATATTGGGAGTTATTATGATTCCAGTATTATAAATCGGAAGGCAATATGGAGAAATTGGTCAAAAATATCCACAGATTTAGAATATCTACTTTAAGCCTTTTAGGCCCATATTTTGCAGAATGCTTATAATTACATAGCTTTTACAGGTGCAAACTGAGACTTTCATTGACATAAAGTATGTCTAGGAATACTTACTGCAAATCAGTCTCAGGATTTCAGGTAAGAACTCATAAATAGATGACATGACAATCAAAATATTT
Organism: Tetrax tetrax; assembly: GCA_009806455.1. Lineage (NCBI taxonomy): Eukaryota > Metazoa > Chordata > Aves > Otidiformes > Otididae > Tetrax > Tetrax tetrax. Next base: position 34,639 of record WHYT01014876.1, on the reverse strand, counting down.
TCTTCTGTGACTGAAATAATGGGGGAATTCTAGGATGGAAGTATCAGTCTCCAGCTTTTAAGCACAATGTTCTAACGCAATGAAATACTGTTTTCCTCCTTGATTTCAGTTCAAAGAAGGTCATACCTGTACAATGAAGAAAGTAGGGGCCTTGAGGGGAAAAAATGTGATTCCAAAGAAAAACTATGTCAGACTGCACAAGTACAAGTGAGTGCAACTACAATTTCACCTGTAGCTATAGCTTCATTTTGATAATTGTCTAACTGTGCAATGAACAGTTAATTTTTTAACCCTAATAATGTATTTTTAATTTAATTGTGTGGTATACTGTAATTTCTATTGCAGACAGAGGACAGCAAAGTTCACTATCTCAACAAAAAGAAATATATTGAGGTATACAACACTTTGGAGAAAAAGGAACTAGGGTGGGGGGAAGGACTCTTGAATAAGCATAAGCAGGAGATGCACAGATGGTAGAAGTTCCCAAATGTTCTCATCTTCTCTCTGGGCATCTTCTGCTATATAAGTGTGCTAACATTTGTTAGAAGGCATGATTAAGGCTTAATAGGTTTCACAGATGGAATGTAATTTAGTGGAAAGACTTGAAAGATAGACGATTCAGACATGAAATGGATTCCATGAAAGGAATTAGAAAGAGTTGAGTCCAGAGAGGTAACATAGATATAATGACAACTAAATATTTTTGTGCAAACAAAACTTTGGATGACCAGTTAAATTGCCTTCAGTAGTTTTACTGGGATTAGGTTAGGTTGGAATATTTATCTGTGAAAGAGACCTGAGTCAGTTCCCTTCATTCAGCGATATCTCTGTTTTTCTCAAAGAATATGTAATGTAAAACAAACAAGAAGTTCAGAAAACTTATTCAAAGTCATTTGACATATAGACACTCTTTATTCAGTTAAGTATCCTAACTATTAGTCTACAGAATTAGGTAAGTTTTCTGTTCCTCCTTTTCCTCCAGCAAGTCATTTACCCTTCCACCCTTCCTCCAACTTGTGGCAAGCCTCTTGTCCACCGTAGTATATCGCAGATAGGAAGAATGAACCTTGAGGGTATATGTCAGTAAACTTGACAATATTTTCGTGTTGAGGGAAATGGAAGAAAGTCATACCAGATAAACTGATTTATCTAGGGCCAATTCCAGAGATTCCTGCTCAATATATATACGTATTCTTGTATATATATATTTGTAAGTAGATTTATATTTGGTTACCTGATAATAGCCAAAAATATTTGTCAAGCAACTGATGAGAGATGTAAAATGAGAGATGTTTTTAATTAGCAAGAAGGATTAGATGTCAACTAACAGCCTGTAGAAGAATAGAAATATCATTACTGACCCTCAGTCATGCTGGAAATGTAAGATCTGAGACTGTGAATAGCCCATGTAATAATGCTTTCTTACCACACAAACACTCTCATCAAAACCACCATTCAGGGCCACTGCCACATCTGACTTGCTGATTCAAAAAAACCCCTGATTTCTGGGCTGCACTGAGGACTAATCAGTTATGAAATACTATTTTAAAAATAGTATTTTCTTCTTTATAAAGGGAAAAAGTTTAAATATTAAGCTTTTGCCTTGTCTTTGCAGCAGTAAGATTTCTGTTAGTGATTCTTTATTAAATCTGATTGCAAACTGGAGAGAGAAAAAAATATTCCCATCTTTTGGCTGTTCTGTGGGACTTAAGACATATTCATGAAGAAAAAAAGCATACTTTCTAAAAAAAAAAAGGGTACTTTTCTATCTTAAAGAAGGATCTAGGATAGCCAAACTCTCATATTTGATTTACAGCTATATTGTGGCCAGAATCCCACTTGCTTGTATCCTGCTCTAGATGAGGGGTTTTTTTTGACTAGCTTGCTTTCTTCAGTGTTTGTTTCCCAGAGCTGTCTTTAAAATAAAAAAAAAAAAAGTATGTGCCAATTTAAGGCATTCTGAAGTCAATCAGTTGTAAATATAAGCATGTCTTATTGGACGCTCCTTCACTTCTAAGTGGTTAATGATTATGTTCCCATGACTTTAAAATGGACTGGTGCCTCAGCACATTTTCAAAATGACTCTGTTTGAAGACATTTCCATTTATAATGGGGCTTAAATCTCATTTCCCTTAATATTTGCCCTCACTTAGTCTTTTTTAAGGCTTCTCCGGAAAAAATTATATCTCAACTGCTGTTCCTGCTCTTAATGCTTTCCTAGTATCAGTAAGAGCAGAAACCAACTGATACCTCTCTCTGCTACTCGTACAGAGACAATATGCAGACACTGCACTATCCTCCACTCTTGGCTGAAGAGCTCTGTGCTGCCATTTCATATTATCTACACTCACTGCTTCTGCTTCGTGTGTCTGCTAAAGCTACATGCCTCACTTTAGTCTCTGCGACTTCACATTTTCCCTGTAGGAACTTAGAGTAAGACTGACAAAGATTCCCTTAATTTCAAGGTACTGCAGATCCTAATTGGAGGTGGGGGGGAAAGTCACCTGAAATAGTAGTACAGACACAGTCCTGGATGAGTGGAAGGAGGGAAAATAGAAGGTGATACAAAGAAGGTGAGAAAAGAGGTAGAAATGACACTATTTGATTGTGTCCTTCACTTGCTGAGTCGGCAGGATCCAAGAGCTCTGCAGGGGCACACTTAGCCTTCACATTTCTCCACAGAAACTCCATCTGGCCGACTAAATTGCCAGCAATTGAGAAGCCATGCAGGAAGCTGTATCCAGCTATTCTCATTCAGTGTGAAGGTTACTGTGTTGTGGAGGTAGTGGGAGAGGAAATAAGGAAAATGTTACAAGACTATGCCTTTAACATACAATAAAGGGTAGCATCAAATATGTGACCGAATTTGAGCTGTTCACTGTTATAGTTCTTAGACACATAAAGAATTAGACATTCTGGGAAAATTTAGCTACTACTGTAGAAAGACCCAACGTCAGGCAATATTTGAAAGAAAAATCTTCATGGAGAAAAAAGCTGAAGAAAATTGAATAATCAAATTTTGCTATAGAATTTTGCATTTGAATTTCAAAATCTAAAGTTTCTGTTTGAATCTTTCTGCCAAGTTATCTGAAGCAAATTTCTTGGATCTCTACTTGGCCTAACTTTAACCTCTATATAAAAGACCTACAAAAGCAAAATGCTTTCCCTGCATCTCTTTAACATGTCATGTTGACTCAAATGCAAGTACTGAACTGAGGTGTAAAATAAAGAAAGATATATCAACATTGCATAGAAGAATGCAATAATCTACTTGGGGAAAGTGCTAGAAGAACGTGATAGCCACTGGTTTATATGAACAATTAGTAAAACACCAAGTGCACTTTAGTTTTGTAGTTCAGTGTTTCCCAATGAGTGAGCCTGCTCTCACTAGAGAAATGAGCCATAGCTAAAGGTGAAGCACAGAATAGAGTATAATCCAATGAAAGTATTAACTTAGGCTCTATGCCCAGACTGGTGCTGCCAGCAAAAAAAACCCACAGTAGTTCTGAAAAGCTTGGTGCCAGTGTTTTGTCTCTCTGATTACGGGAAAATACATTAGATAAGCAAATATCCCTTTGTCAAATCACTTCTTTAGTTGTCTGGTACTAGTTGTAGTTTGGTGTTGGTGGGTTGTGTTAGCCTGGAGATCTAAGATACTCTCTGGAGACTGGGTTTCTTGATGCTGCCTTATAAGTCAAGTCTTCACATGATCTAAGCAGTTTACAAGGGGAACAGTTTTCCGGTTGCAGTAGGGAATGAGTGATCATTCAGATTCAAGATTGCCAGTCTTTTGTGTTTGATGTGAAACATTTGGGTTTCAATATGAGAAATTAAATCTTAATTGGAGATATTTTTTTTTTCACTGAGTGAAACTTATTTTCCATAAGCCTCCTGAAGCTTTGACAACTGGGGATAAAAAAGTGTCCCAGGAACAAATTAGCTGATTGTTTATAAGAACACTTACCACATCATGAGTTTTGAAAACCACCAGTTTCCTGCCAGTAAGGCTGGAGATATGTGTCACATCAACAGTGAAGCAGAGAGCAGAACAGAAACAATACACTTCCTTCTATTCCTGATCAGATGAAGCTAGATATCAACTTTTTCTACTGTCTTGCAACTATTAGCCCTGGTACTTTGGGCTAATTTCTACTAGTCTCAGGTAATTTAAAATTTTTAAACAGGTTTATGTAAAATTTTTACCTTTTTTTTTTGTTTAGAAAGGATAAAGAAATGGACAATTAACTACATTCTTCCTGGCAATGTAGAAGTACTGATGAATGTTAAGTCAAGTTAGAGTGGATACCGCAAAAAGAGTGTTACAAAAGCTGACTTGCTGCTAAAAGCAACCATAAAAAGTAGATTTATTAGGCTTCTTCTAGAAATTGTGCTTTCTTATTAATTAGATTTTAATACAGAAAGTATTTTTTGGTAATTCTCTGCAAAGATCACGTATTAAGAACATATGCCTATAAAAATAAACACCGCCCCCCGTAATTGCAGTACTAATCTTACTGTACTTCTGTCCAAAATTGGCAATGAATACAGATTTAGACACATTCAGTCTGTGTTTGCAAAAAAATATCTACCAAACAACAATGTTCTTATTCAACTAGAATCTCTGTCCTTCAAGTATTGAATCTGAGTATATATGTTCCTCTTTTTCTTTTTGCAATACAGTAACTCTGAGACACCATGGATATTTAAAAATATATTTTGTTCCATTGTACTTTTGGGTTAGCTTCTGAAATCTTCATGTCATATCAGAGTGGAAGATACCAACCAAAATTAAGTTTTCTGTTACTACTCTCTGTCACTTTAAGGAAGTGCTCTGTACTGCAAACATGTCTTCCTGCAATTACATCTATATAATTTCCTTGCAAAACCTTTGGCAGAAGGATGGGATCAATTGCATGACCTTTGAGCAGAACCCTAACTACAAAACAGAACCTCTTCATGCCGTTGGGAGTTTGCATGCATTTCTGGTGAGTCTCGAATTGCTTCCCAGGGAAAGCTGATGCAGGTTGACTCTTTTCCAAGCTTCAGTTCCCTCTTGCTCACCAAAGGATGGTGGGAGCAAGCTTATTCTCCTGTGGACTTCTATTCTATTCCTAATTCATCAACAGAGGGCAGTAGAAAACTCCCTACCTACCTATCTTCAGACCAAGGGCCTTAAAAATGAGCCTAATAATAATAAAGGAAAAAAAAAACATCTGAACCATTGCTGCCTAAGTCTTCTATATATATAACATGTTCTAAACTTTTCAGTGCAGTGCAAAAGTCTTCTAAAGATTGATTTTATGCTGAGTCTGAATGACCAGAAGCAGCCGCTGCTTTTGGAATTAATATCTTTCCTGCCATCTTCTTCTGTTTTTAAATTATTATTTTATTGATGTACTTTATTCTTCTAGTTGTGAAAGAGTATATTGAATATAGGGTATAGCAAATAATTTGGTTATCCCACTGTGATGAAAAATCAGTTCTCTGCTTCCAGTAAAGACTTTTTCAAATGTCATCTTTACAGTGACAGAACAAGTAATTTAGCAAGTAAGTTTTTGAGACCTGCCTCACTATATTTTGGCATTTCAATAATTCCTCCCCTTCAAATCAAGTAGATGGTATAATAAACTTAGTGAACTCCTTATATAGATTGAACATTAAGATGCATGGACTATACAGTACTTTCTTATTCCTTTTTAAAAAATATGCTGGTATCTTGGCATTGCCAACCAAGGAAAAAGCATTACCATAAAAATTTCTGAGAGGCATTTTCTTGTGTAATATATAATAGTGGGTGCCTGATAGAGGAAAATTCATATTATACAATTCTCTTTTAGCCTAAAGGCACATGAATTAGGCCTAGAGTTCCTGATTTCTATTCCCACCTCTTTCACTGACATCTTAATAATTCTTTGCGCTTCACAACTTCCAAGCATGTTTCCTATGGTGAGAGAAACTGATTTCAAAGGAAAGGAAGAAAGGGAGAAAAAATGTCTCTTTCAGGCACTGCTGGAGGGAGTGGCTTACTATTCTAAACATAATGGAAATGTTTGAATTTTCCGAGCCAATGATTTAAATTGAGGTAGGTTTGACTCAAATCTTCTTCAAGATGTGAGCATTGATTTCTCTTCAATTTAGTGAGTGGATTTTTTTAGACTAGACTTTAAACACTGACGATGTGTTGGCTGTGTGAGTATGTTACTGAGTGCTGGCGTACTTGGCAAAGGAAAGTGTATGTCCTAGAAGCAGTGCAGAACATTTTGCCTCCACACACTGTTCAGCAGAAATCTTGGGAGAAAGCCAGCATACTGTCAAAGCCATGAAGACTGAAGCCTCATTTTTAAAGAGTTTTTGCTTTTTGCTTTCTCACCCTTATTTCTAATTTGGGTTGTTTTGTTTTTTTTTTCCTCTCCTCTAAGGAAATAGACAAGCCTACTATAGTAGAATACGTTTTAGTCTTGTAAGCAGAACTATTTCTTGATTTGTACTCTTCCCCTGGTCTGTTTTTGTTACTTAAGCACTGTAAAGTTTCCCTATAACTAAGGAAAAGAGATAAATAGTACGGTAAATATTCAAATACTTTCAGATAAATTTTGGCAGCTTTTTAGTTTTCTATCTAGTTTCAAGTTGTGTTGTTTTCATATGAACAATTCTGGAAAAAGTTAAAATAACATTACTTCTTTGGCTATAGACATAAATAGTGGTGCTGACCCTGATACTATCTTATTCTTAAGAAAAATACAATCAGTATCATAAAAATGAGTTTTCAGTTCAAGTATATCTACTTGAGTAAGAAAATTGATAACAAGATTGCTATGTATTAGCTACATGTAAATATAAGCCAGTAATAAAAGATAAAATTTAAAAGATAAGTTCTCATATACATAGAAATATTTGCAGAATCTTCATTTAGTCCTGTCATGCTCTCTTTAATATATCATCGCATACATTTATTTCCAAAGGACTCTGGATATTAAACATTCTCCCCGAGTTTTGAAGAAATTTATTCCATGAACAAACTGTGTGTTCAAATTTCAGCCTGTGTCCTCTGGCTCCCTATGTTGTGAATAGATAAAGAAGTTAAAGAATGAAAAACTCATCACACATTCATTAGAGTTTTCTCATAGTAGTGCTAGTATTTCAAAGATAGTAGCTTCCTTTGTAAATAACTTTGAGGTATGTTTTAATAAAATGTTATACAATATTAAATGTATGACACTGATAGTGTGAAGCTTTCATGTTCTGAACGGAACCGTTTTTCAACAATCCACCAACAAGTCCACCTGCAACTCTGGCAGCATGTTCCTGTTGAATATTGACATTCTACACCTTTTATTTTACTTATTTGTTCTGAGAAGCTGTCAGTATACACAGCACGCAGCAGTCCAGAACGCAGCAAGCCCTATCTTCCTATATGAACCTTGCTTTATTAATTCAGGTACAGGAGTGGATATTCTAAACGTGTATATATTCAGCATAATAGAACAGCTAGTAAGATGGTTACTAATCTGAGCTAAGGACTTCGCTAATATTGCTGTCCTGTTTCTGGCATTGCAGGTGATCTACGTTGCTGTGGTCATCCATCCTCATAGGGCTTAGAGGTCCTAGGGAAGACTAAGGTCTTGTGTAGCTCACAAGTGGAGTTTTTACAAAATTATACCAAAAGTGTGTGTTGTCTGGCTGGAAGTATGACATGAGAACTCTTAGGCAGTTGAGGTCTGGCTTTACTGTGGAAGACTCAACATCTACATGCATGTGTATGTCTGTGTTTGACCATGGTGGTTCAGATGCATACTACCTATAGGTTTACTTTGGAGTAAATTATCCCCCCTTCAAGTTTCCCTGAGAGAAAACTAGCTGTGACAGTTCAAAAGAGAGCCCAGGAGCGAACTGACAGACAAGCAGTGTGAACAGTCCATGAACTGCTGAGTGAAGTGAAATGGAGTATTAAGTTGTTTGACAGCATGCACAGGTGACTTAGCTCACATGTGTCTTGTCAAGTATTTCTGTATGGCATTGATGTCCTGAGGAGACATACCCTGAAACACCATTCTCATATCTTGAGTTAACTTTGCAAAGATTCCTGCACAAACACGTGCATACTGTAACTAGTTCCTTTTCTTTCATGTGTACCACCTTGTTTTTGAAGACATTTTAGTGTCAATATCTTTCACTTCTCATACATTTACTCACCTTTCTGGTTCAATGTACTCAACTTTCCCATTTTCAATGCATCTCTGATACAACACAGAAAAATGTAATTAAAATTTCATTCTATTATACATTATTATTTTCAGAAGTCGTACTTATTTTCAAAGACCACTCTTTATGTCTCTTGTTATATAATAAATTTCAAAGTTACTCTTGATAATTTCTATTATTAGTACTCTATTTTTAATGTCCCTGTTAATTTTCCACTTTTTTTTTTTGCCAAAACATCCTACTTCTGTCTAGTTTTATCCAATTATTAGAAAATTCTATCTCTATCTTTACTTTCCCCTTATCCACATTCCTGTAAGAAATTTTATTTCAGTAAAAATAACTTCTGTAAAAGCAGTAGTTTACATCTGTACTTGTCTTGTATTGTCTTTTAAACAAAAATATTTTCCTGATTCACTTTATCTCTAGAGATTAGACAGAAAAAGAAAAGGACAACTTTTGAGAACATGGCACTGAAAACCTTCTTTCCTTTTTAATTTCTTTAACCATAAGAAAGCGTAAATATAAAGTATAAAAGTGTATAAAATATCTATAACAAATTTTAAATGTTCCCTTGTTTTGGAAAGGCCTATCATTTTGAAGTTTGCTCTATGAAATACCATTGGTAGAACATTGCCTAGTAGCAGAATATAAGCTTTCACTTACTTGAATAAAGTATTAGTAGTGAGATACAATCAAAGTGGACTTTAAGCAGAAATTAAACAGAAAATTAAGCAGAAATTAAACCCCTACATCTGAAAAAACACTTCAGATTTTCTGTATTAGCTTTAGTTCATAACAGAGAAACTCACATTTTGGATTAAATTTGAGGTGATACTTAATCTCTGGTATACTGTCTAAGAGGGACAGGGAAGATTTTGGCCAGAGGAACAGGCAGGAAGGAACCCAACCCCTAAATTTCCAAACTGCCCTCTCTTTGTATTTGTTTTTAGTTCAGTGTATCTCTGATATGAAATGAACACACTCAAAATTCAGACCATACTCAATTGTGCTTTGTCTATTACAGTACAGAAATCGCATGCTCTTGTTCAGGCCAGGGATCTCCTGCATACATGGCTGAATTATAGTGCAACGTCAATAGGAAGGATAGATCTGAAAGGCAGATGTGAATATCTCTGAGTTACTTGAGCCCTTTTCTAGATTTCTGTGTAAATTGTTGTGCAAAACTGGACAATTGGCCACTATTTAAAAAAGGCAAATTCGACTCACTAGGTACTCTCAAAAGATAAGTCTACTCTGATTGAACAAGACACCTAACATCTAGAAAAAGCTGAAATGTAAAATTATACTTAGTGTTTCTTTAGTGTTTCTTTGTTAGGTAACCTTAGATAACTTTTTTTTTCTTTTTTTTTTTTTTTTTTTT
>WHYT01014876.1:5840-25036 GCA_009806455.1 Tetrax tetrax | reverse complement strand
CTCCTTCTCCTTCTCCTTCTCCTTCTCCTTCTCCTTCTCCTTCTCCTTCTCCTTCTCCTTCTCCTTCTCCTTCTCCTTCTCCTTCTTTTCCTAGCAGCTTGATCATAGATACTGATATAACTGTAGAAGTCACAATGTGCTTCAGCAAAATATTCTGACTTTTATTTTGTCTCTTTTGTTAGTATTTAACCATTAGTCTTACTAAATTAATAACCTTAAGTCTGAAGAGGAAATTATAATATCTCAAACCACTGTATTAAATAATCAGGATGATGTCTGACTAACAATAAGACTTTGATTAGCTGTAAGGGTTACTTGTATGAAAGTTCTGTTTTCGGTTTTCAAAATACTGTTTTTCATGTACTTTTGTGTTTGCTTGCATGCATGTAAGACACATACTGTACTTTACAATCAAGAGAATAAAGGAAAATCAAAGAAATGCCCACCTTAGTGTGGTTAAAAAACATAGTACACACATCACCCACTGCATTTCTGATTGACAATTCTTAAAACTAAGATTGACAACATGTAGGATGTAATGAGTGGGAAGACGACTGGAGCGTTCAGCTTATAAAAGAGGTCTGCCTTCACAATAGCACTAGAAGTTGTTACAGTCATCTGTAGGTGCATTTGAAGAAGAATATGATAAATGCTGCCTGTGTAAAAGACCCCCAAATGATGTAAATGTCTGCTTTTTTAAATTATGATTTTTATTTATGGATCCCCACATTCACATATTTGCTTCAGAGGTCAGTGCTATACTATTGATATTTTTCATAAATTAATAGACATATAGCAGCGGAAAGATAGACAGTAACAGACAGTGAATGGACAGCAAGTTGAGACTATGTTCGCACTACTGAGTAAAAAATAGTCAATGAGTGAAAGTCTCTGATAATTGAAAATCTCAGTTTCTGAGATCAAGTGAAAAAAAGATTAGCTCATTTCCCCACTAGTTAGAGACAGCCAGCCTTGTACAGGTTTACTAAATCCACACTGCATAGTACTTGCCCCTGTGTTTCAACTAAACCCTTAAGGCTCTGAGAGATCATCTTTATTTTACAAGTCTCGGGGTCTGGGTGGAATGGTTTCCTCCTGTCCCCACCAGTGCCTGAAATAATGTAAAAACTATGTTGCAGTTTCCTAGAATAGCATTTTATATTAGGAAACTCAGAGGATCATGTATTGGAAGTTTTGAGGTGTGACATGAGGATCTGTGACGTGTGACTGGATGATTAGTCTCTGAGGATGGTATTAGAGGATTGCGTAGAATATATGGAGGGAAAATTGGTGGAAAACTGGCAGAGTTTCATCTGCATTGAGCTCTGGACGTTAGAAGCAAACTGTCTCCAAAAGCCTGCTCAGACTTTGTCTTTCTTCAAGATATTTGGAGTAGTCTAAAACATAACTAGAGAAAGAAATACCAATTAATCAGGTGTAGAAGAACAGAGGTCTAGTGTTTCAGCAACCTCCCTCATTTATTTATTAGAACAGACTGAACTGTGGATACCAGGAGCCAGGAGTGTGTTCTTTCCTCATCGTGCACAGATTAAATTAGGATTAATTTGTAGGTTAACTACAATGATAACGCACAAGCCTAAAAAAAGTCACATCATGACTCAAAGCCACAAAAATTTTTGTGTTCTGACACTTCTTTCCCACACTCTTTTCAGGTAGGGAAATATGCCAGTATGTATCAGTTTTTTATTTAGAGCAGATAACTTCCCATGACTACTCAGCCCATGTACTGAAGAGCTCTATACCATTTATGGTCAAATTTCTAGTTGACCATTCTCCATCCACCAGTAAAGAGGGTGAATCAATGGTCCTATAGAAACTTCTTGCTTCTAATCTTGATAGCAGTTATATAGGCAGCAAATGTAGGCAGCATGAATGCTCAACAGCCTCATAGTTCCTGCTGTGGGCACAAAGCCAGGATCACAATCTGGCTCTTCAAGACTTGACACATTCACAGAACACTGTAATACAGTATTGTTTATTTATAGAAATATGAACCTGTTTGAACTTTCCTGCTTTTATATCAGAGGATAAAAGCTGAAGATATCTTCTATAATCTATAAGACACACTGTGTTTTTCTCCGAACTCTCATAACAATGGCAGTGTCCAAATGACTCTAGACCTTTAAGACTCCAGTGTTAAAGCAATGTCATTTTATCCTATGTATTTTACTGGTTATCAGCATTAAAAGAAACTAATCTCATTATTATCTCACTTTTTTTCCTATTTCTTTTTATTATAAAGAAGCAATATATCCCTGAATTTAGATATAACAAAGTAAGTTGGGTGAAATCAGACAGAAGGTATAATAAAAAAAATTGCTAAAATAGGTTTTGTGCCTATTTTAGTGTGAAACGGGTTCTTGGGAATTCAAAGATGATTTTTCCATATGTAACAGAAATTTGACTGGAACAATTGTCCTGACACTTTTTAGAATCTTGAACATGGTAAGCACCAAGTTGTGCGAGTGATTTCCACATGTTATATAAGACTGTGCAAGACTTTAAAAGCCATACTTTGCGCATGCATATTGTCTTTTAAAATACGGTTAAATAGTATTTTGAAAATACTCTGAAGAATGCTTACATGCATGTTCATTCTGGTAAAGTTTGTAGTCAATATATACTATTTCTATACATGTTACCAAGAATCAAATATATTTCTAAAACAAGCTTGGCATCTTTTATTACTGAAGTAAACATGCTGGGTCAGGAAACATGGCTCTAAACCTTGTTTCTGTCTTTTTTGTCTTGGATTAAATTTGGCAAGATGTTTAGGCGTTGGGGCAAGCAGACAACAGAGAAAAGGAGGACATGAGCTGTGACTGACTGTTCTTTTGTCACCATCCTCAAGCGGAGTCATTGTAATGTTTAGTGGAACCACAGCAGAAAGGACGATTCTTCCTGCAAGGCATCATCTAGGAATTAATATTTGCAATACCATAGTATAACTTTAATAGGGATAAGTGACTTTGAAACTTTCACACCTTGTTGTGTTGAGTGCAGCAGCAGAAACAGGGGCAGGGAACAAATCCTTCACATCTTTTATGCCCTAATCAGCAATTCAGGGAAAGGTGTTCTGGTGCTTATTTATCTCTGAAGAAAGGCTTTTGTGCACAAAAAAAAAAAAAAAAATTTTCTTTGCCAACTTTATCAGTTGGTCTAATGAACAAAATTACTTTTCTTTATAACTTTTGCCCTTTTGTTCCTCTACCTCCAGATAGCGCAGAGATCAGAGAAAGAAAGGGGAGGAAGGTTATCTCCCTTACCTTATTTTCCTTATTCATACAGGTAAGTAGCACATAGCTTCAGTTTATTATGAGTATTCTCAGCTATTTCCTTAAATCCTTTTTCTGAAGTATGAAAGACATATTTATACCTTTTCATACTAACAGATGTTAATGAAGAGATATAAAGCGTAAATACTAATGTCACCACTCACAGAAAAGTCAAACCCTTAAATAAATACCAGTTCACTTTATTGTGTGCCAGTGCAGGAAACAAGGGGACACGTGAAAACATTTTCCTCTAAGTAGACTACTTATCTTGCTCACTTGCCTAAGTGCAGGCAGACACAGAAAGATATCATTATTAGCACAGAGTAAAATAAACTGTAAAGCAGAAGTGGGGAAGAAGCTGATCATGATGGAGTCAGCCTGATCCCATTTATCCTTTGGAATGATGCTGTGTACACACAGGCTGGATTTTAAACTTGTACGCTAATCCTAGATTTATTACAAAATGCTATATCTTATAGACTCCATCCAAAACAATCTCCTAAAAAGCTGTTATATCGACTTTTGGACATCTTTACATATTTGAGGCAGGGGAGGCCATTTTTCAGGTATGTGCTAACAAGTAATGAAGATTTATACCTTAGCTGGGAATGGGCTAGATTCCATCATTTTTCATTTTCTGACATTCTAGCATTTGGGAATTTTTAAACAGGTGAACAATTTTTGCAAAGGGAGAATGCTATTGATAATCAGAGTTGGATGAGGTCCATCAAAACACACTTTCAACTCTGCATTGATTTTAACAAAGTTTATGCTTAAGGAATATTAGAATAGGCATGTGCTGGTGACTGTAAGGAACGTGTCCATTTATCAGTGCAAGTTACCCCTCAGACACACTCAGAAATGGCGTGATATTGTGGCAATTAAAAAAAAATTATTACTCAGAAAGGTACATTTTGCATAAGACTCCTATTTGGTAGATTTAATAAGGTATGTTTTATACCTTTTGTTAGCTAACTCAATGAAATATAAATGATTGAGGACTGTATGCAATTTTCCATTGTCTTATATATTAGTGCTATTTTTTAATCAAATGAAAGAGGAAAGAATTAGAAAAATTCAGTCATAGTAGAGCAGATTAAAAAGTAGCTAACCAAAATCCATTAAAATATGCTTAAAATCATTCTGCTTTTTATTAGGGCTGTATTATTCCTTCTTTTCTTGTGTGCCCAATGTTTCACTATAAGGTATGATTTAGGCATACTTGTTCTGAAAGATAACCTAATCTCCTGCCTCAAGTTACAGGCTTGGTTATAAAAATACCTTTGAAACATATCAGTGAGTTTCTGAATGGTGTTGATTCTGCTGAAATCTTATCTAGGGCACCTGAAATCATATCGAATTTCCAAACAGCTATTTCTTATGTGTGTATCCTTTTGCCTATTTAGTTGGCATCTTGAATGCTTCCATGCATTTTAAGAGATATTTATTTTGGGTACATAACTATTTCATAGAATCATAGAATCATAGAATCATAGATTCATAGAATGTCTAGAGTTGGAAGGGACCTTCAAAGGTCATCTAGTCCAACCCCCCTGCAAGAAGCAGGGACATCCATGACTAGATCAGGTTGCTCAGAGCCTCATCCAACCTGGCCTTGAATGTTTCCAGGGATGGGGCATCCACCACCTCTCTGGGCAACCTGTTCCAGTGCTCTACAACTCTCATTGTAAAAAATTTTTTTCTGATATCTAATCTAAATCTACCTCCCTCTAATTTAAACCCATTACCCCTTGTCCTATCACAACAGGCCCTATTGAACAGCTTCTCCCCATCTTTCCTGTAGGCCCCACTGAGGTACTGGAAGACTGGTATCAGGTCTCCCCAGAGCCTCCTCTTCTCCAGGCTGAACAGCCCCAACTCTCTCAGCCTGTCCTCATAGGAGAGGTGCTCCAGCCCTCTGATCATCTTTGTGGCCCTCCTCTGGACCCTCTCCAACTGGTCGATGTCCTTCTTGTGTTGGGGGCTCCACAACTGGACACAGTACTCCAGGTGGGGTCTCACCAGGGCAGAGTAGAGCAGGAGAATCACCTCCCTCGACCTGCTGGCCACACTCCTCTTGATGCAGCCCAGGATGCGGTTGGCCTTCTGGGCTGCAAGGGCACATTGCTGGCTCATGTTGAGCCTCTCATCCACCAGCACTCCCAAGTCTTTCTCCTCAGGGCTGCTCTTGATCCATTCTCTGCCCAGCCTGTATTTGTGCCTGGGATTGCCATGACCCAGGTGCAGGACCTTGCACTTGGCCAGGTTGAACTTCATGAGGTTGGCACGGGCCCACCTCTCCAGCCTGTCCAGGTCCCTCTGGATGGCATCCCTCCCTTCCAGTGTGTTGATGGCACCACACAGCTTGGTGTCATCGGCGAACTTGCTGAGGGTGCACTCTATCCCACTGTACATGTCGTCAACAAAGATGTTGAACAGGGCCGGGCCCAACACAGACCCCTGAGGGACGCCACTGGTCTTCACTTGGACATTTCATACTTATGTCTCTACTTTGTAAGACACAACTAAACAGGCACCCAGATCTACAAGGGCATTCTGAAAAAAAAACCAGATATCATTTTTATCATTTAGCTTGTAGTGCTATTCAGCTACTTAACATTCACTTGCTGCTTGTAGTACTTGTCAGAAAAATCTGAAAATTTCCTGTTTAGATTTTAATCATCTTGAGACAGAAAAAATTATTGTCTTCTAAATTCTAGGAAGAAGCCACTGTTGCATTTCTACTGAACTGTAAAGAAACATGATATTGAAAGAAACAGAGGCTATTTGCCTCCAAATAGTTAAATATTGTAATATAGGAGGGTCTACTCTCAACAAGTATTTCCATTAATTTTTTTCCAGTGATGGCCTAATGTAATAGAAATATGCATTACAACAGAAATATGTATTACAATGAATAGTATACAGGCTTCAGGTTTTTAAGCTTTAATCCTTTCTAGATAAGAGTTCCACTCCCTCTTATTCTACTCTGTCCTCAGGGATTTTGTGTTTTTGACTACACAAAAAAGAAAAAAATAAATGAAAGAGATAGCTTTAAGTGGCAAGCTTCTTTCCCTTTCAACCCTTTCAATATTTTCTTAAGATATAAGTTTAACTCCCTTGCAGCTGAAGTAGGCACAGAACCCATCTCTCCAAACTCCTAGGAAAGTGCTCTAGCATAAAGTATTAAGCAAAAGGTTAAAAACCACTGCTACATCTCCTTTAAAAGAGCCACCCTTAGATAATCATTCTCAGAAGAAGTTGAGACGAATTAGGTCCTGAGCAGAAAGAACTGCCTAGTGGAAAAAGGTAGCCACCTAACTTAGATGTAGTGAATCGCATAATTGAGGGGTTTTTTTTCTTACTTAATATAGGTGTAATGAGGATTTTCAGAAATGCTACCTCTCCTTCATTGGTTAAGTAGGGAATTTAAGCCCTGGTTTTTTTCTAAGAATTGGATTTTTCCTCATCTCTCCTACAGAGATAGCCACCTAGGATTTAGATCTATCAGTTTAGAGAAGTCATCCTGACCTCTAGACTCTTAATTTTCTCTGTTCCTCCCTTATGTCCTTTTGAAAGTAATTAGAGCTTGAACTTTAAGAACAATGATCCTTTCAACTTTCATAGTCATAGGATAAAGCCTTTAATGATAACATAACAGTTCATTTCTTAATTTTCTTTAAAAAGCCAGGAAATATTTCAGTATTCTGCAAGGGTTATATGAGACACTTTTCTGATGTTAATATGTTACATATCTGTTTTTCTTAAAACAGAGTCGTAAGTGCAGCTATCTATCTTTCATTTGAAAATCAAAACCAATTCCTATCTAGGAGAGGGAAAAAGTAGCATTTTCTAAAACTTATCTGTATCTATGCTTAAAATATCTCAAAGATTACCAGGAAATACTTAGCTTTTTGAAGAAATAACACGTCCTATTTAAGTGCATTTTAATAGACAAAAGTACCATTGACTAGGTCAAATGTTGATAAAAGCTCCATGAAATTTGAATATTTTCCCCCTTAGCAGTGAGTATTTCACTCAGCGCTAATCTGTAGTGTGAAAAAGAAAATTGCTCCAACATTTCTGATTATCAGTTCTCTGAAGAACAGAAAGAAAAAAGATGTAATTTGTGCCATTACTTTCTTCTTAGCACAAGAGAAAAATAATGGTCTTCGTTAAATCTGAAGCTTGGGCTTTCCTTCTCTGTTTTATATCCTCTAGTGACTTTTTGCTATTATGCTTCATGTGTAAGTGTAAAGAAACGTCTTATATTCAGGTACACCAACCTACACAGATGATATACACATACTGAACAAGTTCACAGGGAATTTACTTTAGTTTTTTTCTTTTGATTTTCTTCTTTAAATATTAATAAGTTCATCTTTTATAAATAGAGTATATAACTGCTATCTAAGTATTGAAAAGGATTACATTTACTCTCTAAAGGTATAGACTTTCAAAATCAGTATGTCCCTTGAACCTGTTATAGACGGCTGTTTTCTTCAAAGTAGTTGGCTACCTTTTTTCTTTGTTATGAACAAATTCCTTTCAATAAATTTTGCATTTGTCCTATTTTTTTGCTGTTTCAGCACTGACAACCCTAGGCAATTTCTTTCTTCTTTCAGTCATCTTAAAACTCAATGAGACCTATATTTACGTCTTAAGTTTTGGATCTTGAAACACATCCTAACTTGCTTATAGTGTAAGAAAGCTTACTATTTGACTTTTTTTAAAAAGACAAAAGGAATTTGTTGTGTTCCATAGGTTTTCAGTAGTCTCAGAAGACAGTATCTTGTTTATCTGATTCTATGCATGAAAAACATTCCAAAAGAAATTAATATTACCTGAACAGTGCTCTTCACAATCTTAAATCAAGAAATAATAGCACATTTCTCTACAAATGGCAGAACAGACAATTGAATGGCACTGCCTGATTCTACTGTGATGTTATCCTTTTTTAGGTCATTATCTTCAGCAAGAGCCTTGCTATTTTATCAGCTGCAATTTAAAATACAGATGCTTCTAATGTTCTTTCAAAGGCTTAGCTGATAACATCAGGTAAAGTGAACCTGGGATTTAGTGCAACTAATTCTTGTTACTCGAACAACCATCTTTTAAGAGATGCAAATCAAAATGATACCTAGAAATGATGTTCCCAATGTACAAAACTTGTTTAATAGTAAAGTAACTCCAGGATAAAAACGGTGTTTTTCTGTTAATAATGTTGCACAGTTTCGCTGATAGTACCATTAGTAACACGAAAACACGACGCTGGCTAGAGAAGAAGAAAGATTCAGGGAGCCACTTTTTATTTGAATGTGGAAAAAAAAAAAAAAGCACTGTTGTGCCCTTAGTACAAAGCAGCTGTATGTGTAGCTAATATATTTGGCAGCATTTCATAGCCTTCATGGGAATATCTTGACCAGGTCAAGTGTCCTATATTCATACTACCATCATTCAGCAGGGCAGCTTGTATTTGCTTCACCTCCAAAACATCTTGTAACTTGTGGTACTCTCTGAATCCTTTCACTTAGAAAAGACAAACTATCACAGTACCCATCATGCTTTGGGCTTGAGTGATCATCTATGGGGCTTTTAGTGATTTCCACAATTTTATTTAAACAGGAGATGTCAGACACCATTCCATGTATCTCCATTGAAGAAATATAAAGTAAGTTAGTTTAGTTAATAAGTTTTTACCTTCAGATGGCTCCTGTTTAATTTTTTAAAACAAATCTGCATAATTTCATTTCAAGACTGAACGTATCAAAAATGAAGAAAAAAATCAGATATTTCCTTAAACTATTGGAATTATACCTTTTGTCTCTAACACAATTTTTTTTGTTGTTGTCCTAGGAAAATAATTTACACCAAATTTTTTTAATAACAGCATATCTAGAGAACTTGAAATCTGAACTGCTGAACTCTCAGCTGCAACTGAAATGAGAACTGTTTTGAACATGTGAAGTACCAGATAGTACAAAGTACTCTGAAATTCTTGTAATGAATATCAGATTTGATTACTCCAAATTTATGGATGCTTCTTAAACTTTGTGTTTCTTTTCCCTATCTAACAACTGTCCCTGACCTTCCATTGCCTCACATAGGTGTTGTGAAATTATACTAAAATATATTTCTGAAACATTCAATTAATTCAGAAAAGCCAATATGTAAATGAATAATTCTTCCTTCAGAAAAAAATAAAATAAATAAGAAAAATTTATTAGTCTGCAGTAAATAAATCATGAGGTCATTCAATTGAAATACAGACGTGAGCTCTATTTATTTTATATATTCAGGAGCCTCCCTTTTCAACCTGTTCCAATCTCTGTGTCTGATTTTCCTCCACTGCAGTTTCCAGCTGCAATTCTGTACTAGATCTGAACGAGGTGGAGTCAATTTTCTTCATAGCATCTCATATGGTGCTGTGGTTTAGATTTGTGACCAAAACTGTTGATCTGGTTTTATTTAGTGGGCAGGGGGCTATGGTGGCAGCTTCTGTAAGAAGCTTCTGGAAATTGTTTGCCCCTTGTCCAGTGGACTCGGCTGGGCCTAGGGCGGACCCACTGCTGGCCAGGGCTGAGCCAATTGGTAGCAAAATGTTCCCTGATAATGCCTCTGTGATAATGTATTTAAGAAGGGGAAAACAGCAAAAAAAAAAAAAAAAAAAGAGAGATGAAGTGAAGAAGCTGGAGTGGGGGCAGAGAGAGAGGGGGAGGCGTGAGCCTTGTGGGCCTTGCTGCCCTCACCCTGTGGCCTCCTGCTGGGTGGCTGTCTGGTCTCAGCTCAGCCTGGCCCAGCTGCAAGAAGTGGAGAGGAGATGAGATGTGAAGAGATCCTGAGAGGCGTCTGCCTGTTGTTAAGAATTTTTTGTGAGCGGAATGACTGCAGATGCCAAGGTCAGTGAAGAAGGAGGGAGAGGAGGAATGCTGCTCCTGGCCAAGATTCCCCTGCAGCCTGTGGTGAAGAGCACGGTGACGCAGGCTGTCCCCCTGCAGCCTGTGGAGGCCCATGGAGGAGCAGAGATCCAACTGCAGCCTGTGGAGGACCCCACGCAGTGGCAGGCGGACGCCTGAAGGAGGCTGTGGCCCATGGAGCTAGGGCAGCCATTCTGGAGGGACTGCACCCAGTGGAAAAAAATGACCCACACCAGAGCAATTTCACAAAGGACTGTAGCCCGTGGGAGGGACCCCACACTGGAGCAGGGGAGGAATGTGAGGAGTTCTTCCGAGGAGGAAGGAGTGACAAAAAGTGACGTATGATGAACTGACCAAAACCCCCATTCCCTCTTCCCCCCTGTGCCACTTGAGGGGAGAAGGAGGTAGAGATAATGTTAAGCTCGGGAAGAGGGAAGGGTGGTGGGAAGTTATTTTGTTCCTTTTCTCATTATTCTGCTTTGGTTTTAACAATAAATGAATAGGTTTTCCCCAAGTCAAGTCTGTTTTTCCTATAACCATAACTTTAAGGATCTCTCCCTGTCCTTATCTCACATCTCGAGCCTTTTTTCTTATATATATTTTCTTATATATATATATATTTTCTTATATATATATATATATATTTCTCTCCCTATTCCCTTGGAGGGTGGGGGGAGTGAGAAAGAGACTGCATAGGCTGGTCCCAACGGGGCTAAACTACGACAACTGTGTTGTTAATACACCAGTGTTTTAACAGTTGCTGAACAGTACTTGCACAATGTCAAGGAGTTCTCTATTTCTCACTCTGCTCCCCCAAGGAGTGGACTAGAGGTGGGCAAGAGGCTGGGAGAAGACAAAACCAGGCCTGCTGACCCCAGCTGACCAATGGAATATTCCATACCATATGATGTCGTGCTCCCCCTGTCGTGTAGAGGAGTAATTTTTTCAGTTTTTCCAAGGTAGCCATTGCTTGGAGACTGGCTGGGCATTGGTCTGGTGGTGGGAGGTGGTAAGTGACTGCATTTGCACAACTTGTTTATTTTTCTTTTTCTTTCTTTTTTTTTTCACTTACTAAATTGTCTTTATCATGACCCACGAGTTTTTTCTCATTTTCCTCCCCTTCAGATTCTCCCCCTTATTTTGCTGGGGTGGGAGAGTGATCAGGTGACTGTGTGGGATCCTCACTGTTGGCCATATCAACCCACCACTAATTCTCAGTAAATTGTTCCTGTCTCCACTTCCTCTAATAGTCCTGGGAGACATTATAGCAGTTCAATGTCTTCTTCAGGCCAAATCCCCTACATATTTGAATCAAAGGGTTTAATCTTTCATGATTTATTTTTATCAGTGATGTTGATGGTAACTCAGGTACAGGAGAACCAGGCATTAGGGCTTAATCTAGAGCAGCCAAGAGTAGGAAAAATCCCTCTGTTCTCTCCTGCCTCTGAGTTGGATTTTCATTTCCTTCATATTTTGGTGTATGCACAGTCTGACCACACTTGGAGCTGTGATAAGAATATCTTTGTTGAGGGAAAAAATAATCAGAAACTTATTAGGCAAACTGTCAAGTACTCAGCAGCATGGACAGTGATTCTTGCATGTTTATGACTTTTCCAGAGTTGACAGAATTTTTTTTCAGATTTATATCTTTGCGAGAAAGCCCCTTGCCAAATTCCAAGACCCTATTCCAAAATAGGTAGGTGCTAGAACATTTCAAAGAAAAGATGTCAAGGGTATTTTAACACTAGGAAAACAATATACATAGTTGCTATTTTCAGGGAAAAATAAAATGGACTTGCCCCGCTCTATTTCCAAAGAAAAATGTGGATCAAAATATCATCATTTAGCAGGCTAATAAGTGTCTATAGAAAATATCTTAGTCCAGGAAGTATCTGAAAACATTAATGCTGGATAAAGTTACAAATCCTACCAGTTTTGGAAAAGGACTTCTTATGAAACATACTCAACAATTATTACAATAACTAGCATTCCAGAGACCCTTTTGAAGGCACTGAGCTTCACTAATTCAAATACAATAGTGAAGATTTATGCCTGACAATTTGCATCTTTCGTATTTAATTTAAATTTTTCTGCATCATCTACTCTTACAAGCTAATTTTCTCTTAAGTAAAAAAATGAAATCAGTATTCAGTTTAAGAATCTAGGATGTCTTCCTTATCTGACATAGGTGTTGAGGTATCAAGGATCATGCAGCTTCCTAAGATTGAGCACAAATATTCAACTATCAATATTTTTAATCTCTTTGTACTATTTATTGTCCAGACATGTAAACATAAAGTATGGATTCGAAAACGTTCAGTATTGCTTTAAATCTGCTTTTTGTAAGTAATGGATTTCAGATCTGGAAATAACTTCAGTGTGGCCATGCTAGGTTTTACTAAGTCTAATATCCAGATACATGGTTTCAAGGATTAATGTACTATAATTCCTTAAATGCTAATGTTTTATTTGTGCCAATAACAATCAGAATATTTCCAAGATAGTGTAACATTACGTGATGGATAGAAAAAGTAATTTCTACAAATATATAATAATCTTAGGTTTTAGTCTTGCAAGGAGAGCCACCAGTGTGGATCCCTATTCCCATTAAAAATTCAACAAAAAATGTAGTGAAAAGTATGAAAGATCATTGTTGGATCTATTTACTATTTCAACATGGTACAAACATCTCCTTCGTAGTCTCATTACCTAGTCATTAAAAGGTGAAAATAGAATTTCATTTGCAAAGTATTAGTCTACAATGAAATGTTTGTAGTTGTCAGAATAAAACTATAATTACATAGAAATTAATTTTTCTCTTCAGGATATGAAGTAACAATGTATACCTTTGGAATAAAATAATGGGAAAAGTTCTAAAGCCAATGTTCTGAACAGCAAACAGCTGCAATTCAATATATGTAAAAAGCAGTGAAACCAAGCTCAATAGTGTAAACTTCAGTGGAAAAGGCATCTCTTGAGATGCAGTCTTTTTGCAAAGCTCTTGAATGATTAATGCAAATGGTATTTCACTTGTGGTTGCTCTTCGAAGTGGGTCAAGAACATATATGTTTATATCACACACAGAAATGATGTTAAATTTTAAAGCTCTAATAAATTCACAAGAACCAGACATATTTAGCATTAAAACTTTTACTACGTCCACAGTACATTCCCCGTGTGCCTTCATAATTGGAACGTTGTTAAGGCTTGAAATCAGTGCTTTTATGTTACATGTTAAAGATTAATTAGAAGCCTTATCTTTGAATTTCCTTACTTTCTTGGGTTAAAGGCAAATTATTAAAACAACATTAATATGTTTCCTTTTCCTATATTAATTTCCTTTTAATAATAGTAGTTAAAAATTAAAAGAATAGAAAAAAGGCTCAGAGGGAGAACTTTTAAACAAAGGCATCCTGAATGTTTTCGTTGGGGATGTATCCTTGTTTTCTAATTCAGAAGAATTTTATTTTAGAGTTTGCAGAAATGCAGTGCTATTGGAATTTGGATAGGAAAAGCCAGTCATTACACAAGTAAATAAAACAACTCTTGATGCATGTCTGTGAAACCTTTAGCAGAAGATTGCAAATGTCTCCATACACCTACTTTAAATTTGTACAGAAGCAAGCTAAATCTAAACAAAAAGCTGCAAAGTCAGGGCTATGGTCTTGCTAGGCTAATGAAGCTATATTGTGAGTGAGCCTTTAAAGGTATTCATAGCTACTCTTATGTGAACTAGCACAATGCTGTGTAGTCAGGCAAAAGTCATTGAAGTTGTGCTTGCAAACATCCTTTTCTATGAACATTGTGTGATTCAGTCCACGGTTTAGTCGCACTCATTTCAACAGCACACAGACAACAGTTTTGCCTACATTTGAACTCAACAGAAATAGTTTTAGTCTTTATCTCACCCTTGTTTTTGACTTTGTTGCAGGTGCCAATTATTACTGGTCAATTGCAATTGCAATTATTGTCAAGTAAGAAAAAAATAGATCTGTGGTAGTATAAGATCTTTTTTAACTGCTTCAATATTACGGTTAGTTTATTTTTAAACATGAATTATGTGTATCCTCTGCTGATGACTGAATATTTTAAGTCTTTTTTTCAAGTCAGACAGAAATAAAATCTCCTAATCAGTAATTTCCTTGAAGAGGGGTGCATGTTATCTTGTTGGTAAGCTGATGTTTCATACTTAGAGGTCCTCAAAGTAACATGTATTCCCACCATATCAGTTTAACTACATTTAGTTATGTTTTATTTATTTATATATGTAATTATCTTCTAGTTATATTGAATTGTCACTGTTTAATTAAAGTCGAGATGAATTAATTACTCTAATTAATGTTGTATTACTCTTTCTTGAGGAAAAACTTTTGAATAAAATAGAATAAATTGTGTAATATTTAACTCAGGAAGGTTACTCTCAGTTGTTAATTGTAACAGCAATTAGCACACACTTGTTGGTATTAAATAATGTTTTATTATGCCATCACTTGTTTGTCCTGTCATTTCACACATAATGTAGAAAATCTGGAAACATGACTGGACAGCAGATTGACAATCATCTGAACACAAAAGTCACTATAATAGCTGTGGAAATCTGACTCTCTGACTTCACCACTTTATAGCAGTTAAAAATACAAGCCAAAACAAAAGGCTAACTCAGACAACAGATCTATCCTGCAGGATGGGACATGGTGGAGTTGTAAGTGACTATCATCTGAATCAGTCAGATGGACAGCAAATACAGCTGAGAAACACAGCAGGAAAACAAATGTAATAGCAGACCAAAATGGAGACAGGGCTAATTGTGTTTTCATCTAGATGTGAAGGAAATACCAAGAATAGGTAGGAAAGTATGCATATGCATTTTTTTTTTCATCAGTGGATATTTATTCTCTGTGCAAATAAATCACATTTTGTTTTCAGAAAGGTACGTTCTAATGTTTGGATGCTCATACTGCTTGCAGACTTACAAGGGGAAATTTTTACAGATGCCAAGTCCTGAGGCTGGCTGATTCTTTGTTTTGGAAGCCTAAGAGGTATATATTGGAAGCTCAATTAAAGAATGTTTGCACTATGGACTTCTGACCTAAATATAAGAAGTGGAGGCCCAGTCCTTTGAAAAGGATGCTTTCACAAAAATCTGAATGAAGTGTTTCTGATAGCTTAGCCACAGATCATGACAAAAGATTCAGTTTATCTCTTCATGATCTTATTAGAATGTCATGGTAAAAAACAGAAGATGGTTGCTATTTTGGTGTATGCAAGACAAAGGACATCCTTCCTTGGTCAAAGAAAACATATCTAGCTTTCTGTACTGGGCACCTTCTATCATATCAAGATCAATTTCTGCAGCTGCCTGCTACAGGGGAAAAGAAAGTCCTTTAGACATTGCATCTGAACACCTTTGAGACATCTTCTCACTAAAAAAGCTGCTGTTTCCTCAACTTTTCAGGGCTTCCCGAAAGACAAGTTTTTGAAAAAGTTTTCTATAGACTGGAGAGGGACAAGAAAAGACAGTAAAGAGAAATTTTAAGATAAAAGAGACAAAAACCCTTTAAACCTGGGAGAGGCTTAGACATTGCAGAGCTCAATGCCTAGGTTGTGAGATGATCAACGTCTAAAACTCTTTATAATTAATCAGCAAGTTAGACCTGATCATGTATACAATAAATACCGGGGAATGATATTGACTAATATTTTTTAACTACTTTTTTTTTCTCTCCTTGTGAAATTTACATTTGGATTATTAAATATCAGTTTCAGAAGATGTTGAATCAAACCCTAGCATATTTTTTGTTTTGCATTTAATATTGTCTTGAATCTTAGTTCAATATGAACTTCCAACTGATTCATAACCATCAAATAAATATTAGAAAGACCCCTGCAGTCTCAGAATGATCAGCTTGCTTGACACTAGGTGGCAGACAAGGCAGCCAGGAAGATCTTTGAGAAAATCTTTATTCTGGTGTGGTTGTGTGGATTCTTCCATTTTAATATCTCTTGACAGACTGGCAACAAAATCAAGAGTTAGTACTGCAAGTATGCTACTTGCAGTACAGGCTTCCTCCACATACTAAGGACTGACTAGATCTTTCGGTGTTCATGCTTGTTTTTTGAAGAATTAATAACACTTTGAGAAGCAATTGTTTGTGAAGGCATGAAAAAATATGCATTGATTTAGAAATGATATTATGTTAGCAGTGTAATTATGAACATTATGTATATATGTGTAAACGAATACATATTTCATAATATATGAGATACAAAGCCCAGATAAAACTTCTTTATATATCTATATATATATAGAGAGAGATATAGATATATGTATCATATCAATCTATCTATATATAGGGAGAGATATAAGTTTGGGAGAAATAATTAATTTGCTTAATATGAGTAAAAATCTAGCACAAATATGATTTTGGTAGACTTGAATGTGTGCAAAGCATTTGACACTGTCCCACATGACATCCTTGTCTCTGAACTGGAGAGATGTGGATTTGATGGATGGACCACATGGTGGATAAGGAACTGGCTGGATGGTTGCACTCAAAGACTTACAGTCAACAGCTTGATGTTCAAGTGAAGACCCACGATGAGTGGCATTCCACAGGGGTCAGTATTGGAACTGGTCCTGTTTAACATCTTTGTTAGTGACGTGGAGAGTGGGATAGAGTGCACCCTCAGCAAGTTTGTTGCGGTGTGCACGACCAACAAGCTGTGTGGTTCAGTTGACACACTGGAGGAAAGGATGTCATCCAGAGGGACTTTGATAGGCTTAAGAGGTGGGCGCATGTGAATCTCATGAAGTTCAACAAGGCCAAGTGCAAGATCCTTCACGTGGGTCATGGCAATCCCAACCACAAATACAGGCTAGGTGGAGAATGGATTGAAAGTAGCCCTGAGAAGGACTTGGGGGTGTTGGCTGATGAGAAGCTCAACGTGAGCCACCGTTCTGTGCTTGCAGCCCAGAAAGCAAACTGCATCGTGGGCTGCATCAAAAGCAATGTGGCCAGCAGGTCGAGGGAGATGATTCTGCCCCTCTACTCTGCTCTCATGACACTCCACCTGGAGTACTGTGTCTGGGTCTTGAGCTTCCAACAAAAGAAGAACATGGAGTTCTTGGAGTGAGTCCAGAGAAGGGTCACGAAGATGATCGGAGGGCTGGAGCATCTCACCTGTGAGGACAGGCAGAGAGAGTTGGGACTGTTCAGCCTGGAGAAGAGAAGGCTCCAGGGAGACCTTATAACAACCTTCCAATACCTGAAAGGGGCCTACAAGAAAACTGGGGAGGGGCTTTTGACAAAGGCATGTAGTGATAGGGCAAGGAGTAATGGCTTTAAACTGAAAGAGGAAATCCTTTACTGTGAGGGTGGTGAGGCAGTAAAACAGCTCACTCAGAGAAGCTGTAGATGCTCCATCCCTGAAAATGTTCAAGGCCAGGTTGGACGAGGTTTTGAGTGACCTAGTCTAGTGAAAGGTGTCCCTTCCTGTGGCAAGGAGTTGGAACTAGATGTTATTTAAGGTCCCTTCCAACCAAAACTGTTCACAGTAAAATTGATCATTTTACAATGGAAAAATCTAGAAGAGATGTTAATTTTATCTTTCCAGATCATTTTGGATTTTTTTCACGTCAGGAATGAAAAGTTGAAAGTCATAGACTTAGGGGACTAAGTCTGTAATGTGATTTCCAATTCTTCAGAAACTGTGTTGGGCGATAAACATTGTAATGAGAAAACAAACAAATTAAACTCTCTAAAAGGCCTGATCCTTCAACAATTTTTTTTTAATGACAAAAAAATTGTTGGATGAAACTTGATGTTTCTTACCCTCTTAGTTGTGAAGATAACTTTTCAATGTAAACATACACAATATCACATCCCTCTTAGCTATCAGCAAAAGCAGCTGAAACAGCAGCAATGATAATGGAATTTATATAAAAGTTATCTATCCAAGTGATCTAGGACCTTTGCAAAAAGATACCTAAACAAATGGAGAACAGTTTGAGTGTGGGCTTTTTTTTCAGACAGTTAAAACTGATGATATTTGGAAGTTATCTAAAAAAATAATGTCTCAATTTTCGCTTCTAATTAACTGTTAAATATCAGGAATATTGTGAATGACAGATAAAATCACTGTGAAGGGTAGGTGAAACATAAACCAAAGAGGAATAGGTAGTTTTCTCATTGCTTAGTGTTATCCATTTCTGGACTGACCTTGTTACTGGAAACATCAATCAGGCAAAGGTATTTATCCAGTGAAGCTGAATGTATTTGTTCCATCCTGACATTCATTCATTTGAAAATATGTTTCAAAAGGAAAAGAGTAGAAGCTCAGAATATGCCATCTTGAGTACTGGTCTCCTGCTGTGCAGCTTGCAGGATTTGCTGCCTCAGTGTGTGTGTGTATTTGTAAAACTCAATCCAGCCAGAGGTACAGTGCACTTTAATAGTACTGAATTAGTTATCTCTACACAGGACAACTTTTCTCAATTTCCTCCTTCATGCTGCAGGTGCCAACAATGTCATTGTCTGCCATAGGCTTGCTTTACAAACAGACTGTGATCTTATGTTTCATTTTGGATTCCAAGTGGAAGTAGTACTAATGGGTTTCTTAGGCACTTACTATAAAAACAATTTGTCTTGTTGGCAGTTTCAGATACTCAGAAATTCTGTGTGCTTTTCTTCACTTTGCAGATCATCTTTTTTTTTGGCACTTAAATATCACAGGAGGGACTTCCTGACTGGAGATAGCACTTACCGTATTACATGAGCTGTGCATTCTTTTTGGCTCTAGGGCTACACATAGCGATACGTTTTTGGCTCTAGCAGGCAAAAAGAAAAAAGAATAAATTACATCAGCAGAAAAATTCAGGTCAATATAGTTTTGAGCTGCAAGAATTTTCATGATTTTTACCACTCTGATGAGATCCATGGATCCCATATCTTGTCTGGGTTTTAATTTTTTTTTTTTTTTTTTT
>WHYT01014875.1:144511-156339 GCA_009806455.1 Tetrax tetrax | reverse complement strand
GGAGGGGGGGCCCCTTCCATGGGGACTACTAAACCCCCCAAGGGGGCTGCTGCCCCCCAAGGGAGTCCTCTGTGCCCCCCAGGGGGGGTCCTGCCCCTCCAGGAAGTTCCTGCTCCCCCCAGGGGGGACCCTGCCCCCCCAGGAGGTTTCTGCCCCCCAAAAGGGGTCCTGCCCCCCCCCCAGATCCTGCCCTGCACCCCCAGCCGCCCCCCACCTCACCCCGCGGGGCGTGGCCGGCGGGAGGGGCGTGGTCAGAAGGGCGTGGTCAGGCGGGGACGGTGACGCAGTGGGCGGGGCGGAGCGGGCGGCGGCGGCTTCCAGCGGCTTCGGCGACCGGTGAGTGCGGGCGGGGCCGGGCGGCCCCACGCTGCCCACGGGGGATGCTCAGCCCCCATGGGCCCCCCGGTGGGGCCGGGCAGGGGGTGCTCAGCCCCGATTTTGCCCCCCCCCCCCCTCCCCCTCGGTGGGGCTGGACCGCGGAGCTCAACCCGTTTTGCCTCCCCGCGAGGGGATGCTCTGCTCCCCCCGTGGGGCTGGGTCGTGGGGCTGGGGGTGCTCTGTCCCCCGGGGGGAGGTGCCTTGGTCCGGGGGTGCTTTGTCTCCCGCCCCGTTACCCCTTGGAGAGAGAGTCGGGGCGGGGGGGCGCTGTGCTGAGCTCCCCCTTTTCCCCCAGGTTGGGTCTGGGCTGGGGGGATGTCATCCCCACCCCCGAGCTGGGTTGGAGGGGGGCTTGCCGGGCCTCTGAGCCAAGGGGCTGCGCAGCCCCCTCCCCACCACTGGCCTCAGGCCAGGGGGCTGACCCGGGCAGGTGCCCTGCCCCATCCCGGTGCAGACAGGAGGGGTGAAGGGGGGGAAGGCACATCCACCCCCCCTCAGAGGCTGCATGGTTTGAGGGGGGGGCAGTGATTCCTGTAACTCAGGAGTGGGGAGGGGGTTTCTTTGATTTTCAGCTGCTCTCTGCCCCTGGAAGCTCCCCAGTATGGTCCCTTTGCACCCCCCTCCACCCATGCTTCCACCTGACGCTGAAGGGGGAGGGCAGGCATCCTGCTGAGCCTGGTCCTGCCCTGGCCTTCTGCTCCTCTGATTTCCCAGCGCCGTATCCTCTCACCTCCCTCGGTACTGCCTCCAATCCACGAGTGTCTGCCCTGCCGGCACCCACCCAGCGCCGAGCTCAAGGCTGGATCAGCCCCGCGAGCATCCGCCCCGCGAGGTGCACCCGGCGTGCGGCCCCGGTGAGCATCTGCCTGCCACCGAGCTCCGCTGGCCCGGCTCACTGGGATGCTCGCTAGAGAGATGCTCTGGGGCTGGTTCAGCCCGGAGCTGGGCACCGGGTAAATGCCTGCTACGCTGGTCCAGCTCGGAGCTCAGCACTGGGGAGATGCTCACCAAACTGGTCCAACCTGGATGTTGGCACTGGGCAAATGCCCGCTGCGCTCGGGGTTGGACCAGCCCAGTGAGCATCCGGCCAGCTTGGCTAGCTCCAGCTGTGCTCACAACTGGTTCCCATCCTCTGTCAACTGGTGCCATCTCGTCAGGGCCATGGCAAGCTGCTTCCAGACACCATGCCTTTCTCCTGAACAACACCAGCCTTCGAGGGCTTGTTTATCCCCTAAATTGCATCATTATATCAGCAATTGGCTTAGAGAGCCGGCTTTTGTTAAAGCTGTGCAAACCCTTCTGGGGACGCTCTGGTTTTGGCCAAGTCGGGGTTGCCAAAGTGTTCGTTTAAGCTGGTTTCCCACCGTCTGCTCCTGTGCTGGAATGAGGTTCTCCGGGTGGGTTCGACACCACCACGCCGCTTCCCGAGCACGAGCTGGCGCAGAGGCAAGGTGTGAGCTGGAGTTTGGTGCGCGATGAACCTGCCTGTGTGATTCGGGAGTTTTTCGGTTGTGGTGCTGCCCGGGCTTTAGAGGAGATGCAAAGTGGGTGTCTTGGTAGCTCTGATGGTCTGGGAGTCCCAGGTGACTGCGCGCTTGGGGACGCCGTGTGCTGCTGCCTGCGACTCAGGATGGTGCTGGTTGGGAAACAGGACCGATTTCTGGGAACTTCCCTGGAGATCTGTCAGGGAGCTGCCAGCACAGGCTGCTGGTGCTGTCCCGCCGGCACCCAGAGGTGCATGGATGACTTCCCAGCTTCCGTGCTTGCTCCTCCTGCATCTCTGGGAGTAAAATCCATCCTGAAAACCTCCTTGTGTGTATCTTTTGAGAAAATACTGCCTTGCCCTTTCAGGCTGCTCCTGCTGGGGTGCAGGGGGACAGGGACCAGGACGAGGACGGTGGCGTGAGGAGGAGGGGGCTGAGTGAGTGGGTGGCAGGGTTGTGGTGTGCTGGGTGGGGAGATCGTCGCTGTGAGTTGGTGCTGGGAGCGAGCGTGACACTGTGTTGGAGGTGGGAGTTCACACCAAAGCTGGGGCAGGCAGCCCTGGCGCCTCACGGGGTGCTGAGCCCAAACTGGGACCCAACTGGAAATACTCCTGGAGGTCAGGGAGTGACTTTGGCATGGGTGTCTGTCCACTGCTGGGGCAGTGCCATTTTGTGTGTTCCAGCAGAGCAGAAAGACACTGGATTCTTTAGCAAACCTTAAAAAAAATATATATTTTACAATTAATTTCCTCCTAAAGAACGCTTTGGTGAGTCTGAGGTTTCTCAGATGGCTCCAAGGCTATTAACTGGAGGAGAAGGATGTTGGATCCATTGCCCAGCTTTCTTCCCAGAGGTGTTAGATGGGATAACAGCCCCCTGCTTCACAAGTGCTTTCTGTGAAATGCCCAGTGCCAGGCGTGGGGGTGACGGTCCTGAGGGTGAGGGCTCTGGCGTGGGCTCCGCAGGCGGGTCCAAGCCCTGGCCAGGCTCCTGAGGGATGTGGTTGGGAGTTTTTGGGGCTTAAAGGGCTCCTCTGTGAGCAAACGATGCCGAAAGGCTTGGAGGTGGGTGCAGGTGTGGGTGCGCTCGCACGCGTTGGCATTTGGGAGGGAGGGAGGGAAAATATCGCACGAAACAACGGCAGCGCTGGGGGACAGGTCTGCGTTTGGGCCCATCTACAGCAGAAGCAGTGAAAAATGATTCAGGGCTCTATGCTAAAAAAAGTTGCGCTGATATAATTGGATTTTACTTCTGTTTGTGCTGTGGCCGAGCAGGTTTAAATCCTTGTGGGGACGTTGTAAAGCCCTCCGTTTGGTTTGCACGGTGCGGATCCCCTACGGAACGCCGCGGGCGTTCATCCCTCTCATTTCTGTGCAAAGCCGTGCGCGGAGCAGCCCTGCCTGCCCCTCAGCCCTGCGCGGTGCGGGCGGTGCATCCATTTCCATCCCGCGGCGGGCAGCTGGAGGGGTCTTGGAGGTGGGTGCCAAACCTTCTCCAACAGACAGGGCCAAAAGTCACTGGCCAGGAGGGGACCAGCCCTGTGTCCTCCAAGCTGCCCTTCCTTTCCTGAACCTCCACCCTGGTGTTTTAGATCAGCTCATGGGTCGCTGTCTCCAGCACTGTAATCCTGCAGGACTGACAAGGCTGGAATTTATCTGAAATGCAGATTTATTTTTTTTTTTTCAGCTCCTAGTTTTCAGTTTCTGCCACGCTTCTCTTAGCAAGTGCGAGGAGGTACCGGCTGGGTGGCTGCCTTTAATTGCATCAAAAAAAAAAAAAAAAAGAAGAAGAAAACAAGTGGCAGATGAGAGCTTGTTTCCCCCATCCTCCTGTCCGTTGCCACGGATTTCCAGGAGAGGGCAGTTCCCAGGGTTTTTCCTGTAGGATGCCTCTCTTCTCTGCAGCTTCTGAGCTGGTGTTGGCTCTGCCGAGGCCCTGCCGCTGCGTGTCGGCGGGTCGCAGAGCCAGTGCCACACCAGACGATGGCCCAGCTCCTCCACGGGGAGGTGAGATGTTGACAGCGTGTGGCCGATTTCTTTAAACAGCGAGCGCTGCGCCACGGGGGTGTGCAGCAGGGAAGGATGCTTTTCCCACCTGCGCTCTCCATCCAGCCTCCCAGCGCGGAGAGGATCCATCGCCAGGGCAGGACGGCACAGTAGGGCAAGGGACCCCCTCCCAAAATGACTGCCCATCCACCAGGCACATTGATTTAAAGCTCTTGTTTCCACCCTTGGTAGAAATGATTTTTTTCCGTAGTTACAGATGGTTTTTCCCACCCTAGCTAGCATCGTTCGCGATGCGGATGATGTGCTGGGGCAGAGGCAGTGTGTTGCTGTGGGGCTGGTGCCCTGGGGGTTTGGTTGCCCAGAGGCAGGAGCTGGGCTGCGCGTCGGATGGCCGGAGCCTGGGGAAAGGGGGATGTTCAGCCGCAGCGCCAGCCCAGCGCTCGCCTCTCCGGGAGTCTCGTTAGTGCAGCGCGTCCTCAAACGGATCCTCTCCTGCCAAAGCCTGACCTTTCTGGCTTCCAGAATCAGAGAGGGTGTTTATAGCCTTGCTGTGGCGTTAACACAGGTGTCATAAACCTGATCTCTCTTCTTAATCATGAGTTAAATGGGCTTGGTGGTGGTGCCTACTACTGTTCCCCGTGCAGAAATTCATGGTGCCAGGGGCTGCAGACAGGGGAAAGACAGGCTTGTACAAAGTTTACAGCCTCAGTAGTCCAGTTAATCTGCCCATAATTCAGTGCTTGGCAGCTGTACTAACTAGATCCTGACCTCTTTCCAGCATCCCCCCCAAACTGTTTTGCAGGAAGGAGTCAGAAAAGGTCCGAAGGTTATTTTTGGCTGTGGCTGATTTATTCACACGCTGATCAGCCAGGAGAGGAAGGTATTCTGCTCCCACACTGTCCCACATAACGCGCAAGTACCTCCTGCGAGTGTGATTTCTCCGGGCGAGGTTGCGAGATGACATTCTTGCTTGGGGGAGCGAGCTCTCATAAAGCACCTTGATGGCTCACTGTCCTGCCAGCCCGCTCGGGGAGCTCAGATCAGGCCAGAGCCCCACAGCCAGGGACAAGGGCTCTGTCCCCTCGTGTCCTTAGGGGATGGACCTGAGCCCCGTGTCCCTGGGATGGTGGAAAGCATCCTGCCTTGAAATTCCAGCTCCATCCAAGGGAGCACCCGGATAGATTGTGGGTCTCCCAGAGTGAGACCTGGGTTTGGGAAGTGCAGGACAGCATTTGAAGACTCGCGTGGGCACAGCATCGTTTTGGGGCTCAGGAAGTGCTGCGGTATCTTGGCCAGGTTCTCTGCAGGATGAGGTAGCTGTGGTGCTGCTGAGAATCTTCTCTCTGCGTTTGCTTTCCCTGGCATGCTGCAAAGCTGAGCTCCCCGCTCCTGGGGAGGGGTGGTGGGAATGAAGTGTGAGGGTGGCAAGGCTGGATCCTGCTTTTCTCCTGTGTCTGCAGGAGATATTGTTTCCATGGGCCTTCCCAGTGTCGCTGCACCTGGTTTCTGGCCAGGGCTAGTGGGAGTCAGTGAGGGTGGACATCACTGGGACGTGGCACTGCCGGTGCCTTTGCCATCCCGTTGTGCCGGTAATGCATTTCCCACCCCGGCTGAGGATGGCGTCGCTGTCAGCTCCATCCCCCTGCAGAGATGCCAGTTGCAGCGGAGATCCTGTTCCCGTGCCGTTCTTGTAGTTGCTGCAGGGCTGGGGCCATCAGCGGTGGCGGTGTCCGACCATGGATGCTCTGCTGGCGTGGGCAAAGGGGACCCTGACCCCCACACCCGCAGGCAGGGCCAAGTCTGTGTGGTGAGAGCGAGCCAGGCATTTGGGCTAAGGCAGGTTGGAGGGGATTGCAGGAGGCTTTGCGGGGCCGGAGGAGCTGCAAACCCAAACCCCTAAAGGACTCAAGCACCTAAAGAACCGTGGAAGTGTTGAGCAACCCAAATGTTGGCTGTTGCTTGGAAAACCCGGCTGTGCTGGAGAGCGGAGGGTGGGAGTCCTGGAGGTTCCCATCTGCCTGCAGGAGCTGCTGTCCTCGCTCCTCGCCAACATCGCAGCACCTGGAGGCAGCACCCCAAGCTTCCTTGGGACGCCGGGGACCCAGCGGGGTCTCTAAGGTCTCTGTCAGCATCCCTCAGAGAGACACCGCCCTGAGCCCTTCCAGAGCTTGGCCTCTTCAGTCACCATGTGCAGAATAACAGAGCTTAACTCATTTTAAGCCATTAAGTGCTTAATTGCAGCCAGGAGGCTCCTCTTTCCCGATCTGAGCTGTCTTCCCTTCGAGCCCGGATCCAGAAAAGCTTTGCTTTGTGCTGTTACCTGTCTGACATCTGGACGTGCCACCCAGTGAGCGCTAGTGTCTGTTGGAGAGAGGAGACTTCTCTTTCCTCCTCCCCAGCATCCAAACCTGGATGGCAGTCACTTGATTCTTGCCAACTTTGGGGCTGCCATACTAAAAAAAAAAGAGCATTTTTTTCCCCTTTTGATCATCTGCTTCTCGTTAATTTAGTTACGAGACTTTTGCAGTGGCCATTTTTGGAGATGGCAATCAGAGCATCTCTGCAAGCGGAAATGGCTTTTGTTCTGCATGTCCTTTGTGTTTACACATATGTAAGGAAATTTTGTCTCTGAAAACGAAGCTGAAGTAAGCCCCAGCGTTGCTGATCACTGCACGGCTCTTCGTGAGCGCTGGTGTCGCTTTCAGATCACACGTCGTCAATAAATCTAATTCTAACTGCCCTGCAGCAAATGGCATCAGCCTGCACTTTGAGATCTCTCCCACACGTACTCCCGCTGCCTAAAAATACCGGCGCTTCAATTCTCAAATGACTTGGCTATTGTACAGCCACCATTTTTTATTTAAATATTGCTGCATGGCTCAGTGCAGGACATCTGTTACGCTACAAAGGGTGGGATTCTGCTCTTGGGATCTGGTCGTTAAGTAACGCAGCGACTGTGTCGATCTTTGGGGTCAATGAACGTTCATTACCTCTGCTCTCTGTGCTGGGGGGTGTGATAGTCAGGGGCGCAGCGGTGTTCAGGGAAGCAGGGTCCAGGAGGGGAAACTCATCCCTGATGTGGCACCAAGAAAAATACCCCCCAACACTCATCCTTTCGCCAGAGATGGACCCTCAGCGGTGGAACGCAGGGAAGGGGAGCGGCTGCTTTGGTCTGAGCAGCTGGATCTCTCTAACGGGTGAGCGCAGAGGGTACGCTGGTGTTTCCAGTTCACACAGGGCACTGGGCAGACCGGTGTGTCACTCAGAAGCAAGCAGGCTTTTTTATTTCTCCAGCGGATTTCAACCTCTTGACCTTACTGGCTTGCTGGCAGGGCAGGCACAGCTCACCGGTTGGTCTACGAACGAAGCCGAGGGCTGATGTCACGTGCTGTGATCTCGGGGTGAAGTGACAAACTGGCTTCCTGGCTTTGGGGCATTGACTGGGGGATCTGGGAGCAGTGCTGGGTGCGATGGATGTGAGAACTGAAGTGCAGCGTAGCTGGGAGGTGCTGAGGCTGTAAAACGTGAGTGATGCTCTAAATGGATGTGTTTCTGTAGGAGACTTCGGCTTGAAGGTGTTTGGGTTTTCCTTTCTCCAGCTCCGTGCGTGCAGCCTGGAGCAGGGGGTGGGCACGGGCTCGAGGCACGCACAGCTCACGGCATTGGCTGCGAGCTAGGAGTCCCTGCTGCGCCTTGCACAAGCCATGGACACCAGCATTGCTAATTCCCCTAGTCTGGAAAAAAAAAAGTTTTAAAAAAAAGTGTGTGGAGACTGAAAAGGTGAGGAAACCGGCCACCAACCGCACGTAGCTGGCAGACACTGGCCGCTTGGTTTCCTCCTCTCTCCACTGCAAGTAGGAAGAAATTATAGGGTCATAGAACAATTTGAGTAGGAAGGGACCTTCAAAGTCCACCCAGTCCAACCCCCCTGCACGGAGCAGGGACATCTCCAACCAGATCAGGTGCTCAGAGCCCCGGCCAACCTGACCTTGCATGGTTCCAGGGATGGGGGATCCACCGCCTCTCTGGAGATGCCAGGGAGGTGCTGCCACTGTCCCAGCATGGGGACGAGTGTAGTGACCCATCGGGAAGATTCACCCTGGGCTGTCAGACCAAGGTGTGGCAGATCCTCCATCACTCAGCGCCCAGGCTTTCTCCTTCCAAGGACTTTTGGCTCCACATGGGATGACCTGGTGTGCCTCGAAATGCCAAAAACCTGTTGCAGAGAAGGAAGCAGAAGAATCTCCCCATGCTGCTGCCTTCAGCCTGAGCTTTTTTCCTCCCATCTTTCCTCCAGGGCAGGTGCGTACACGAGGAGATCGACTGTAGATCATCTCCCTTGTAGTTGTTGGTGGGCTGGAGGTTTGCCTGAGCCTCTTCTCCCAAAAGCACGAGATTTTGCAGGATTTACCCTCAAACAATTGGGAGCTGCTTATGACCACTCAGGTTAACCAGTCTCTGGGGCAACTGGGACTTTCATGGTCTCCTTTTGCTCCATCCCCATTGGCTTGGACTGAGGATCTGAGACAGCTGGCAAGTGCTGCTGGTGGTACCCAAAGCTTTTGTAAATCTGTGAGGACTCGTGGGCACAGGACCAGTGCTAATAACAGCGGTAACCGGAGCAGGCTGGCTGGGCAGAGCTGGTGTGGACTGGTGGTGGTAGGAGGATGTTGCTAAGGGAGGCGATGGTGGCTGCTGTGATGGATTTATTGCCTCCGAAGATGATGATCTGGGTTCGAAAGAGTCCAGCCTCTGCGCAGCCACAGCTCCCGGCTCCCTGCCAGCCTCGACCTTGCTCCGGCAGTGAGATGCGTGCGTTTTGGCTCTCGCTTCTTGTTTTCCAAAATGCGACTATTGTCAGATCCGGAGCGACTCTGGCCCTATTGCGTGCGTGTTAACGCGGAGCCCAAGGCTCGGCACGCGTGCGTCTGCCCCCACGCGCAGCCGGGGTGGGAGCTGGGGGTGTGCACATCGGGGTCTCTGCTGGGGGGTTCGGGGGGTGTTATCTGCAAACGCCGCTCGCAGGCGGCGAGGGAAATGGTGGAGAGAGATGCCAAGAGGGGAGGCTGCTGCAGGGGAGTCGCTCCCGCCTGCAAAACTCCTTGCGCTGCTGCTTGCGAGATGCCGGGGAGGCAGAGCGCCCGGGGAGGGCCGGCTGGTCTCCGTGCTGGAAGGGGGCTGCGCGTCAGCGCTGGAAGAGCGAGAGCAGCGTGACTTCGGCTCAGCCTCCCGGGCTGGGATGGAGCTGCCTTTGCTCTGGAGCGGGGAGCCGGCGAGCCCGCAGTGCTGCGTGACACCGATACAGCCCAGACGCTCCTCTCCCCGGCCGTCAGCGCGGCGGCCTGAAAAAGCCGGGGCCATGCGAGGCCGCGCTCGCCCAACGTGGGCACCGGCTGCCGCCGGGTGCAGCTGGTGGCTGCGGCTCTGCTCGGCCCTGCCTGCGGATGCTCCGGCTCAGCTCCTCTGAAGGTGGGATGGTCCCGGGGGGGTCGGAGGCGTGGGTGTCCCCTCGCAGGGTGACGCTTGTGGGGATGCTGGGGGGACCGCTCAATTTGCTTTTCTGCTCAGGATTCTGGCAGCTGGGCTCCCGGCCGTGCTGATGGCGCCGCGGGTGCCCTGAGAAAGGAGGGTGGCATCCGTGCTCCTCAAGCGGTCAGAGCAGGGACCGTGCGACGTGGTACAGCAGCAGCGCGGCGTGGGGTGGCAGGAGAGCAGGATGAGTGCCTCTGTGAAGGATGCTTCAAAATACAGAGACGTTTAACTGCGGCTCCCGTGGGCCTCGCTGCTCTGCGGTGGGGTGAGGCTGGCCTGGGGCTGCCGCCTCCTGCAGCCGCTGTCGCCCTTCTCGCCAGCGCGGCCTCTTGGCACCCCGAATTTCTCACAGGTCGCCCCAGGCACACCTCCAGAAGTCAGCCCACCGCTGTAGTCACCAGGGCGGCTTTCGGGGGTGAGCGGAGCCGTTCTCAGGTGCTTGCTCCCCGTCCCACTTGTTCTCCAGCTGTTCGGCTTCCCTCATCATATCCTTGTTCTCATCAGTCATTATTTCTCTCTAGGTGAAGGCTTTTTAATAACATCTGATATTTTAGCTGGTTTTGAGTAATTTCCTTTCTTCTGCTCCAATTTTCTTCCTCTTCTTCATAACTGGGAAGCCTTTCTTTGTCCTCGGCCGGAGCAGAGGTGTCTGTTATTGCCTCTGTTATCACATTCCAGGAGGTTTGATCGGGTTAATGAAAATCCTCCTCTCTTTCTCTTGTGTGTCACTTCCACTCCCATCTCCTTTAGCCTGGTTTCCTAAGGAGATGAAACCACAGGGCTTGTGTCGTCACGACCTCTTCCCTCCCCTCGCTCTCTCTCGAGCACGTTGGTCCCTCTTAGCAAATCTGATGGGATGGAGAGCTCGAAACGCTCGGGGCTCGTGATGGCTGGCGGGGAGGACAGAGGCAGGCGATGCCCCAGAGCGACGCGGTGCGAGGGGCCGGTGGTGCCGCAGAGGGCTGGGGCTCATCGCCCGGCCAACGGCGCTGTGCGTCCCACCAGGGGCACGGGGGGCAGCGGGGCCGTGTCCTCAAGCCCGTTAGCTGGGTTAACGGGCTGCATCGCCGGGCGATTTTTGCTGCCCAGCTTCTTTCGCTGTGTTCAGGAAGGGAACCAGAGCAGGAGAGTCGCTCTAGCCTGGCAAACGGGGCGTTCGTCCGGGTTTTGAGAGATTGGGGCTGCGGTTTCAGCCGCAGACTCGTGCGGGGTGGTGCTGAGGGCTCTTCCTGCGGCGGCGGGAGCTGCAGCTGGTTGAGGCGAATCAGTTGCAGTGTGAGCTGCAGTGACAGAGGAGCCAGCAGAGATTTGCCGCTGCTGCTCGTGCTACAGCAGGGAGAGGCAGCAGAGCTTTTCCAGCGGCTGCTGCAAAATCTGCTTCCCTGGTAGCAGCGTCAGATGGCAGCAGTACTGGCCAGGGAATCTTGGGGGTCCTGGGAGAAGCACCACGTACAGTCGGTTCAAGGGCATCAGTGGAAAAGGACAAAGTGCTTCCTGGTGTGTCCTTGGAGCTCGTCGCCCTTTGCAACAAGGGATGGGTGCCTCATGAGCGCGTCCCTTCCTTTCCCAGCGTAGCCTGGGGACAGAGGTCGTGCCGGGCTGGGGAGGAGGGTTTGCTGGGGCACTGCAGAGTGGAGATGCTCTGCACAGGTCTCGCAGCGGGGAGGCAACCTGTCTGCTTGGCAATGTAGCCAGGGACTTGGCTTTTCTGTGGGTGAATTACTGCTCGTTGGCACCAGGTCGTATGGTAGAGCTGCAGTCTGAAGGTTTCACCCTCGCTGTGCCGTGTCCTTCACTTTGCGTGTACATCTGGTATTACTTTCAGGCAACCTGTTCTGCTGTTCTCTCCTTAGCCGTTGTCCCTCAGGTCTCGCTGAACCTCAGCGTGGCCCCTGCCTAGTCCCGCTGCCGGAGAAGGAGGCTGGGCTTGCCATCGGGAGCTGCGCCTCGTTCTCTGCCTGCTCCCATCAGGCACCTGCCTCCCCCTCTGCCTTGTGGTCCTTCCCAAAATGGGGGGCTTGTTGGGCAGCACCGGCCCAGGAGAGAGCACAAGGGCACTTGTAGCCTTGCAATGAGCAGGGTTCTCGCCAGGTTCCCATGGGCTCCCTTCTCCTAGGGATCCCCAAACATGCAGTCTCATTGGGAGGGCGTGCAGCAGTGGCTCTGTGTCCCAGCTCATCCTTCTCACCTGGCTTGGCCTCTCCACCTACTTGTGGTCTGCTGGGTGAGAAGGCTTGATGGTGGAAAGGCAAGACCAGCCTTGATGGTGGTCGTGCGTAGTGCAGATGTTTGGGGTGTGTTTTGGAGCTAGGTTTCTTAACCAACTGTGAGACATGGATAAAGGTAGGAGAAGGGCTTGGCAGTGGCCCCTGCTCAGGAGCTGGGTGCTTGCATGGTTTGTCTTTCCAGGTTTTCCTTTGTTCTCTCC
>WHYT01014875.1:111195-133273 GCA_009806455.1 Tetrax tetrax | reverse complement strand
GGGTTTTGAGAGATTGGGGCTGCGGTTTCAGCCGCAGACTCGTGCGGGGTGGTGCTGAGGGCTCTTCCTGCGGCGGCGGGAGCTGCAGCTGGTTGAGGCGAATCAGTTGCAGTGTGAGCTGCAGTGCCAGAGGAGCCAGCAGAGATTTGCCGCTGCTGCTCGTGCTACAGCAGGGAGAGGCAGCAGAGCTTTTCCAGCGGCTGCTGCAAAATCTGCTTCCCTGGTAGCAGCGTCAGATGGCAGCACTACTGGCCAGGGAATCTTGGGGGTCCTGGGAGAAGCACCACGTACAGTCGGTTCAAGGGCATCAGTGGAAAAGGAGAAAGTGCTTCCTGGTGTGTCCTTGGAGCTCGTCGCCCTTTGCAACAAGGGATGGGTGCCTCATGAGCGCGTCCCTTCCTTTCCCAGCGTAGCCTGGGGACAGAGGTCGTGCCGGGCTGGGGAGGAGGGTTTGCTGGGGCACTGCAGCGTGGAGATGCTCTGCACAGGTCTTGCAGCGGGGAGGCAACCTGTCTGCTTGGCAATGTAACCAGGGACTTGGCTTTTCTGTGGGTGAATTACTGCTCGTTGGCACCAGGTCGTATGGTAGAGCTGCAGTCTGAAGGTTTCACCCTCGCTGTGCCGTGTCCTTCACTTTGCGTGTACATCTGGTATTACTTTCAGGCAACCTGTTCTGCTGTTCTCTCCTTAGCCGTTGTCCCTCAGCGTGGCCCCTGCCTAGTCCCGCTGCCGGAGAAGGAGACTGGGCTTGCCATCGGGAGCTGCGCCTCGTTCTCTGCCTGCTCCCATCAGGCACCTGCCTCCCCCTCTGCCTTCTGGTCCTTCCCAAAATGGGGGGCTTGCTGGGCAGCACCAGCCCAGGAGAGAGCACAAGGGCACTTGTAGCCTTGCAATGAGCAGGGTTCTTGCCAGGTTCCCATGGGCTCCCTTCTCCTAGGGATCCCCAAACATGCAGTCTCATTGGGAGGGCGCGCAGCAGTGGCTCTGTGTCCCAGCTCATCCTTTTCACCTGGCTTGGCCTCTCCACCTACTTGTGGTCTGCTGGGTGAGAAGGCTTGATGGTGGAAAGGCAAGACCAGCCTTGATGGTGGTCGTGCGTAGTGCAGATGTTTGGGGTGTGTTTTGGAGCTAGGTTTCTTAACCAACTGTGAGACATGGATAAAGGTAGGAGAAGGGCTTGGCAGTGGCCCCTGCTCAGGAGCTGGGTGCTTGCATGGTTTGTCTTTCCAGGTTTTCCTTTGTTCTCTCCGGCCTCTCTTTTGATGGCGGTGAGATGGGCTCTGTAATTGAAGGAGATCCCAGCTGAATAATCCACTGAGGAAGCTGCTAATTTGAAGACATGTCTGTAATAATTAAATCGTTATCTGGAGGTAAGTAGAAAACAGATACCAAAACAGGACTAATTAAAATCCAAACCCAGGATGACTTGGGCCCTGGGCCAGAGCACAGCATAGTCTGTTGGGGATGTCTTCATGTGTAATTGCTTTTCAGAACATCAGTCCCACCAGAAAACCCATCTGTTCCCCTCACGAGACCAAGACTGACCCATAAACCCTCTCGTCTTGGCCTGTCCCATGTTCCCCAGACCAGACACAGCTAGAGGATGGCCGTGCACGTCACGAAGGGCAGAGGAGATGGTGAGACACAGTTTGGGAGGGTATTCAGTTCTTGGGCCTCAGGAATTAGATTCTTCCATATCTCTGGAAGTTTTGGTCCTTATTTTCTTTCAGCCCTCAAGCTTGGCTCATACTTCTTGGAAATCCCTTGAGATCTAGGACAAAAGTGGGCTCCTATCTGTGCCTAGTCCATGCATGGAAGGACTTGGACCTACAGAGGTGCCACAGGAGCCCAATGCCAGGGAGGAAGGCAGCTTTGGCTGTAGGGAGAGATGAGTCTTGTTCCGGTTGATTCCACATCTGGGGTGAAGCACCTTGGGAGAGTTTTTTTTGTGTGCTGCGTCACCGGTAAGGATGCAGTGCACAGCTGGATATGGGCCTGGCCCTTGAGTTATCCTGGGATGTCAGCTCTGAGCAGGTCCAGATAGCTGGAGGTGGCTCTGCAGAGCAGAAACGTGGTGGCTATGGTTGTGATGTTGGAGGGGAGAAAGCACTTCATGCTGTGCCGTGACAGTGGCAGCTCTACAGGGTGGTGTTAGTGTGTATCCCCAGAGGAGCTGTCAATGTTTTACCTGAGGCTACTCAAGCCTGAAGTCCACCATGTCCTTCAGCAGGGCCAAGCCCATGTCAAAGGACCGTGCTTCAAAATCCCACCTCCCATTTTCGGGATTCTGGATCTGGGATAAATTCCATCCTTTTGAGCTCCTGCGCTGGGCGGATTTCTGCGTCGGAGAAATGTTGCTGCTCTGTCTGCATGGACTGAAGGTCCTGGTGTGGACGGTAGCAAGGGGAGACCCAGCAGCACACATCACTTCGGACGAGCTGGCCTCAAATCACTGTGTTTTGGCAGGGAAGAGCTTGCAGCTGTCCAAGCCAGGCCCCTTCCGAAGCTAGTTAAGATAAATCGGTGCATTTACCTCGTGGAGACAAGGTCAGGGAGCTCTGTCAGGTGAGCACATCCTGAGCGCCGCTCAGCGAGTGCCGCTGTGCTGG
Organism: Tetrax tetrax; assembly: GCA_009806455.1. Taxonomy (NCBI): domain Eukaryota; kingdom Metazoa; phylum Chordata; class Aves; order Otidiformes; family Otididae; genus Tetrax; species Tetrax tetrax. Next base: position 130,664 of record WHYT01014875.1, on the reverse strand, counting down.
CACGGCAGGTAAAGGTCATCTCAGGCAGGTGGCATCCGAGCTTGGGAAGGTGGGAGGAGGACATGGCACGGGGGGCCAGGCAGGGAGCCGCTTCTGCTCGGGTGAGCATCCCCCCAGCCCCTGACACAGGTTATTTTTTTCCCCTGCGTTGCCCTGGAGGGAATGCAGCACTGCAGCAGCGCAGCGCTGGCTCTGTGACGGTGACGTGGTGGATGTCGGGGACGGGCCGCTTCGAGCCATCCCTACGCCAGCGCTGGTGGAGCTGGATTCTGCTTGGTCTGTCATCTGCAGGAACTGCACTGGGGGATGCCCAGGGTCCAAAATCGTGTCGTAAAGAAGCCAGAAATGTCACTAAACCTTCTAGAAAACGTTGGCTCAGCTGCCGTGCTTGGGTTGTATGTGGAGAGGGACCCCCAACCCTTTCGGCTCCCGAGCTTTCATGTGCTGCTTGCTTTTCATCGAGAAGGCGCACGGCGTTGTCAGCTCACGCAGCCGATGCGTGGCCAATGCATTCGGTCATCCCCTTCCCTTCACCCCCCCTCCAGGGATTTTAAGGATTGCTGGCCGCCACGTTTTGGAGTGCCCACAGGAGCGCTGCTCAAGTGGAAGGATGGAAACCACCACGTCTGCGTCTCCTCCAGCCAGCCGTGCGCAGATGTAATTACCTACATTTAATTTCTTTAAAAGCCTGCTGTGCTGCAAATGCGGTTCCCCGCTCTCCTGGTGATGTCTCGCACGGATCGGCCAAATCCTGCCAAATCTTCCTTGTGGACGATATCTAGGAGGACTGAGCTCCAGGTGGAGCTTTTTCCATGACAGAGTATTTGTGAGGTGCTCTCTGTGGTTTCTCTGATGGCTAATAAGGGTTGAGCTAAGTCCATCACTCTCCTTAAGGGGAAGGGCTTGGATTTTCCCTCAACTCAGATCTCGAAGCACAGCATCTTCAGGCCCTCTGCATCGCTGGTGCAGTGAACTGGGAACATAGTCCTCTGCTTCATGATGTTTAGAATCATAGAATCACAGAATGGTTTGGGTGGGAAGGGACCTTCAAAGCCCACCCAGTCCAACCCCCTGCCAGAAGCAGGGACATCTCCAACCGGATCAGGTTGCTCAGAGCCCCGGCCAACCTGGCCTGGAATGTTTCCAGGGATGGGGCATCCACCGCCTCTCTGGGCAACCTGGGCCAGTGCTCCACCACCCTCAGCGTAAAAAAAATTCCTTCTTCTTTATATCTAGTCTAAATCTACCCTGTTTTAGTTTAAAACCATCACCCCTCGTCCTGTCACCCCAGGCCCTGCTGAACAGTCTCTCCCCACCTTCCCTGCAGCCCCCTTTGGGCACCGGGAGCCGCTCTCAGCTCTCCCCGGAGCCTCCTCTTCTCCAGGCTGAACAGCCCCAGCTCTCCCAGCCTGGCCTCACAGGAGAGCTGCTCCAGCCCTCTCAGCATCTGCGTGGCCTCCTCTGGGCCCTCTCCAACTGGGCCACGTCCTTCTGCTGTTTGGGGCTTATATGGGGATGTGCAGGGGCAGATTCACCACCAAAAACTCCTTCCTGCAAGAAACAAAGCTTAGAATGCAAGACGACCTCAGGGGAAGCCTTCCTGCAGCGCTGCCCGGCTGAGGCCGGCGCTTGGCACGTTCCTGGAGCTATGGCTGGAGGCTCCGTCCGTGGGGCAGCTTTGCGTAGCGAGTGTGAGCTGAAGATGTGGCCTTGTTCGATGCGGGTTAGACAGAAGCAGACAGAGCTCTAGTGTCTGCGCCTTGCCCCCGGCAGCATTTTAAATGTCACTGTCCTCAGATGTCCCCGCGCGGCTGCTTCTGCCGTGTCATGCCACGTCCTGTCATTTGCCGTGGACCGCAGGGATGAGACGCCGGGAGCTGACACCCGGCTGCCTGGGCTCTGGCAGACACGCGGGCACCGTGGGAGCGGCAGCGGAGTTATTCCAGCCTGGGTTGGGCGTGGATGAGTGCTGCAGTTTGTCTCCATCTCTGCCTGCTCCTTTCTGGGACCAGTGCTGCCTTCTGTGCTCCTCTGCCTTCATCCACCCCTTTCAAACCACGTCGGGGACAGCCAAGATGCCAAAGGACCACGACTTGGCCGGAGAAGGTTGCGGTTATCCCTGGCATGAGGGTGCTTGGGAGGAAGAGCAGATTTCAACCAGGCAGGGATTTAACCCCGCGATCCTGCCCTGCCCTGCACGGAGCTGAGCAACCACAGCTCTGAGATCCCATCCGCCCGCGTGTCCCGGCAGGGCTGGGGACGCACAGGGTGTGTCTGGGGTTTTTCCCCATGGATGTTGCAGAGCTGTCCTGGCACTGGATCTGGCGCAGCTGTCCTGGGAGCCTGGGCGCACAGAGCTGAGAATCGCGCTGGTATCCCGCTCCCCACCAGGGCCAGTTTTTAGCTGGGTTAAAGCTGTTCCGTGATTACCTGTGCCATCAGCAGAGGGACTGAAGAACTTGCTGAAGTTGTTTACCAGAAGTAGGGGAAAGCAGAAGGAATGACTACAGGGGGAAACCCCCCCACATCTCAGTTACCAGAACCATCTGAGTTGCCTCTGGTTGGGGTCATCCAATGCCCAAGCCAAGATGTCACCGCTCTTCTTGAACAGGAAGGACTAAAACCTCCCCTGTGCTGGGAGGATGGAGGACAGTGATGTCCTGATGCAGCTGGGGAGCCCCTGGTTCGTCTGCAGGTGGGATGGGGAGCACAGGGAGGGCTTGGGGTGCAGATCTCGCCGCCATTATCTCTGCTTGTGTGCTAAGGTGGTCAGTGGTGAATTGCTGAGGCCTCCCCAGGGCATGGGTTGTGCTCCAGGACCATTGCTTTTCCCTTTCCCGGTGTGTTGGCTGCGAAACCTCCCTGAGTGTGATGCAGGGACGTGTTCCCGTGTCTGCCGTGGCCCAAACTGGAACCAGGAGCTCTAGGTATTTCCCCAGTCTGTCCTCTCTGGCTCTGAATATCCTCTAATACTTCCCAAATTTTGTGTTGAAAGCCCAGTCTTCCTCTTCTCCGGCTCTCCAAGTTACCTCCCTGGGCTCTTCCTCAACACCACTCAGAATTTGTGGTCCGGTGAAGCGTAGTGGCAAAATGCTTGTGACCTCTCCGAGTGGGGCAGGGAGCGGGGTGCTGCTCTGGACCCCAGGTCGCTCACTGAGCCACTTTCCCTTCCACCATTCGTGGAGCTGGTGGCCAAATTTTGTACCGGGAACTGGGCAGATGTGCAGCAGATGTGTGGGAGTGATTGTTATTGCTGAGGCTCGTCGCGTGGAGGGCTGTGCTTCGGGCGCGGATGATGCTCCTGGATGCAGAAGAGATGCCAGTGAGCTGGGCGATGCGGTGGAAGCCCTGGATCTTGGGCAAACAAGTCATCCCAGTTCCTTAGGGCAAGGAGCCGTCGCCTTGGGATGCACGTGGTGTTGGCTGTGGGGTTTCTTTACAAGCACCCGTGTGCCCTGGGCTGGGTGCAGAAGCCTGCGCTGTCTGCTGTAGCATGGGTACCGGGGCTGGGGTGGGTGAAGAGGGTTCCATCTTGTTCTCCCCATCTTCACGGGGCTCGGGCGCACCCGTGGCACAGATTTCAGCAGCCTCCCTTCGCGCTGGTGACTCTTTCCCCGGCGCTGAATAAATTAGCACCAGCGAGTGCTCCCGGGGTGTGACTAAAGCAGGGCAGGGGCTGGTTGGCAGCGAGGAGGAGGAGGAGGAGGAGGAGGGCCCCCCGCTCCAGGGCGTCAGGCTCCCAAATGAAGTAACTCCTCATCAAAAGTGTTGTGGGGGTGGGAGGGAGGTACCCGTGGCAAAACCTCAAGTGAAATCATGGAAAATCACCAGCCATCCCTCCGAGTCTGTGACAACTGAAGTTGTGCCCTGCTAGTGGGGAAACTGAGGCACAACGCCTCACTTTCCCAGAGGTGAGGGATGCAGTGATGCCGCCTCTGTGGCAAGCACACAATTTTCTCCCCAGGGTTGTAGACTGCTTCCCATGCCTTGATCCCTCTCAAAGGAGTCTGCACCCACCCTGGGCTGGAAACCAGCCCGACTGCTGGGATCCCAGTGCTGACCGTCCCTTGCGGATTCTCCTAGGGGCTGGTCCACCTCAGCGTGCTGCGGCTAGAAGAGCTGCGGTGATTGCGTTTCCCTCTGCTGCTTGTTTAAACCAACCTTGGGTGAAGCAGGAGTCAAAGGCTTCGTCCCAACAGAGCAAAGGACGCAGGGTTTGGTTGCAAAGCCGTAGAAGAAGAGGATGGAGCAGCCGCAGGCACACACAGGGATGGCCAGCGGATGGGCTGTTGAAGAAGGAAATGGCTGTAACCGGCGCTGTGGCTTTTCTGCGTCGGGTGGGTTGCTGCTAATACCCCTCCGTGCCTCTGGGGATGGATCCGAGTGCAGACCACATCCTGGAGGAGGGATGTGAGCTCGCTGTCGTGCATCAGGCGCATCCTTCTCCCTTCCAGGCAGTCCCGCTCGCGGCACAAAGCGGTTTCCCCACCGCTCACCCACTGAAGGAATCAGTGTTTCTCCGGCGTTGCTGGCAGTCCTGCCGTTTCGGTGGTGCTGCCAAATTTTTGGGGAAATCCGCTACAAAGCATTATCGGTACAGGTGACGAGTGGGATTGTGGTGACAGGATCTGGGGGATTTGGTTTGTGTTTCTAATGGTTTGGTGACCCCTTCTGCCTGGGGCAGGTCTGCAGCAGGGTCCAATCCAGCTCGTGGGCTGGTGACCGTGCCCTTGCTGGGCTCCCACGTGGGCCTGGGATGCTCATGGGTTTAGCAGCAAAGGAGGGCAGGTTTAGTCATCCTCTCTCCCCTCGGTCGTGTTTTTGGCTGAGATGAAGTTTGAAGGTGAGCCTGGACTTGCTGAGCTTGGCCAGGCTTTGGGATCCCACTTGTCAGAGGGATCATCCAGCTTGGAGCCCCTCCAAGGCTCATCCCGTCTGTCGTCTCACCCCAAAGTGCAGCGGCAGGTTCGCGTGTTGGTGTCTTTACCCCGGCAGTCCCTGCCCGTGCCAGATTCCTCCAACGATAAACTGAGCTTATGCCTTTGTCTGGGGTCAGCCGAGGACACAGAGCCCATTTTGGACACAGGGAAACTGAGTCAGGAACCGTAACACGACTGGTACAGCGCTCTCCAAGGGCCGGCACAGTCCTGCAAACCGGCGTACGTGGCGGAGTTTAGGTGCCAGCCCCCGTTAGGAGCGTTCACCGTCCTCCGCGCTGTGCACCCCGTGTCCGCGCCGGAGGACCCGGCAGAGACTGCGGCTCATCGTCTGACGAGCTTTTTTTTGTTGCAGAACAATCGTGTTTCTGCACAATGGCGAGGAGCAGGTGGCTTTCTGAAAATACCCACTGGAAGTTGTGTGTAATGCCTCCCCTCCCACTGGGAGCTATAAATACCGGGTGAATACTAACACTTACTTCTCCCTGCAAAGGAAGAGCCAGATCTGGACATTTTTCCTCCCGGTTTCTCCTCTGGCTTAGTGACTTGGAGCAAGCAAGGGCTGAGGATGAGAACGGCTTTTTGGTTTTGGAGCAAGCCTTTGGGGCAGAAGCGTGCCCGTTAAGGTAAGATATGGAGTAGCTCTCTTTCATTGCTCACAGTGTCCTCTGTCCCCATGCTTTAGGGGCACCCGCTGCTTCCGTGCCACCTCTGAGACAGATCCAAAACCTGGAGACACTGCCCAAACGTCCCAGCAAGGGACAAGTTGGGGATTGTCCCCTCTGGAGCAAAGGACACATTGCTGCTGGTGTGGGGACCCCAGGTGACTTCCTGGCCCTGGACAGGAGAGGAGGCACTGCTACATCTTTTCTCAGGTTGATCACATCCATAGCGCAGATCTCCGCAGCGGTGACTCCCTGTGAATCCATCTCACCCGTCAGTATGTGAATCTCATCCTTTGCTGCTAAAAACTGGCACCTTATTTCCAGCCAGAATGCCTCATTTCCCTTCTTACCCCCGGGTGTCCTGGCCGCGGGCTGTCCCTGGCGTCAGCCGGGTACCATCTGCGCAGTACCCTGCCGGCGGGGCGGCCGTGGGGAACGTGGGGGCACCGTCACCATCTGGGCCCCATGGGAAGTTGGATCTTCCTTGTCCTTCCCAGGGGACTGGAGGTCCCCAGAGGCCACAGCACATCCCAGGAGTAAATATAAGGACTCAGGAGAGATGCTGGGATGAGGCTGTATCTGCTGATTGGTTTTCTTATTGAAATGCAGCTTTTTCCCTGGGAATCATCCAGGATGGAGAAGCCAGGTTGCTTGAGCTTGCAGACCGGACTGCTTGGGTCCAGGCTTGTAAAACTAGGAAACCTGCGGAGCATATAGACAGGACCTGTGGCCAAGCACAGGGGTGGGGTGAGGAGAGGATGAGGAGGGACCCTTGGGCTCTGAGGGGCTGTAGGGAGGGATGCAAGGAGCTGCTGGCACACATGGAGCTCAGCTCTCCGTTTCCGATGCAGACAAGCCCCATCCGGACACCGTGGCACGAGCAGCAGCTCTCCTGTGGCCTCAGGAGGTGAAACCTCAGCCTGTGGCCCCCACGACCGTGTGGCAAAGACATCTCTGAGACCTGCGCAGGGGAAGACTTCCATTGCCAGGCTCTGCACTTAAAACAACAATTTCCACTGTTGAGCCAGGGCACTCCAGCATCCTCTGTCTTGTGCGCAGGAGTAATCTCTGTGTTCTCAGACTCTAATCACCATGTCTCGCGCCGAGGCTAAAATGGAAAAGCCTGGGGCCTCAGCATCTCCTGGCTGCTCCACAGCGGTGTCCGACTTCAACGAGGGTGAGAAGGACTTGTGCTGGGACGTGGCTCTGTCTGTGGGAGCAGGGACTGGGACGATCTTGCTGGATCGTCCAGCAGCAGCCTGGCCATGTAATCACGTGTGATGCAGCATCACAAGGAAAAACCAACAGCAAAAGGGCATCACCCTCCTTCTTCCTCCCGGCTCTGGCTGGGATGGGGTCAGCGCAGGGTGCTGGGACCCCATCCTTGGCTGGTTCAGCGGCGGGGAAGCCGTCCTTGCACCAGTGAGCTGCAAACAACCGGTACTGGTGTGGGCTCTGCCTCCCCGACTGCACTGCTCTTTTGAGGCCAGGTTGGGTGGCTGATGAGGATTTTCTGGGAGCAGAGAAGATCAAAATGACATTTTTATGAGCTGATCAATCTCCGGGAGCTTGTTGCCTCCGAGGTGCGCGCTAAACCCTCTTTGCCAGCTGCCTGCTGGGGTGATGATCTCGCTGACAGAGCCATGGAGGTTTTTTTTGTTTCCCTTGTCAGGGCTGAGATGAGAGTGAAGCTGCTCAGAGGAAAAAAGGCCAGCCTGTGTCTGGCTCAGTGCTCGGGCGGGTTTGTGCGGTGACAAATGCCGGGGTGCGTCTCTCCCTGGTGGAAAGGGAAAGCCGGGGCGCTCCCTGGGACCGAGCATCCCCTGGGCAGCTTGGCTTGCTAAGGAGTCGTGCTGAGCAAATAATCACCTCAAGGGCAAAAAAAAGCCCCTCTGCTCTCCATCAGCTGCCCACATATGGGCACCGCCGTGGCGAACCGGCCTCTCCAAGCGGGCAGCGCGTGACTGTGCCGCTCTCCGTTCCAAAGAGCGGGGAAAGCATCGTTTTGGGGCCGGGGAAGGGGCAGTAAAGCAAGGACATTCTCACTGGCAACAAACCTGCTTCCAGCCAGTCTGAGCCTGGCAGCCCCGGGGGACTAAAAATACCCAGCGACGGGCTAGAGCTGCGCAGCGGCTGGTTTCTCAGCTCGCCAGCCGTCTCCCCGCTCCTCTGCCCCGTGATTACCCCATCAGTAAGGGGCCTCTGAACCCAGGCGGTAGCGTTTACGTCGTTTTACCGGACGCGGTTGAAAGGTTGAGATGCACGGGCAGCGTTTTGTTGCTAATCGCGAGCGAGCTCAGCGATGTCCAGCGCTGCAGGGCTGCGTTTCATCTGCCCTCGCTGCTGCTAGGGTCACCAGCAACGTGTGAGGCGTTCGGGCTGTCACCCACAGTGACGTCCCCAAGGTCCTTGACAGGGACCGCTCGGATGTGTGGGTCTGCTGAGCCTCGCTACGCGGGGATGGCTCTTGTGTATGCAGCCGCCAGCTGGCTTCCCGGGGGAAGAGGCGCGTGGGAATGGGTGATTTTCTGTTGCTTTTGGAGAAAAGTGAAAATCCCAGGGTTTGAGGGGGTGCAGAAATGAGGGGATGCTCGTCTCGAGGGAAGCTGACGCCAGGCAGGAGCTTCCTGTACCCCTGTGCATCCCTGCACCCCTGCGCATCCCTGCATTCCTGCACCCCTGCGCATCCCTGCATCCCTGCACATCTCTGCCCATCCCTGCATCCCTGCGCATCCCTGCACCCCTGCGCATCCCTGCACCCCTGCACATCCCTGCACCCCCGTGCATCCCTACTTGTGTGCACATCCCTGCACACACGGATGTTGCTGCGTGTCTGCCTGCACCTGCTCACGTGCACAGCCCTGCGTACTCTCCCGTGCCTCTTGCTCGCTGGACTCACTTCCTGCTCCGAAGGGCTTGAAGGCAGCAGGGCTCAAAGCCAGCCTGCTCCTGGCTTCCTCACTGGCATCACAAATCAAAGCTTTGCAACTGCCCTGACCCCAGGTGATGGTCCTGCCCGTCGGCTGGGCTGGTGGTTTTGCCGTTGCTCTGGTTTTGCTGTGAGAGCTGCTGTGGTTGAGTCCATAAATAATCGCTCCTGAGTCCATGGGGTGGCAGAGTTGCCCGGTGGTTGTTGGCGGGACGGCTCTGTGACCGGGACACCGGAGGCAGCTCAGTGTCTGTCCATAGTGGTTATGGATGTGACCGGTGCCTCCACAGTGCCAGGATTTTTCCACTCAGGGTTTGGCCGTAGTTTCAGCCAGGAGATGGGCACACGTGGCTGAAATCTTTCCAGAGAGGTAGACCTTCAGCCTGGATTTACCTGCCAGGGACGCCCTGACAGAGGGCTGCTCGCGGGGCAGCGGTGTCGTGGGGGTGTGGAGAGCCCTGACAGCCCTGGGCTGGCTGCCCACCACCCCCCGGGGGCTTCAGGCCAGGACGAGGAGGGCTTTGGCTGCTCTTGGTGATGCTAAGAAGCCTCCTCTCTGGTTGTAGTGCTTCTCTAGCTGCAGAGGATCATAGCAGCTCTCCTTGCCTTACGCCGCAGTGTGAATTCTCCGTGGCACCCACGTCTGGTGGCCTGGGATGCAAGGGGAGAGTGTGACCCCCCTCGATGAAGACATCCTCCGAGCCCTGGCCGTGGAGGAGCTTTGGGTCACCGCGCAGACAGTTGTATGCTGTATCCCATCTTTGTTGAGCGTGCTCAGGAGGCAGAGCACAGATGCTTTTGGGGGCCAGCGAGATGGCATGGGTCTGTCCTGGACCAGCACCAGTGCCGTGTGAGGTCCCCATGATGCTGTTATCACCCTGCCCAGGCTGAGGTGGCCAGGCTGAGCTTATCACGACCAGCCTCCCCTCCCAAGCCTGGCAGATAGATCAGGGTACAGCTGCACACAGGAGCAGGATACGATGATGCAAAGTAGCACAGGGGCTTCCCCAAACCACCCCAGCCACCCACTCATGGGCCCAGCTGTGGGGGAAGCAAAAAGAAAAATATCCCATGGTGGTGTCTGGGGTAAATCCGTGCCTCCTCCTGCACCGCGTGGGTCCAGCCCCTTGGATTACCCCCACGGGGTCTGGGAGCCACCGCAGCCCCGCTGGGGCTGGCGTCTGCAGTCTCCTCCTGGCAAGTGAGCCTCTCCTTTGCAGCCAGGATAAATTCCCATCCCATCATCGCTCCTGTCAGATTTATGTCTTGGCCATTCCCTGCAGCATTTCCCCTCCCTGAGAGAAGCCTGCAGGGCTCTTCCCTCTCTGCCTTGATTGATAGCTTTTAGTTCATCTGCTAATTCATTCAGTTCCTCACCAGGGCTGAGGTGGGGACGTGGCCACGCGGCCGATTTTGCCATTCGTGTTGTGCTCGTGGGGCCATCTGCCTTTCCGCAGCGTGGTCATGCGTTCTGCGTGCTCACCCCACAAACAGAGGCACAGCAGCAGGATGAGCCATCAAAGTCACCCCATTTGGGTTTTGCACCCAAATTAATAAGGCTGAGCCCTGGCACGAGGCTGATTTCTGCTCTTCCTGACCCTTTCCCTCCAGGAAGGCTGGCAGCGTGGCCGTGCTCGTGTGTGGGTACCACTGGGGCTGCTAATTAGGGGAAGGAGGACTGGAAAACATTTTACCTGCTTAATTGTGGGACCAGGGCTCATGTCCAACTCAGCTCCAGGACAGCAGGGGCTGGAGTGTTCCTCGCTCTCCACCAGCCTCCTTTTTGCAGGGACGCTGCAGGGCTGGGATATTGGTCACAGTTATCCCGTCATCCACATCCCAGCGGGGCCAGGAAGGAACGTGAACAAGGCTCAAAGGTTCAGGACAGCAGTACGTGCCCGGAACAGGTTTTATCTCACGTGAGGAACGCAACTTAAATCTGTAAAGGAGAGGAGGTGGGACAAACACCTGTGGGACGCCCTGTCCGACATCCCCAGCGTGCGGGAGCTGGCTGTCGGTGTAACCTGCTGGATGCACGTTGAGGGGCCGGTGCTTTTGCCAGAGCTTCTCTATTTTTAGAGGATTTTTGTGTCAAACTTCCCATCAGCTGATGAGCCACTGTCATCCCAAGAACGGAGCTACGTTTGCCCCGGCAGCGTGTGTCTACGTGTCTGGGTGCGCACAAAAGCATCTCCTTACGCACGCCGCCTTTGAACAGGGCAGAACCGCCCCGCTGTGCGCCGAGCTGTGTGAGACCGGAGCTTTTGTTCCCGTGCAGAGAGCCAGAACGGGCTGGCCTGGCCCGTGACTGCACGCAGGTCCTTTTGTCCGTGCGCGTTCCTTGGTTTGGAAGGGGAGGGATGTAAGGGCATCCACACCTACCCTCAAGCATTTAATCTGTTGTAAAGATTTTAAAACTTGCTAAGTGAAGGGGGACTGTCCCGTAACCGGCGTTAGACCAGCAGCCCTCACTCTGAGCTTATCTCCTTGCCAACAAAGCCTGGCGAAGGTGGCAGTGTGGGGTGGGCAGGTCCCCAGGGCAGCTGGGGTGACAGTGGCACACCCACCCTCGCTGCTGGGGACCCTCGTTGGGCTGGAGTGGGTTGAAGCTCACCCAAAGGTCTGTGTCGCCAAAAACCTGTGCCTGGCATTTTGCTTCCACTGGGATGGGGAACATCCCAGCCTCTCGCCCCTGTGGCTTTGGGCTGCAGAAGGGGTGGTGAGGCTGCAGGCACCAGCATCTCCCCTGGCGTCGAGTCCCTGGGTCTGCCCACGCTTTAATCCGGCCTAACTCCAGGCTGCTGCCCAAATTGGCAGCTCTGCCCCTGCCCTCCAGCTTCTCATCCGTGGGGCTGGGGAATGGTGCTGGTGCGTGGGCAGTAATTGGGGATGCTGCTGGCTCCATCCCCGGGGTGGAGGTGTGACTGTCGGAGCACGTGCTGAAGTTCAATTAACACTGAACAGCCGTCCCACCGCATCTGTTCCCATTGGTGTCCCATGGAGAGGAGAGGTGAACGTTAATCAGATCGTTAAACTCGGTTGTTGCTGTGACTTCATGCCAGGTTTGAGCCTGATTTTCTGAAAACGGAGAGTTTCTGCGGCTGGAGGACACTTGGGCCACGAGGTCCCTCGGCAGCCAGGTGCTCCGCAGAGGGGTCAGGGTCTTGGCCCAGGATATGTGAATGCCAAAGACTGAGGCAGGATTTTGGGTCTTGGCGATGCTGTTCCCTGCAGCTTGGTACCATACTGGATGCAGTGTAGTGACCGCGTGGGTGCAGGGTGGTCCAGCTGAACAGCCTGTTCCTGCGGGTGCTGAGCCGACCTGTTGCAGCCTTCCAGGGTCTGATGGGGGGCAGAGGGTGCTGGGCAGGTGCCCTGGGCATTTTGAGGGCAGCAGGAGGGATCTGATCTCTGTCCCCTCTCCTGTAGGTCACCACTGTGGGTTTGAAGAGCTGTGATGCCAAAGAGAGACACATTCCTGAACCAGCAGTGACCATCTCATCCAGCTTTGGGGAGAACAGCCCGCATCGCCGGTCTCCTCAGCATGCGTGGACACCCCAGACGTCTCCTGGACCCTCCCTGCGCTGCTGCCAGCTTGGGCTCCCCATCAGCACGAGTCCTCAAGAGTTGCCTTGTCTCTCTCTGAACGTTCCCATGGCTCGTTGATGCCCCAGCCCCTCTGAAAGGCATCAGAGAGGTGACACAAAGGACCCTGGCAGTCACAAGCAGCTGAGCAGGAGGATTTGAGACTGCAAGGGCCTTTGTCAGTGCCAAGACGCCCCTCCGTCCCTGCCAGAGTGATGCCAGCTTCTGTTTAGCACCCAAGAGGGGATGGGTGATCCTTCCACCTGCACCACCCCATTGCCCTCTCCAGTGCTGGCTCCACTGAGCTGCAGGACCCCATAGCAATGTGATCGGGGCCCTGCAGCTCGACAGCACCCACCGCCCGCCCCACCGCGCGCTCTCAGGACCCTTGACCGCCTGTCGCACCCCGCCATGATGTGCGAGGTGATGCCCACCATCAGCGAGGGGGACCCTCTGGGTCCCCCCCAGGGCTCTGAGGCGGACGCCGACTTTGAGCAGCTGATGGTGAATATGCTGGATGAGAGGGATAAGCTGCTGGACACCCTGCGGGAGACCCGCGAGACGCTCTCTGTCACCCAGAGCCGCTTGCAGGAGACCCTACGGGAGCGCGACCAGCTCCAGAGGCAGCTCAACTCAGCACTCCCACAGGTAAGTCCATGTCAACTGTGCCAGTGCTGAGACCTCGAATCCTCCTGCCGTACCTGGGTGCTGGGGCTTGGGCACCCCAGAGGGGTGGGACATAACCAATGGATCAAATCTGGCGCACAAACCAGGGCAGAGCTTGAGCTGGTGGCCGGCCAGCTCTTGGCATCCCTCCTGCTCTGAACAAGCTCCTCAGGAGGAGGGCAGCCCATGTCCCCATCCATGGAGCTGGGCTGGTCCTGGCTCTGCCCAGGCTGCTGGAAGCCAAACACCTGACTGTGCTTCCCCGGGAGCTCCTGAGTCCCTGGGGATGAGTTGCTCTCCACCCCTGAGCCGTGCCCGAGTGCTGGGTGCAGGGCCACCACCACGTCCCGCGTGCCGGGGGCTCCTGTCCCCTCCGTTCCTGGCTCCCTAGCCAGCGCGCAGGGAGGGAGCAAGCCAGGTCACCCTGCCCGCACACTGCCCGCCCCGCCGCAGCCGCCTCGGATTAAGGGACCACGCGGATTTAGTCTCCGCTCCCGCTCCAATAAAGGGTCCTCGGCGCCTCGGCAGCGGCGGCGTGCAGACGGAGCAAACTGGGTCAGCGCGAAGGGACTTGCCGGCAGCGCTGCACCCACCGGCGTGCTGGGTGCCGTGCTCCCGCTGGGGCTGCCTGCGGCTCCCTGCGCGCAGCGAGGGATGCGATTAGGGCGGACGGCAGATGGGGAATTGCCCTGAGCTCCCGCTGCCTCCCGCTGCCCTGCCCGTCCCTGCGGCGGCAGGGGGGCTCTGCGCCCGGGCATGGTGGCCCCCGGTGCCCACTGTGCCGCTCGCCCTCGGGGCCGCGCCGGCCGCCCTCGTGGGAGATGAGGACTCGGCATGAACGCGGGGAGCAAACCCAAAGGCGCTCACCTGCCCAATGGGATTAATCCCAGCATGTGCATGTACCAGGTAAGCGGGACGCAGCGGGTGTCTTCCCTACGGCACTGTGTGGGGGTTTTCCTTGGGCCTGTCCCATCCTCTTCCTCCTTCTCTGTGAGCTCTTTTGTCCAGGAGCTTATTCCAACATGTCAGACCCCACTGGGATGGCATTCCAGCTGGATTGCTTGAAGGAACCCTTTTTTGGGGGGCAGGGCTGGGTCACCGAAGAGCCAAGCGCTGGCTGTGTGGGGGACGTGCTGCCTGGGGAGGATTGGGGGGATGGTGGCTGGGGGACGCGGCGCTCTGCATCCTTTCAAGGCACGGCGGACCCTGGATGCCGCTGCGTTGGCACAGAATCCAGAGTGCCGGCAGAGCTGTCGATGGGGCGGCAGGGAACGTGTGTGCCTGGGGCCAACCCCTACTTTGGGCAAGTGGGGATGCTCCAGGGCTGCTCCTGCCTGTGGCTCCCGATCCCCCTTGCTCGTGCGGGGCTTGGCTGCCACGCGCCCAAGCCATCCCCCCGCCTAATCCGTGGAGGCATCCCTCAGCCCCCAAAAGGCAGAACTCCAGGGCGATTTCCCGGGGAAACTAAGCTGCCTTAATGCTTCTTACATGATTTATTTATTCATATGAGAGCGCTGAATGCGACTTAATCGGGCTGAAAGCTCTCGGTTCCAATCCCTTTGCTGTCTCTGCTTGCGCAGGGGGCGTGCGACTGAGGACCGAGCCCTGGCCGGGGTCTGGGTGCTCTCAGCAGCCCCCCGGGGCCCTGGCATGGCCGCCAGATCCCTCCTGCCTGGCTCCTCAGCTCAGCTCAGCTCCCCCTCGGCTCTCCTGGGCGTAGGTCCCATGCAGGGATGTGACACACAGGGCTCCAGGTGTATCCAGATGTGTTCCCAAAGTGGCATCTTGCGTGGGGTGGCACTGCTCCCTGCCCTGCCAGGGTGTGGGAATCCATGTCCCCAGCTGTGTCAGGGGAGAACAGGCTCCCACATTTCACAGTGGGTTACCGATGGTCACGGAAACCTCCCGCAGCTCTTCCTTCCAGATCCTGCTCTGCTGCTCCTTCGCTGCTTCTTGCAGCTGCCTGGGGAGCTGAGAGCTGGGTTTTTTGGGGTAAGCAGACCCCCTAACACCCCCCAAGCTCTCTGGAGGTCCCCCAGGAACTCAGCAGGGTCCTGGCATCAAACTATCACCCCAAATTCCTCCCATTTAACTTAAATATATATCTAGAGTTAACACTTGCAGTGTGGAAATAGGGACCCCAGCAGCTCCAAGCCAAGGGAAAGCACCCACTGGGTGAGACCATTAAAGCGTCTCCAGATTTTGGGGAAGGGTGGAGGGATCTGGTGGCTCAGCGTTGAACCCTTGGAGCTGGCCACCCTCCCACAAGACCAGGGTGCTGAGACGTTGGATTGCTGCTTGCTTGGCTGCACGATGCTCCTCCCCGAGCAATCCTGGCTGGAAATACACATCATGCCCGCGCGTTGGGAGGGGAGAACACCAGTTCCCCGTGGATGGTCCCCGCAGAGTCACGGTGCTGTGACTGAGAGGTCCAGGATGTGCCACCGCAGCGCTAGGCTCTGAGGGTGGGTGATGGTTGGAGCCCTGGCTTTAGCCAGCAGGATTTAATCTTCGTAATCCCATGTTACACACCGCTGGGGTTGTGTTCATCCCCTCAGCTGTGACTTAGAGCTTTCTCATAGTTCTGCACCGCTCCTAGGACAGCGAGGAGAAACTGAGGAGATGGCTCTGCCAGCTCCCAGCACAGATGAACGGACCGATGGGGCTTGTCCCCTGCGTGCTGAGTCAGCAGCACTCACCTGGCCCTTCAGGAGCAATCACTCCAATTAGGGGCTTTAAAATGCCGTTAATCCCGCAGCTGGAGCCAGTTTGTTCCTGAGGCACGGGTGTGTTGGAGCGGCGGCCACGCTCCTGCCAGAAACGGGGGAATTTTCTCTCTTTGGTGCCATCTCACTGCGTCCTTCTCCGTGCTGCGGATGGCACGGGGAAAGGCAGAAGATGGCTTTGGGCCAAAGACTTCTGCATTTCAGCTTTTTCACACTACGAGCCTTCTCCCCCTGAGCTTCCTAAACCTCTCCTTGCTTTCCCAGCCATTTCTCATCGCTGGTTTCTGGCCTCTCTCCAGCTCTTCCCTCTGCCTTCCCCATCGATGCAGCCAAGAGGGAAGACCCCAAACCCTAAACATGCCTGGTGCTGACCAAAGGTGTGAGCCCTGAGCCACAGTGCCCCGTTTCAACGCCCTGTGTGGTGCTCCAGGTCCCCCTCCCTGCTCCGACAGCGCAGGCAGCATCCGTCCACCCCGCTCCCTCCTGCCCAGATCTGGGGCTGAGCCCAGCCAGGCGCGCTTCGGGTGGTTTGGTCTGAATCCAAATCAGCCGCTTCCCAGGCTGCTGGGCTTCCCACGGTGCTCCCAAGGACTCCCTTGGGACTGTGTCTCCTCATCCATCCTTTGATGGAGAGTCAGGCACCTTGCCTTCACTTTCTAATCCGTTTATAGGTGTCCCTGCTTAGGCTGAGAGCTTATGGGCGCCGGGGGCAGGCGCCTCTGCGTTTCCTGGAAGACACCAGATCCTCTTTATTGCCACTTCGTTAGGATTTAGGGGGTGAAAGCTGCACTCCACGGTGCGACGCTGCAGCCGGGAGCTGGGGATACCTTGTCCTTACGGTCCCCAAACTCGCCGGGGCCCGCTGTGGCCCAAAGCAAGGTGGCAGTGCTAGGACAGACGTCTGGCACAGCTGGAGCTGGTGCAGGTAGCTACAGGTGGGTGCTGGGTTGATTTATTCCTATATTTTTGTTCTCAAAGCAGCAAAATCAGGCTGGCAAATGCCCACAGCCCTGTGTACTCGGCTAACCCCTACTGCTGTCCCGTCTGACCGCAGGGATGTTGCTATTTTTGGTGGTAAATGCTCCTTTTTGGTCCCTTCTGTTTGCTGTGGGATGCTCCTGGCCTGGCAGCGGAGCTGGGTGCACAGCAGAGGATCCGGCCAGCCATTCCTGGTGGGATGGAGGGCTCGGAGAGGAACACCCCGGTGGGATGGGGTCAGGCAGGAGCTTTGTGCCGTGGCCGGGAGCGGAGCCGTCAGCGCGCTTTGACCCGCTGACCCGTGGATTGCATCGGGCTGGCCGGGGTGGGGGCTGCCTGTCTCTCTCCAGCGGATTTTTTCTCTCTTTTAATCTCCTTGCCTTTTGGGATGAAAGCCTGATTGCGGGCGCAATCTGTACAGCTCGGCCAGCCCAGGCGGGCCGTGGAGGCAACGCAGGGTCAGGAGGGCTGAGCACTGCCGATCGCCGTTCCCACCGTCGCATCCCTCTTCGCTTGCTGCCTCCCATGCCTTGTCCTGTCCATCCCGTGCTGCACAGAGCCCAGTTCACCCCAGCGGGGAGAGCATCCATGTCCACAGCTCCAGCTTCCCCTGCCATGGGGCAGAGCAGGAGATTTCCACCCTTTGCAGATCTGGGAGCTTTGGATTTGCAGGGTTCCTGTCCCTGTGCTGGGAGAGAGTCCACAGCCAGTACATCAGCGACCGTTGTAGCTTGGGCTGCTGAAGGACGTTCCTGGGGCCATCACGGCCACGAGGATGCTTTTCCTGAGCTCCTTAAGCCCTGCTGCCTGTCTCCTGGCATATCGAGGGACGGGGCAACGACATATCCCTAAATCTGGAGCAGCCAGCGGTGCACAGGCACCTAATCTGCAACCCCTCCCTGCCTCACTCACGCGCTTTCCACTCGCCGGCATTCCCAGCGCCGGTATAATCCGTGGGGACGTTCACGAGCTGCTCGCTCCTGCGTGCAGCGCTTGCATAACCCAGCAGCGCGCACGCACATGCCCGTGCCGCGGGGCTGCGCCGAGCCTTAATCCCCGCCGGCCGGGAGGACACGGCTCCGGGAAAGGCTTGGCCGGCACAACGATCTGCGGTGGGGTTCGCTGCGCTTTGGGGGGCTGGGAGATGGTCCGAGAGCCAGCGTGGGACTGCGCCTGGGCATGGCAGGGGCTGGGGATGGAGGCTCGGGGGGCTGTGACCGATTTGGGGGACAGCTGATGGAGGCAGGGATGAGCCCAGGGCTGGAGTGTTCCCTGGGGAAGTGATGCGGTGGGAGTGGGGCTGGAAAGGAGCCAGGGGATGCAGGCCCCGGGGCGATGCTGGGGTGAGGATGTCATGGGGCAGCAGCCCTGAGGCGTGGTGATGGGCAGAAAAGCAGCTGTTTCTAGCGTGATGACTGACTTCAACTGCGGCGATTGCTCTTTCTCTGCCTCCACATTGCGACAGGCTCGGGTCCTGTCCCACCGTGGACCTCAGCATCACCAGTGATTCCACCATCCCCACCAATCCCAGGCCAGAAACTGCACTGGTGTGAGCAGTCTGGGGTGGGAAGGGAGAGGAAGAATCTGGTTGGAACAGATTAAAAAGCTCTTGGTTTCTTGGAGGGATGTCAGCTGTTGAGAGAGGTTTCACTTTGAGCTGAGCAGAGCATTTGATTCAACATAAGCCTTGGCATTTTGCTTCAGTCTGAAGGGTTTTTATTTGTTTAACTTGAAAATTAAAGTGGAAGAGATTTCGCGCTGTAAAACGGCTCCCAGCCCCCAGTCAAAATTTGGTTTGTTAATGCTCAGTCAAATCCTGCTCAGCTTCCTCTGAAACCCTTTTCTTCTTGAAGTTCTTCCTGACAACACTGTGAAACTGGTGTAAATTCACGAAGCGTTTGCACATTTATGTTTTACACCCCCAAAAATCTCAGCTGCAAAATGTCTCTTAGTCCTAGCACCACTTGGCGACTGCAAGAGCAACTGGGAGCAATGGGAGGGTGCTCCTGGGCTGAGCCAGGTGCTTGGGTTTCATTTTTTAAGGGAAAATGAACTCTCCTGGGAACGTCACAGCGGGTTTCCTTTCCCCTCCGACAGTCACAAGGGCGGTTGCTCCGTTTCTGAGGAGCCCATCGTATCCCAAGGGATGTGCTGGCTTTGCAGCTCGGTTTCAGCACCGCTCCATGCGCGGCTCTGCCGTGCTGGCTGTCCCCTCCCTGGAGGGAGCGGTGACTGGGGCCAGGACTGGTGGCACCTGCCACATCTGCTGTGCCCTGTCTCTCTCAGCTGGGATTCGGGGCTTGGGGGGTGCCCCATAAGAAGCTCTGTGAGGCCCCACATGCTGGATTGGGGCAGATCTTGCTCTTTCCTTTGGAGGGAGATTTTGGATGATGCCAGGTCCTGAGGCCAGTGGCAGAGGCTGGCTTGGGGCCAGGGGAACCCATCCTGGCCAGCTGTGGCTTTCTGGTGAGTTTTAGCCTGATGGGGTACGCCAAGGTGGGTGCCCTGCTGGGTTCCATCCAGGGGACAGTGGGGATGGGAGCATGCTGGTGGCCTTGACTGGGATGCTTTAAATGCCATTGAGCACCCTGGAGCTGTAGAGGAGTTTCTGGTGTTGCTGGACATCAAACCAGATGGGTAAATATTGGGATGCTGTGTTCTCCCTTGCACTTGGGGAAGCCAGGAGTAGATCACCTCCCAGCCCGGCTCTGCTTCTCCGCCAATTTATCAATGTCCCCCTTGGTGTCCCTGTCTCCCATCCAGACCCCTGGGTTCAGGTGAGAAATGCTCTGTTCTGGAGAGCCTGGCAGTGGGGCTGGGACGCTGGCTCCGAATCCCTCCTGCTCTCCCTGCTCATAGCCGTGCCCTGATTTCCGCAGGAGTTTGCAACGCTGACGCGGGAGCTCAGTGCGTGCCGGGAGCAGCTCCTGGAGAGGGAAGAGGAGATCTCGGAGCTGAAAGCCGAGCGCAATAACACCCGGGT
>WHYT01014875.1:64949-100022 GCA_009806455.1 Tetrax tetrax | reverse complement strand
GGGTGGGAAGGGAGAGGAAGAATCTGGTTGGAACAGATTAAAAAGCTCTTGGTTTCTTGGAGGGATGTCAGCTGTTGAGAGAGGTTTCACTTTGAGCTGAGCAGAGCATTTGACTCAACATAAGCCTCAGCATTTTGCTTCAGTCTGAAGGGTTTTTATTTGTTTAACTTGAAAATTAAAGTGGAAGAGATTTCGCGCTGTAAAACGGCTCCCAGCCCCCAGTCAAAATTTGGTTTGTTAATGCTCAATCAAATCCTGCTCAGCTTCCTCTGAAACCCTTTTCTTCTTGAAGTTCTTCCTGACAACACTGTGAAACTGGTGTAAATTCACGAAGCGTTTGCACATTTATGTTTTTCACCCCCAAAAATCTCAGCTGCAAAATGTCGCTTAGTCCTAACACCACTTGGCGACTGCAAGAGCAACTGGGAGCAATGGGAGGGTGCTCCTGGGCTGAGCCAGGTGCTTGGGTTTCATTTTTTAAGGGAAAATGAACTCTCCTGGGAACGTCACAGCGGGTTTCCTTTCCCCTCCGACAGTCACAAGGGCGATTGCTCCGTTTCTGAGGAATCCCATCATATCCCAAGGGATGTGCTGGCTTTGCAGCTCGGTTTCGGCACCGCTCCATGCGCGGCTCTGCCGTGCTGGCTGTCCCCTCCCTGGAGGGAGCGGTAACTGGGGCCAGGACTGGTGGCACCTGCCACATCTGCTGTGCCCCGTCTCTCTCAGCTGGGATTCGGGGCTTGGGGGGTGCCCCATAAGAAGCTCCGTGAGGCCCCACATGCTGGATTGCTCTTTCCTTTGGAGGGAGATTTTGGATGATGCCAGTGGCAGAGGCTGGCTTGGGGCCAGGGGAACCCATCCTGGCCGGCTGTGGCTTTGCGGTGAGTTTTAGCCTGATGGGGTACGCCAAGGTGGGTGCCCTGCTGGGTTCCATCCAGGGGACAGTGGGGATGGGAGCATGCTGGTGGCCTTGACTGGGATGCTTTAAATGCCATTGAGCACCCTGGAGCTGTAGAGGAGTTTCTGGTGTTGCTGGACATCAAACCAGATGGGTAAATATTGGGATGCTGTGTTCTCCCTTGCACTTGGGGAAGCCAGGAGTAGATCACCTCCCAGCCCGGCTCTGCTTCTCCACCAATTTATCAATGTCCCCCTTGGTGTCCCTGTCTCCCATCCAGACCCCTGGGTTCAGGTGAGAAATGCTCTGTTCTGGAGAGCCTGGCAGTGGGGCTGGGACGCTGGCTCCGTCTCCCTCCTGCTCTCCCTGCTCACAGCCGTGCCCTGATTTCCGCAGGAGTTTGCAACGCTGACGCGGGAGCTCAGTGCGTGCCGGGAGCAGCTCCTGGAGAGGGAAGAGGAGATCTCGGAGCTGAAAGCCGAGCGCAATAACACCCGGGTAAGTGTAAAAAACCTGCTGTCTGGCTTTCAGTCCCCAGAAACGTGGGACTCCGCAGGCTGCTGGGCCGCTATCGACATCGCCAGCCCCCGGGTGGCGAAAGCCTCACGCTTGCCCTCTTGCAGCTCTTGCTGGAGCACCTGGAGTGCCTGGTGTCGAGGCATGAGCGGTCCCTGAGGATGACCGTGGTCAAGCGTCAGGCCCAGTCACCGTCCGGGGTTTCCAGTGAGGTCGAGGTGCTCAAGGCACTCAAGTCACTCTTTGAGCATCACAAGGCGCTAGATGAAAAGGTGAGACAGGCTGCTGGGACCTCTCTCCTGGCTTGCTCCATGAGCATCCCCTGCTCAGATCTGACCTTCTCCCAACCCTCTTCCTCCCTTCCCTTGGTGCCGTTTTTGCTGCCGTTTTTGCTTGTTAAGCTGGGTGGTGACATGGGGTCCCTCAGGAGGAAGGTCTTGAGTATCCAAAAGCTGCAGCACCCTTGGTTTAGGAGCCAGTGGGGTTCCCAAATGCATGCTGTGGGTTTGAGGCTGTTGGGGACGGGGACCTTGCTTCCCTGGGTCACTCACGTGGTGGTGGTGAGCACTGGTATTTGGCCACTCTGGTTCAGTCTTTGTTGTTCCTCCCAATTTATTTACCTTGAGCAGCTCCTTTTTTTCTGCTAAAAGACATCTGCAGGCTGCCCTGGCCGTGGGTCTCCTGTAAGAATCAGTCTGGTCCGGGCTGTTCCTCTCCAACATGCTTTCGCTCTCCCAAGTGATGGGCTGGAGCATCCCCGAGCCTGTGCCCTGGACGTGAATCCTCTTGAGCCTGGCTGTCAGCCAGACCGAAGGGGCTGGGAGCCTGCCTAGATCCTGAGCACCCTCATCACGGATCAATAATGCCTTTTCCTGTTATCCGACACGACTGCAGGTCAGGGAGCGCTTGCGAGCAGCCTTAGAGCGAGTGGCAACCTTGGAGGAGCAGCTCGTGGATGCCCATCGGCAGGTAAGAGGGGTTTGGGACTGCCCCGCGTTAGGTTTGCTGAAATACCACCTTCAGATGGTCGTGCAGATCAGAGAAATGGCTTTTGGGCATTTTTAATGTAAGGTGTTCGTTCTAAAATTGCTATTTACTTAAAGATTGTCTGTATTTAAGGAAACCTTGTAAATATTCTGAAAACTTGTCTCGCAGGCGAGGTTTCCTCTGTCATTTTGCTGTTTGGTATTAATTTCACTAACAAAAACAACCTGAACTTGAATCACAATCACCTCCCAGGGGACTCTGAGTGACTTGGGATTTTCCCTGCCACAGGAGAGACCCAAACCTGTCTGCTCCGAGCACCTCATCTTACATCCCCCGTCTCCTTCCTTGCTGGGGCCCTGGTGCGGGAACGTGGCTGTCCCCAACATCTAGCTCCTTTCATCCTGGAGAGATATTAACCCTGTTTTCATTCCTGAAGTTCTGCCCAGCTCCTACTGCCGAAAGGAGAGAGCCATCCTTCTAACCTCTGCCTGGCCAAATTCTGTTCCTCTTCCCAGCTCCCAGGATGTCTCCATCAGTGCTGACCCATCACAGCATCTCCGCCTTCCCCTCTCTTCTTCACCGCATCCCTCCAGTTCCCTCCCCAGCCACAGGCACTGGCTGAATATGATGGTGGAGGACACCAGTGGGAAGCCACTTGCAGACCTGGATGCTCCAGGGCTGGTGTCACCTGCAGTCAGACCAGCTGGTCTCATTTGCTTTCTCTCGTTAATTAAGCCGCGTTGTCACGCAGGTGGCGACTCTGCAGCAAGGCAGCGTGCGGGAGGCCCCGGCGGGTGAGCGGGATGAGAGGGAGCCCAAGGAGCCAGCACAGAAGCTTCCCTGGAAGGTGAGAGCCCCAGACACCCCTGCTCTGACCGTGCTCACCGAGGCCATCATAGCTCCAATCCCCTTGCCACTGGCTCCCAGGGTGCTGAAAACTTTTTTCCCTCTCCCCTGGGTCCAGCCTCCTGGGAAATGCCCTTCCCGGTGGATACAGGCCATTTCTGAGCGGAGGGGGATTTGTGCTCCTGCTCGGATGCTCCTAGGGGCCCTACTCCCCAGAGAGGCTCTGGGAAACCCTCAGCCATCCCTGTTCTGTGGTGCCTCTGAGAAGCCACTGTTGGCAGGGGGTTCCAGAACGTCCCCGCTCCCCACCACCCCACCGGGTCCCTGCGGGGCCACGTTCCCCCGTTGTGTAGCTGCAGGCAATGCCAGCCTGCGCGTCGGGGCCGCCCGACATGCGCCTCCCTCTGTGCTGGCTTGCAGCGGCTCTCCAACGGCTCCGTCCACCCGGACGATGAGGCAGGGCGGGTGGTGGAGCTGCAGGAGCTCCTGGAGAAGCAGAATTTCGAAGTGGTCCAGGCCAAGGAGCGCATCTCTGCATTGGCTGCCAGCGTCGCCGAGCTGGAGGAGGATCTGGGCACCGCCAGGAAGGATCTGATCAAATCGGAGGAGATGAGCAGCAAGTACCAGAGGGACCTCCGAGAGGTTAGACGCAGCCCCCTCGCACTGCCGAGCCTGGTGCAGCTGCAGAGACGTTCACTGCAGCTTCCACGCGCTCTGAGCTGGGAAGGGACTGTAACCCCTGTTGGGTGCAGGGCGAAGGCCAGTTTTCCCCAAAGGAGACCACTGCCTTTGGGAGATTGTCCCCAAGTCCAGCAGCAGGACTTCCCTGGGGTTATAAGCAGACACCGCGATACCCAGGTGTGCTGCAGACCTGGGCAGGGAGCTGTGTCTGTGCCAGAAGGTTCTTCTGACTTTCCTGTGCTCTTCTCCCACTCTGCTGTCCCTCGTGCCTGTGCAGAGCAGGGTTTTCCTTGCATGCTTGGACTCGGGGCGTGTCCCAGGCTGGCAGGAGCTGGGTGGCCCAGTTATTCTCAAATTGGTGGTCACAGATCAGGGTGTGACAGCTCCATGGCTTCCCCAGGCCCTGGCTCAAAAAGAGGACATGGAGGAGAGGATCACCACGCTGGAGAAACGCTACCTGGCAGCCCAGCGAGAAGCCACCTCCATCCATGACCTCAATGACAAGCTGGAAAGCGAGCTGGCCAACAAGGAGTCCCTGCACCGCCAGGTACCGAAGCTTGGACCCACAGATTCCCCACCACCCTGGGGACCTGGGAGGGAGAAGCAAGTGCTGGGGATGGGACAAGCAGGCAAGCCTCGGTGCTGAGCACCCATCCTGCCCTGTCCCGCAGTGCGAGGAGAAAGCCCGGCACCTGCAGGAGCTGCTGGAGCTGGCAGAGCAGAAGCTGCAGCAGACGATGCGGAAGGCGGAGACGCTGCCTGAGGTGGAAGCGGAGCTGGCCCAGCGCATCGCTGCGCTCACCAAGGCAAGTGTGCGGGGTGCTTGGGGACAGCGGGGACAGGAGAGAGCACAGAAACCAGAGGAGGAGGCAGGTCGGGCTCTCATTCCCAGGCTCTGGGCTTTACTGTCCTCTGCCTCCCCTGTGGCTGCAGGGTTTTGAAAGCTCCTGACATGTCCAGCACACGTGGGGTTTGCTCCCCTCCCTCAGCTCCTTTCTCCAAGGCAGAGATGACCCTGTTGATCTGAGTGGCCTCCAGCTTGTGCTGGGACCACTCTGGGATGAGGAGGAAGAGGAAGAACCCAGGGTGGATCTGGGAGGATGCAGGCCTGGAGGGAGGTGCGGGTACGGCCAGCCCTGCCCTTCCCGGGCGCTGGAATGGGTGCCAGGTCACTCATGGAGCACCTCCATCCCCCATCACCGTGCTAGCAGGGCTGGTTTGGGCTCCCAGCACAGAGTGAGCCATGGTGGGATGCAGGCAGTGGGAGAGAGCACCGCAGCCCAGGGAAGGATGCGGGTGCAGGGCTGGAGGGAGGAGTGCAGGAGGACCCATATAGTTTTGAGGAACATCATCCGAGAGGGCCGCTCTGCTTTTCCCAGGCAGAAGAGAGGCACGGGAGCATCGAGGAGCACCTCCGGCAGCTGGAGAGCCAGCTAGAGGAGAAGAACCAGGAGCTGGCCAGGGTAAGCACTGCTCAGCCTGGACCTGGGTGTCCTTGCGGGTCCTGATCCGGCCTCGGCTCTGCCTTGCCGTGGTGGCTAGATCCCTGCGCACACCATGAGCGGTGGGCTGGCTGCTGGCTGTGTAGGGTGGGGACAGGGGCCTGGTTAATCCTTTCCCATCCAGGAGCTCTTCATCTAGAGTCACCCAGGAGCTCAAGACGCTCTCTACTGTGATTTCCCCCTCTCCCAGGCATCCAGGTCTTACTGTTAGCGTGCCGTATCCACTCACTCCCAGCATCACCTCCTGGGGCAAGCTGGGACTCCAAATGCAGGGTGGAGGGGGAAGCTCCAACTGCTTTTCCCCCCAGCCTGGATCAGCAGCAAGGCGAGACCGATGGGCGCTGGGACCAAAGGGTGCTGCCCCTCAGAAAGACGGGGATGTGGCCGATGTGTGCACAATCCCTGCTGTGCTCCTCAGCCAGTGGCTGGGCTGTCCACGCAGGAGGTCGTGAGGCCCATTTCTGCGGTCACCCGGGTGGCGTTGCAGCGTGTGCCCCTGGGGAAGGCCCTAAGGCAGAGATTTGGAGAGACCTTTGCAAATCTGGAGGATTGGCACCCTTTGGGGTCTGCAGTGTGCCCCCGGTGTGCCTGTCCCTTGCAAATGCACTGATGAAGCTTTCCTGAGGGGCAGGCGGGCAGGATCTCTTTGGATCCTGTCCTCCCTCCTCTTCATCCCTGGCTGGGAAATGGCAGAGACCAGCAGAACCCCAGCAGAGGGTCCCATCTGTGCTGTAAGGGCGGATTTGTCCCCAGAAGCTGGGCCTGGGGGACCAGCCCTTGCACCATCAGCAGGCACGGGATCAGGAGGGCAGCGAGTCCCTCATGGCAGGAGGGGCGGATCCGCTGGCTCTGATGTGGCCGGTCGCTGTGTGCCGTTGCAGGCCCGCCAGCGGGAGAAGATGAACGAGGAGCACAACAAACGGCTCTCGGACACCGTGGACCGTCTGCTGAGCGAGTCCAACGAGCGGCTGCAGCTGCACCTCAAGGAGAGGATGGCGGCCTTGGAGGAGAAGGTAGCGGCTGAGGGGCAGGGGGTCCTCTGGGGGCTGGTGGGGGGCTGGGGGGTCTGCAGCCCTTCTGGCACAGAGGCTGGGCCAGCTGCCAGCTGGATTTTGGAAGTACCTATGCAGGGATGGAGAAATGGTCACATGCAGGATGCCGACCGGGTGCTGGGGCTGGTGGGAGCGCAGGGAAGCGCGCTGTGTCGCACTCGTGCCTCCAGCCAGCCCTTCTCTGGTAAGACCTGCACCCTGCTGCCTCTCACCTCCGACAGCAGCGGGATTTATCCTGCTCCGTTCCCTTGCTTCCCTGTGTCTCTTCTGGTGCAGCCTCAACTGCAGCCTGTGCCCGGCTGTCGGAGCACAATGTTGCTGCATTTTGCAGGAGAAAATGCAGCGTTCATCCTCTCCCGTCTGCCCACCCCCTCCACGTGCTGCCCCGAAACCTTCCTGTTCCCCAAGCCCAGACTGATCTGCCTTCTCCAAGCTGGGGCAGAGTCCCAGAGCCTCCCAGCTCCCACCCCGCTCCTCCTGGGGAGCTGGGCTTTCCTTTGTGGAGCCAGCTGGAGTTGCCCCTTTTGCATGGGTGCAATGAGCTGGGAGAGCGGGGGGCTCAGAGCGAGGGTTAACCTCTCAGTGCCAACGGGAGGTCAGCCCCTCACCATCCAGCTCTGTCTGGGCTCCTGCAGGGACCAGGCTCCCCGTAGCCAGCCAGAGCACTGTGGGGTGGCATCGCTCTGCCAATCCCTCCAGGAGTGGCTCTGTCTCCCTGCTGCTCTGTCCTGAGCCAGACCCAGTTGTCCCAGCGTCCAGTCACTCAGCAGAGTGGTCTGAGCGGTGCTGGTTAAAGAGCAGGACCCAACACATGGGGCTGACTCCAAATCCCCACCCCAGCAAGCGGCGGGGACCAGAGTGGTGGCACCTTGAGAAGGGGCATTGTGTGCTCCCCAGCCTGACACTGGCTCACTCAGAGGGTTTCTCCAGGTGTTTTGCAGGCAAAAATGATCCTGTTTGGCTGCCAACACCTCCCAGAAAAGAGCACTAGGTCAGGCAGTTGCAAACACATCTTCTTTTCCCCCTGCTATTCCCTAGCTTAGACGTAGGGGACGTTTTTGCCCTTGATCCAGCTGCGTGAGGAGCTGATCTCCTCTCAGATGCGTTTCCTAATCTTCAAGCCGTGCCCATTGAACCTCTAATCACCCCTTACCCTTCTTGGCCATGCCCCAGCCCCGTTGTGGGGCAGGAGCTGAGCAACGCCAGCTCTGCCTGAGGAGCAGGAGATGTGTGGAGGAGACCGGTTCGCAGGCAGGTGGGTGAGGAGCCGATCGGGGTGCCGCTGCCGTCCCTCCTGCCAGGCGTCCGTCACAGCGTCCATGCAGCAATTCCACACCGGCCGTTCCCGGGAGGCCGCACGGCCGTTTTCTAAACGGTCTCTCTTTTTCTTTCCTGTTTTTGTTCCCTTTTCTTTTGTTTGGTTTTTCAAAGAATACGTTGTTACAAGAGCTGGAAAATACCCAAAAGCAAATAGAGGAACACCAGCACGACAAGGTAAACGCCGCTGCAGGGAGCCTGCCCTAGTGACTGCGCTTCCCCACTCCCACTCCCCGGCTACTGGCAGCCGTGCCTCCCAAAACGCCCTCGTTTCGGAGGAGCTGGGATCCCAAAGCGCCCAGCAGCAGCAGGCCACAAGCTAACCCACACAGTGGCTGGGTGGAAGCTGCCGCCCGCCTCCCCGGAGAGCCCCGGTTCGGTTCCCTCAGAGGCACCTTCAGTCCCCTCTCCGAATTTCTATCACGCTCATCCATCCCCGACTGCGCGCTGAGGACAGCAGCGAGGCTGGGGTGGCTTCGCCCCCGTGTCTAGAGCGGGGTTTACCCCAGCGCTCCTCGGGACAGCCTGGCTGGGAGGGACAGCGCTGCTTGGGCAGCCACGTCCCCTTCACCCTGAGGCTTTCTGCACCCTCTCACTTGAACTGGGGGGAAGATCTGCTCCGTGCCCAGCTCGCAGAAGGCCCCATAGGCCTTCGCACCTCCCCTGCTCTCAGATAAAGCATCCAAGTAGGGTCTGCAACACAAGTCCCCATTGGCCTGTGCTGGAAAACTGGAGGGCTGCAGCTTTTTGCAGTAACAGGAGCTTTTGGGATGTGCCCCGTCTCTCATGCATGGTTGGGGGGGATTGGGGGGCTGCTTTCCCCCTTGCCCAGGGCCTTGCTCTCCCAGATGCTCCCTGCCCACAGTGAGGATGTGTGGGCATCACTCACACTTCCCAGCCGTGGCTGCTCAGCTCCTGGCAGAGGCAAAGCTCGGAGACCCGCATGACGCTGCCTGCATGTTGCCCGCCCACTTCGGCCTGTTTGCCCCCAGCATCCCATCTGCCCTGCCACCCTGCCCACCCACAGCCTCCCCTCTCGCGTCTCCCGCGGGACAGCAAAACCACTTAGTGGAGGCACAGGTTCCTGATGAGGATGGGGCTGGCAGCAGGAGGGACAGGGCCAGGATCAAATTTGACTAGCGGGTCCCTCAGTGCCGGCCCTTGGCCAAGGAGAACGCGCACATGCGGTCTGGAGCCAAACCAGAGCGTCCTAGCGGGACCGATTTTCCTTCACCTCTCAAACCAGCATCGCTTCCGGCATGCGTGTGTCTGTCTGGCCTGTGATCACTCCCTCCCATCGCAGCATCGCCCCGGCGTCGTCGTTCACTGTCACCTGCATGAGCTGTTTCTTTACCGATGTGTCAAAGGTGCTTTAACCCTGGGATGGAGATCTTTAAAGGGAATCTAAACCTGGGAATAGCCGAGGATGTGGCTTGCCCCAAACCTGGCTGCTTGTCAGGGCAAACCCAACCCCTGCCTGTCTCTTCTCTCGCCCTGAGCAGCGACGGCTGTCCGACGAGATCGACAAGCTGAGGCTGGAGGTCGATCAGCTCAAGACCAGAAGTGGGACGTTTGTGGAGAGCATGCACGCGAGGTAAGGGCCGCTTGCCAAAACCACGCAGCCTGTGCACACCCTGCTTGCATGCTGTGCCTGCGGCTTTGGGGGTGTTGTGCTTTTACAGCCCCAAAATGCTGCTGGCACCAAGCATTTCTGGTTTCACCAAGCTTCAGTGCAGGGCTGCAAAGTAATTCATCGGAGGTCGGCTCCGACTGCACTGTCCCCACCGTGGATTTGTCCTGGAGTGGGACACAGTCTGGTGAGAACAGCCCAGCCCAACTGAATGGCCCAAAAATTTGCTCTTCTAGGGTCAAAAAAAACCACTGGGCGTAGTTTATTTCTCTGCACAAAGGGGGCTTAATTTTCTATGAAAGCTAGATGTTCACCAAGTGCCTGTCGCGCTGTAGTGCGCTGGGGGTGGGCTGGGGAAGAAGGAGGAATCTCTTTTGAGGTGTTGCAGGCAAAGGAGGATGAATGCTCCCATTTTCTCCTCCTTTCTACAATGGTCCTCCCACACCCTTTCATTTAAAGTCAGCTGGGAGATGGGGAGGTCCCAGCCCAGAGCACCAGGAGGAGAGGTGAGTCTATCGGGTCTCAGCCCCCGGCACTCAGCACCACTGCAAGAAGCCAGGGGTGTAGAAAAGGAGGATGCCAGCACGGCGCGTGCCCCGCTGCATTGCTGCAGCCGCCTGGGAGACGCCATCCTCTCCTGAGTGCTTGTGACGTGTGTTGGAGGCAGCAAGGGATTAATGAGAACCACCACCAGTGGGGAAATTCACCTCTTGGGAAGACTGGAGAAGATGGAAGGGAGCCAGTGTGACCAGGTTCAAACCTGTCAGCGGCTGTGGCAGAGAGGAGAAGGCCTGGAGGCCCCGTGTCTGTCATGGAGAGAAAAAGGGACAGCGAGGAAGAGCTTGTGAGGATGAAGGATAGCTGAATGCCAGAGGAGTGTCCAGAACATGTGTGGGACCTCTCTGTATGGGTCTGCAAGAACAGAATGGACAATTTTATTTTTTTTTTAATTTCTTGGAGGAAAAATCAGCAGAAACCTTGAGTTACAGAGGCCAGAACAATCCCCCAGCTGAATGTCAGCTTTTGTCTAAGACTTTGTTATCTGTTTTTAGCTCTGGAACTGCTTGTCAGCGGCTCCACAGCTTAAATCCCCTTAAAACTTCATCTGCAAACACCGAGCTGACGCCAAGCCAAGCTGCTCGTGTTACTGGTTTCATCTGGGTTCGGTAGGATGCTGGGCTGGGGAGCCCGGATCTGTGTTTGCACTGGAAACCAGACTCACCACGGTGAAAAACACTGATCTGCCTTGGACAACTGCTTTTGTCATCTTAAACTGAAAAACCCTCCTGCCTTCTATGGCATCGCATGTCGGGAGTAATGGCTGTGTGGTTGGGTCTGCAGGGCGAGGAGGAGCCAGGCAAGGTGGAGATACGCAGTGAGGACCACGAGCAGCCAAACGTGGCCTCGTGCCCAGCGGCAGCCCCTGCGTTGCTCTGCCTGGCATGGGGACCCGCTCCTGAGCACCAGCCTGAGCGTGGAGGAGGAGGAGGAGGATGAAGAAGTCCCAGCCCATTTCTGCTGGGAGATTCTAAACGATGTTCATGTCTTCACATCTGGAAGATCTCTTTCAAATAGAATTTTATTCATCAGGGGTTTTTTACATCAAAATGTTGAAGAAAACACATAAAAAGAAGGAGAAAAGCTCCCTGTTCTGTACCACAGGGATGGAGAAGACAGGCACAAGACCTGCTGTACGTGTTGGGCCGTGCAAGCTGTTCTTGAGAGGGGAGGACAGGAGGGGCCCGTTCAGCCCCCAGCCCACAGCGCAGGGTGGTTTTGACCAGAACGGGCTGGGTGCCCCAGTGGGTGCTGCAGTGAAGGGGGATGTGGCAGCAGGGTGGGCCCCAGGTCCGAGCTTCCTGCAGCCTGTGAGCAAATCCCCATGGGGGGAGCGGGGCACCTTTCTCCAGAGCCTGGTTTTGCATTGTTTCATGTGGAGTAGGCGGGCGTCACTGGGGTGGGCATCCCAGAGTGGCCTCATCCTGCTCCTCTGTCCTGAGCAAGCCTGGGCTGCAAAGAGAGCAGCCCAGCGATGGGGACATCCTTGCATGGAGCAATGGCCGCAACAGAGCTCTTTCTCCCCAGGTCCCACATGGGCAGCGCCACGGACCTGCGCTTCCCTCTAAGCGCCGTGGTCCATGCCCCCGCCGAGCCCTTTGGGGCAGCCCCGGGCCTGCCTCGAGCGCAGAAGGGCCGATTCGCCACCCGGCGAGAGGAGCCAGCCAAGGTAATCCAGCTTCGCGCCAGCACACGGGCAAGGTTGGGGTTGGAGTCTCCTCCTGCCTTACACACTGGTCTGAGCTGTCCCTGATCTGGGGACATGGGGCAATTTCCTTCACCCGATGCGTGGATGGGGGTAACGCGGTAGGAAAGGTTTCCCATTGGGATTGCGTTGAGGTGCAACTGTTGCACAGAGGTCTCCAGTTTGGCTTTTGGAGATATGAAACTGCCACATGGGACCGGTGGACCTTGTTCCCCCAGGACTGGGAGCAGGCCCAGGCAGGCAGCGTCCTGGCCACAGGGCCTCACGCCTTCGACAGCGACCCTGAGATCTCCGATGTGGACGAGGACGACCGTGAAACGCTCTTCAGCTCCATGGACGTGCTCTCCCCTGGTGGGCACTCGGATGCCCAGACGTTGGCCATGATGCTCCAGGAGCAGCTGGATGCCATCAACGAGGAGATCAGGTAGCGGCCATGGCCAAAACTCACCACTGCCTTGCTCTGAAATGGCTCTAGGGGGGGCAACGAGCTGCCAGGTGGTGGGAGGAGGCTCTCATGCCCTAAAATTGAGGTCTCAGTCCAGCTTCAGCCAGGAAAATGGCTCCAGGACATCAGGCCCCAGGGCTTGGCCCTTTCTGCCTGTGGCTCCCTGTCTCTCAACTGTACCACTGCTGGTTCACGGAAAGGATCATAATTTTTAAAAAAAGTCTCCCACGAATATTAAAAGAAATTGGAGTTCCCCTCAGCTCTGGCTTATGTGGATCCTGATGGATCTTGCTGCCATTCCTGGAGATGGGGGCTCAAGTCACAGCACCTGAGGTGCATTTCCCCCGGGTAGGGAGATCCTACTGGGATTTGTGAGGTGGGTGGTGTGAGATGGCTCCCCAGAAAGGTGAGGAGCCGGGAGCCCTGAGCCCCGCTGCTCTTCCAGGATGATCCAAGAGGAGAAGGAGTCCACCGAGCTCCGCGCGGAGGAGCTGGAGACCCGTGTCACAAGCGGCAGCATGGAGGGCCTCAACCTCACCCAGCTCTGCAAAAGGGCTTCCATCCCCACCTCGCTGACGGCCCTGTCCCTGGCCAGCTCGTCCCCACCACTCAGCGGCCGCTCCACCCCCAAGCTCTCCTCCCGCAGCGCGGCTCAGGACCTCGACCGCATGGGGATCATGACGTTGGTGAGGAGGCACATGGAGCTGGTGGGGGGCTGGACAGGGTGCGTGCCTGCGTGGCTGCCTGGGGTGGGAGCGGTGCTCTGGCATCCGCACGGGTGTGCAGGGGGGGTGATGTGGAACGGGGGTGCCCGTGGTTGCTGTCTCCCAGCCTGGCACGCCTGGCCCCGGGGCTGCTCTGCGCGGGGGTTCTCCATTAACTGCCCCCCTTTCTGTGTCTCTCTCGCTTTCCCCCTTGCAATCAGCCCAGCGACTTGAGGAAGCACCGGAGGAAACTGCTAGTGAGTGGCTCCCATCCCGTTGGGTTTTGTCCAAGCCCCTTTTCCAGCCTGCTCCTGGCTTTGTCCACACCAGGTCAGGGTGCAGCAGGCGCGGGATGGAGCTGGGGACCCCAGGGATTCGGCAGGAGGATCGTGGAGATCCTATGAGGTGCTTGGAGATGTGCTGGCTGGCAGCCTGGGGGGTCTGGCAGGACATGGGGAAGTTCAGAAAGCCACGGTGTGTCCCCTCTGGTGACGGGTGTCTTTGGGACATTCCCATCTGTGCTCCTCAGAGCCCTCTGCTGAGGGCCCGCAGCTTCTGTCCCCGTACCCTGACCTGGACCGTGGGGCTGCATCCTCTCTCCTCCCTGTTCCCAGGATCTTGGCCATACGGCCACATCCTCCCCATCTGTTTGGGCATCTCGAGCCATTGCCAGAGCTCTAGTCCAGGCCAATCCTGGAGCGTGGCAAAGCCTCCAGGCACTGGTGGCTCTTTTGGCCATGCCTCCGTGGAGCAAGAGAGAGGCAGGCAGCAGGGCAAGGATGGAGCTGGGCTTTGGCTGCCCAGCCTCATGGCTTCTCCACTTGTTCAGTCACCTGCAGCTCGGGATGAAAGCCGCGAGGATAAAACCACCATCAAATGCGAGACATCGCCCCCATCCTCACCCAGGACGCTGCGGCTGGAGAAGCTGGGCCACCCCGCGCTAAGTCAGGAGGATGGGAAGAGGTACGCCCGTGGGATCTCACACCACTGCTCTCTTGGTTTGAGGATTTGCATGGGGCAGGCGTGGAGTTGTGGAACGGGCTTGGGGTTTGCCATGGCTTGTGCGCTGCTCGGGAATAACCTGAAGGCTTTGCCGTTCCTCTCCCTCCATCCCCAGCTCGCTGGAGGAGCAGGCCAGCAACCCCAGCAGCAACAGCAGCCAGGACTCCTTGCACAAGGGCTCCAAGAGGAAGGGAATCAAATCCTCCATCGGGCGCTTGTTCGGGAAAAAAGAGAAGGGCCGCTTGATCCAGCTGAGCAGAGAAGGGGCCACGGGGCAGGGTCCGTGAGCAGCCCTGTTCCTGCGCGTGCCGGGCGGGCGTCCCTTCGGGCCAGGCTCTCTGCACGCCTCACTGCCTGGCGTTGGGGTGCTGCGGGGTGGCAGGCGGAGGAGCAGGGACAGCCCTGCTGGTCTGGGGATGTTGGGGCCATGGCTCTGGGCTACCTGCAGCTTCAGGGCAGTTGGGTCCTGGTGCTTTCTGCCCCGCGGCCCTTTCTGACCTGAGCACGGTATCGCTCTTAACGCTCTGCAGGAGCTGCAGTGACCTCCCATCACTGTACCTTATCTTTGATGTCCCCAAATCACTTCCCTCCCCATGGGACCTTCCTGATTTTGCAGAGCCCTTTGGTAGGAGCTGCTTTTCCACCCCTAAATCTTTTACTGGTTTGACATTGAGGGTTTGAGGGAGGGATGGCAGAGGGGTGTCCCCTTGGGCTTCCCAGGGATGCAGGGCGGCTGTGGGAGTCGGGTGGGAATGGAGACTGTCAATTCCCGAGCTCTGATTGTGCGCACTGGATCCATGGGACGTCACACTGATCGGAGCATGTCTTGCCCAACAGTGGTGCTGACCGACGTGGAGGTGGGCATACAGGACCCTCTGGGACTTGGCAAGCTGGGTGCTCAGGCCGAGAAGGATCGACGCCTGCGGAAGAAGTGAGTGAACCTTCTTCTCCATGCCAGCAAGAAAATTTCCTGCCTGATGGCTGAGAAGCCATGGCGTGGGACTGGGAATTGCTGGAAAGACTTCTCACCCACTCTTGAGCCCTGTTCACTGTTTTATTGCTTTGTTACCAGCTGGTTCTTACTGCCTGTGGTCTGTTCCCTTGCAAGCCCCCAATAAATCACTCTTCTGCTTCTGTTCCCTCCAGGCATGAACTCCTGGAGGAGGCTCGGAGGAAAGGATTGCCCTTTGCTCACTGGGATGGCCCCACCGTTGTCTCCTGGCTGGAGGTGAGGTAGAGCACGCCCTGCATCGTCCCCGTGCACCAACAGCTTTGCAGTCACCACTGGTCTGTGGTGCGCTCGGGGGTACAGCACCCCACAGTCCCACCATGCTGGATCCATGCGCGTGGTTGGTGGTGGCAAAACCTGGGGAAGCAGGGCAAATCCTCAGAGCCCTCACACGTTCTGTAGAGTTGTGGTTTGAGTAGAGCTTTGAGTTGAAACACTCAGTGGGTGCTCTTCACCTGTCCTGTGGCCAGCAGGTATGGGGATGCTGGGCTGCCCACAGGCCTCCTGTGCAAGGTACAAATGAAAAAGGAACCCCACGTGGGTGTCCAACTTTGATACTGAGCTTCAAACAGGATGGCCTTGATCCTACCAGAGGAAGTTAGGGTAAGTCAACCGGGCCGTCACTGACTCTGCCCTGTTTTGGCAGCTCTGGGTGGGGATGCCGGCCTGGTACGTTGCCGCTTGCCGAGCCAACGTGAAGAGCGGAGCCATCATGTCGGCCCTGTCCGACACTGAGATCCAGAGGGAGATCGGCATCAGCAACGCACTGCATCGCCTGAAACTGCGTCTGGCCATCCAGGAGATGGTCTCGCTCACGAGCCCCTCGGCACCACCCACCTCACGGACAGTAAGTGCTCCACGCCGCAAACCCTCTCTTCCCCTAGACAGACCTTCCATGGGGCAGGACTCCACCCTTGTTTCCCTCCTTTCCCTGACTCCTTGGGGCCACAGCGGTCCATCAGTCCTCAGGGAGTCCCAGTGTCACAGGCGAGCGCGGCCGTGGAGGGGGTGACGTTCCCTGATGGATGGGTCAAACCACCAGACGCGTGTCCTCAGGCACAACGATCATTTACAGCCATGGAGTGTGAAGCACTTTCCTGTCTTGAGGCACCTGCAGATGGTCTTGTCCTCACACTCAGAGGTTGTCACCAAGAGGCTGACCCTGCTGAGCATCCTGCAAAGAGCAAAACTCAGGGACTGTCTGCCCTGGAGAGGATAAAATCCCACCCAGACAGCGCATGTGTGGTTTACGGGGCCAGCTCGGTTATTCAGAGCCATTTTCATTTCATTTTAATACAAACCTTTTCCTGGGACTATGGGAAACTCCTGGGGCAAGTCAGAGCAACTGCAGATCCCACCTTGCCCGGGATAGGACATTGGAGGGATGAAGGGATTGTGGCTTGTGCTGGTCCTCAAGCCCCCAGAGGGGTTAATGGTGCCCCAGTAATGCCAAGACACATCTGCAGAAATGCAGACAGCAGAAAGAAAGGCCCCAAGCGTGCTGTGTCCCCTCAGGTGGCCATGGCTGAGGTCAGAGCTGTGAGAGAGAAGCTACAGGCTCCCTGAGCATTACGCCAAAGCAGCCAAAGGGCCAGTGGTCTTTGTTGTGCTCTCCGTGGCCGCACGGACAGCCCAGGGTCCCCACGAGTAGCAGGGTGCCCCCAGCCCAAGCTGCCAGGACTATGTGAGATCTCCCCAGTAGAGCTCCAAGCGCAAAGGTGGCCTGATCCTCCATCAGCCCAAGCCAGGCTTGTTTCCAGCGTGGGTGTGAACTGAGGCCGTGGCTCCGTGCTGGTTTACCCTGACCACTCTGCTCTTTTCCCTGCAGTCCTCTGGTAACGTCTGGGTCACCCACGAGGAGATGGAGAACATGGCGACTTCCACCAAGACGGTGAGGCTGGCTGACCCCACTGCCGCCACACGGCGTATCGGTTACCGAGCTGAGCTCCAGGCGTGCATTAACGCGCTAAACCCCGGGAGAGAAGGGGATCTTTGCTGCCTCTCACATGTCAGCTCTTGGCCAGTGCTGTGCACCTGTTTAGAAACCATCTTTCAGCCTTTAATATCCCAACAATTTCTAAAACTGACTTAAAAACCATCAGACGCATTTTCCACTGTCAAGCTGGGTTTCTAGAGTAGCTGGTCTGTCGGTTCTGTTAGAGGAAAGAAATGAAAGACAAAAACCAAGAGTGATCTCATATAGATGCATGAGATTGACTCGCACATTGGTTATCCCGCACCCAAAGAAGTCACCATCTAATCTCCTGTTGACCTTAGCACACTCCAATATTGTCCCCACTGTCTGTCCCTACCACTGTCTGGTAGCTCGGGGTCCCTTGGAGGGACGTGACCTTGCTCCCAAAAGCTCTGGCTCCTTTGGAGAGGTGTAGCCATGCGCCCCTCTCTGCAACTGGACCCCGTGTCCATGTCTCAGAGTAGGAGCAGCATTTTGGATTCGTTCTGGGAATTGGGTGTTTTGTGGAAGCTTGTGTCTGCTGGTTGAGTAGCATGGACCTGTAACTGGCACCTCTAACTGGTGGGCGCCTTTGGGGATGGAGAGCTCAGAGTTACAGCAGGGATGTGACGCTTCCCCCTGGCTCAACTTGTGAAGTTGAGCACAACCAGCACAGGCTGACTGGGGAAAAAATAGCGACAAAACTGGCAAATTGGGTCGGGGGTTGTGACCCATGAGCTACAGCTTGGGTTTCTCTCTGCGTCCATCTGGTTCTGGGGGACCCAAGAACTGCCCGCGTTTCCCAGGAAAGATGTGTGAGCCCCAGTGTCTGTGCCCTCTCCAGCCCAAGGGCCAGGAGAAATGTCCCATCCTGTGTCCCCCTTATTGACTGAGAGATGGGGGGAAACGCGGGCCCAGCGGGGACAGGAGGCCCCAGTCCCCTCCTCGAGCTGTGCAGCCGTGAGACCGACCCCCGTCCCCTCTGGGTCACGCCGTGACAAGGGCTCCCACGCTCGGCACGCATGGCACACGCTTTCACGGTGCAGGGCCGCCGGGTACTGACTTTACCTGTCCTTTCTGTTGACATGCCGCGTGTGTCACGCTTAGGACACAGAGGAAGGCAGCTGGGCACAGGTGAGGTCCCCGTGTCATGATTTTCCACGGGCGGTACGTGGGGCGGTTGTGGGAGGGAGAGCTGGCCATGACGGGACACCCGGGAGATGAGCTTGGGGCACCAGTATTCACCCAGTCCTTGGTGGAGTCCCCCCCTGCGCCCCGTGGTTGCTCCTGTGAGCCATCTCAAGCACGGGGTGCTCCTCCTGGGACCTTGCGTCACGCAGCATCCCTCTCTGCTCCAGGCAGTGACTTCTCCTGCGTAAGACACAGGTCCTGTGTTACAACCCCGACGTAAGAGCCACCGGCCGCCCTGCGTGGGAGGCAGGTTTCTGGCTGCACAGACATTTGGTTTTCACTTTTATTTTAGGCCCGAGTTCAGGATGTAGATTATTTTCATTAACTGAAAAGGTGAGAGGAAAAAGTCCTGCTTGGATCCATCTCTCCTGGTTTTGATCACTGTCAAATGTTTTACTTTTCTTACGCTAGATTTTGTTCTCAGACTTAGAATCAGCTTGCAGTGAAAGTGAATGGGTGTTTTTCTGCCCCAAACTGGCCTCTTTTTTCATTTTGAAGTTATAAAGTAGATCTTTTGGTGATTTCTAAGCTTCTTAAAAATCAGTTGGGAGTGCACTGAAACCTATTTCTTAGTTGTTTCAGCTTTTATGAATGTGCTTTTTCCAGTAGAAGCTGGTCATACGGTCCAGCTGTCCCTTTGCTTGCTTTTTTGGCTACTGCCTTGTCTCCTTGGGGGACATCAGTAGGACACAGACCACAGCCAGCAGGAGCGTTCCCTCCAGCTCCTTCGGTACAAACTAGGGTTAAACTCCTCTGGTCCAGGTTTGCTCCTCAGGACAGTGACCCCCAGGCTGCGGCACTGAACTGTCACTGCTCTCCTGGGACTCTGCAGCTCCACCAAGCCTTGGTTTCTCCCTAGCTTCTCCGTTTCCTTCTCCACAGACACTGGCCTATGGGGATATGAACCACGAGTGGATTGGGAACGAGTGGCTCCCCAGTTTGGGTCTCCCGCAATATCGCAGCTACTTCATGGAGTGTCTTGTTGATGCACGGATGCTGGACCACCTCACCAAGAAAGATCTCAGAGTGCACTTGAAGATGGTGGACAGCTTCCACCGGTGAGTCCCCTCCTTTGGGAGGTTCCTGGGGTGCAGTGTCTGCATGTGGAGCAGAGGATGGGACAATCTGAGGGATTTCCCCTGTCTTGGCCAGTCCTGGTGCTGGAGAATGGCTCTGCTAGGCTGAACTCACCACCTGGTCTGGGGCAGGTCAACAGGTCGTATGGGCAAGTGTTCTCCTTCAGCACACTCCCTCCAGTGCAACTTCAGAGGATCAAGCCTTCTCCTGGCTGTGGAGCAAGGCAAAAAGAAAGGCTCATCCCACCCGCTCCCCCACTGGCAGGCAGAGCCATCATCTGCCATTGACAGCTTGGAGAAGGCTTCTGCCATCCCACCCATCTTGCCAAAGCACCAGCATCCTCATCTGCTCACCACCAAAAATGTTTGTGGTGGGAATCACGGGCTCATTCCTCTCCCTGGCCTGCAGAGAGGAGGGAATGCATGGGAAGCACATCCTGGCATGGTTTTGGAGTGGGCAGAGCAGCACCCCGGCCCATGGCGTACCACCAGCTGGCCCCACCCGTGGGGCTGCGTCTGTGGACCTGCCAGGCCCTCCCTGCTCTGGGGGTGAACCCTTCAGCCTGGAGCAGCCCCGATGGGCTGGTTCTCCCGGACACCAAGCTCCAACTATCATTGCTTAGATCTGCGGAGAACAGGGTAAAACTCATGGAGTGCGGAGTTACCATGGAAGGGGGAGACATTCCCTATTTTCTGGCCAAGATCTTCCCTTTGGGTTGTGTCTGGTGACCCAAACATGAACTGAAGCATCCTTTGGGTGCATGGAGAGCAAGCAGGGAAGTGGGTCCCTCTGCAGGTCCCTCCCAGCCACCTGCCCCGCGCTGCTGAGCCCTCCTGAGGGTTGGGTGACATCTCGTGTCCTTGCAGCACCAGCCTGCAGTACGGCATCATGTGCCTGAAGAGGCTCAACTACGACCGCAAAGAGCTCGAGAGGAGACGAGAAGAGACCCAGCATGAAATCAAAGGTCAGCAGCTGCATACGTGGAAAAGGAGATGAGAAACTTTCCAGGGGATGCCCAGCAGTGGTCTCTCTCTGGTCCTTTATCTTTTATACACCGTTTGCTTAGGGAAAATAATTTCTGAGCGGTCATGTCCGCAGGGCTGTTCTCCAGAGGAGACCTCCCTGCAGTATCTCCCCAGCAGATTGCTCCAAGTGCCTTCGTGTAGCTTGTCCCGGTCAGGCATGAGGAGGAAGACAGGGTGTCAAGATGGGAAAGATCAGCTCTGAGCATCAGCTTCTCTTCTCCTGTCCCCCTCAGATGCTCAGGACACCCCCAGCTTGCTCAGCCTCCCCTTGCTCATTGCTTGTCCTGAGGTTCCCTGTGCATCTGGCTGCTGCTTAGATTACATCTCGTTATTGATAATGCCCCTAATTACACCAGCAGCCGCGGGTTCTTAGGATTAATTTTCACAGTTGTGTTCTGCCTGTTACTTCAGCGTTTGGGTTGGGAAATTGAAGGCAGCTCTTCCGGGCACTTGAGCACCCGGCGTTGCTGCTGGTTCAGGAGGAGGGGTCCCGGGATCAGCCTGGGGCTATGCAAAAGGGCTCCAGGACAGCATCAGGTCCCCACGCATCACGAGTGTGGCTCTGAGATGCACCCTCACTCTCTTGCAGACGTCTTGGTGTGGACCAACGACCAGGTCATTCACTGGATCCAGTCCATCGGGCTCCGCGAGTACGCGAACAACCTCGTGGAGAGCGGGGTGCACGGGGCGCTCCTGGCCCTCGACGAAAACTTTGACCACAACAGCCTGGCGCTCGTGCTGCAAATCCCCACGCAGAACACGCAGGTAAGAGCAGCGTTCTTGGGGGCTTTTGGGGGAGGGTGGCCAGTGTGGGACACAAATACAGTGTCACTCCAGCAGTCCCACCAACTCAACTCTGCCTTTCACAGCAGAGCGCTCAGATGGTGCGTGGGCTTTTTCTCTGTCATTCTCAGGCTTTCCTGGGGTGGGGGTTTGTGCTGGGAACCGTTCCCGCCGATGGGGAATGATCGCTTTTTGTTATTTTCAGGCTCGACAAGTGCTGGAGAGGGAGTTCAACAACCTGCTCGCCTTGGGCACAGACCGAAGGCTGGATGACGTGAGTACCAGACCTCTCCCATCTCCAGGTCATGCCAAGTACCTGTTCTTGTGCAAGAAACAGGAAAGACAAGAGCTCTGCTCTCTCCCTCCGTGTCCAGGGGTGTCACATAGTGCCTCACAAGCTCTCTAGAGCAGTCTCATGAGCAATATCAGTGGAATAAGCTCAAACTGTTAGACAGGGCCCGAGGAGCGTGCTGCCAGGCTGTGGAGGCAGGTGAGGTAGAGCCGTGTGCGTGATTTCCAGCCTCGTCTCGGTGGGGTGGATTTGAAGTGGACTGACCTGGCTTTCCTTGCCAGCTGCTTTAACTTTGCCGTGTAGAGTCACAGATGTTCTGGGCATGACACATCTCGGTGGGTGAAGCTGGTGAGTTGGAGATGCCCCGTTCAGCAGCCAAAAAGCTGTTCACGTTGAGTCACTGAAGGTGGGGGACTCATCTAGATCTCTCATGTGTGTAGCTTTCCTCTGTGAGATACGATAGCCGAGCTGGTCAGGGGCTCTTCAGAGCACAGCGAGAAGCAGGCACTTCCAGATGCCGGTGTCTGGCTGAGGTGAGATGCATCCCTTGAGGTTTTGTGTGCTGATGTCTCCAAGGCATCTTTGCAGGCAGGCTGGAGAGAAGAGATTGGCAAGCCAGAAAAGATAAAGCGTAGTCATGGGATCCCAAAGAGGTCTCCTACAGCCTTGGCTCAGTTTGATCACACTCCTGCACTGTTTGAGTTGGTCTCCATGTATAGGCACAGCCTCAGTGAGGTGGAAGCAGTGCTGGTATCTCACAGGGGTGGAAGGTCCTGCTGCCTCTGCTGCCAGGCCCAAAGCCTGCTCTTCCCTCACAGGGCGACGACAAGACCTTCCGTCGAACCCCATCCTGGCGAAAGCGCTTCCGCCCGCGAGACGTTCACAGCATCAACATGCTCAGCGGCTCGGCCGAGACTCTGCCCGCCGGTTTCCGCGTCACCAGCCTGGTGCCCCTGCCTCCCCCGTCCGCCACTGCCAAGAAAATGCCCCCGGAAGGTAGGCGACCCCCTTCTCCCTAGGTCCTCTCCCACTCCTGCTCAGACCTCATGATGAGCACAGGGAATGATGTGCCACCAAGGGAGGAGAGGGAGAGAGGCTTGCTGGGTCCATGTGATCCTTGAGCCGTTGTCTGCTGGAAAGATGTTTTTCAGGAGGATTATCTCAGACCTGGTGTGGGATTTCTTCGTTTCAAACCAGCAGGATGAGGAGAGGGCTGTACCAAGGCATGAAATGGGGATAAGTGTCACCCACCCTGGGTTTGGCATCCAGGTCACAGCCTGCTGGGGTAGCACTGGGACTGTCAGGAAGCAGCAGCCCAGTCTGAACCAGTCTTGTCCACCCTGCCTTTTGGAAACCATCCCCAAAGGGACTGGATTACCCAGCTCACTTCAGTCCGGGTGCTGCTGAGCAGCAGCTCTCCCAGCGCTGGCAGGGCCCTGCTTTGACGCGCTGGCCGTCCGTGCTGCTGGCTGTCGCGCGTTCTTTAGCTGAGCACACGTGTCCTGGGCTCTGCCCCGCCACCACATGTCTCCTCTGTACGAGTTATCTCAGTCCCTTCCAAAGATTTTGGGAGGCACCAGCTCCAGCCAGGTCACCCTGGTTTGTCCCCTGGATCAGTGCCCTGGTGCCACTGTCCCAGGCCACCTGCCGCATCCCCAGTGGTCTGAGGTGGCTTCAGCAGGCTCAGAAATGGTTGAATGTGAATTTAGAAGTTGTGCTTTCACCTTCTGGCTCCAAGCCCCAGGCTCCACTCTCATCCTGCTTGCAGAATTGCTCAGATTTCACAGCTTTCCAGTTTGTTTCAAATTTCTGCTGGACTTTTTCCGCCCCATCCCGGAAGCTGCAGTTCCCACCGGTCTGAGGACGATGAAATCTGGGACCATATCCCTGCATCTGACAGCACGCAGACATGGGGAGCAGGGAGCTCGCTGCTCAGGAGTAGGGACCACTTTCCAAATACCCTGGCACCTTGGAAGCATCAGACCTGGCCAAGCGTGCCTCTTCCTTCAACCTCATCTTCTGTGGCTTCAGGGCTCAGATGCTGCCTGAGAAATGCTTTGAGGGCTGATTGGAGCGGTCACTAATTGCACGCTCTGCTCTTTGACTCATTTCCAGTTGGTGCCTCTGGGTCGCCAAGGCTGGAGACCTCCACGGTCCGGACGTACTCCTGCTGAGGGTCAGCGTGACGGGAGCCAGCCCGGCCCTGGGTAAGTGCGAGGAGCACCGAGGCCTCGGAGCTGGATGGGGACCGAGAGGAGAGCACGAGGCCCAGCGTCCCCTGCCCGCCATCACCTGAGCCGGGTGTCTTCACCAAGGTTTGCCTTGCCGTTAGAGGACCACGGAGACCTCAGCGGTGGGGGTACAGCCTGCTGCTGCCTGGGACCCTGAGATGATGCCGAAGGGATGCTCACGTACAGTTTGTCCAGTCCCTGGACAGACAGCTCCACTGAGGACCCCGGGTTGCCATCTTAGATGGGAGGTCCCCCAAGGGTGAGGGCAGGATAGTCATGCACTTCAGAGAGGCTCCTGGAACCCTGCTGTACCCTGGGACGTGGCTCCCTTGTGCCGGGAGGGCTCCTTACCAACTCCACTGGGTTTCGTGGCCTGTGGGTGCGTGGGTGGAAGCGAGCCGCCGTCCTCACGGAGCTTTTCCCGCTTCGTTTCTCAGCACATCCCCACTGTCCGCACGGCCACGTGCTGGCTGCCTTTCAGGACAAGAGCCCAGCCGGCGCCTGTTCCTCGGCCCAAACCAACGGACGCTGCAGTGGACCGAAAAGGATGCTCTCCCTTCTGCTCGTGCACCCCATCGCTTCCCCCGGCTCCCCGTGGCTCCCGCCTGTGGTTTATCTCCCACCTCTCCCCGCGCTGGC
The DNA here is from genome assembly GCA_009806455.1 of Tetrax tetrax. Classification (NCBI taxonomy): domain Eukaryota; kingdom Metazoa; phylum Chordata; class Aves; order Otidiformes; family Otididae; genus Tetrax; species Tetrax tetrax. The sequence continues at coordinate 75,978 of WHYT01014875.1, read as the reverse complement.
CGGGCTACGGATGCGCTCGCTGGGTGCCCGCTCCGTCGCTGGCACAAGCATGGCACGGCCCAGCAGAGCGGCAGGGACACCCCAAAGAGGGCTGTGGTATTTGGAAACCTTTCTCCTGCCTGGTTCCTGTTGCCAATAGACTGCGGGCCGCTGCACTGGCTCACCCAAGCCCCGGGCGTTGGGAACGCCGCTGCCCGCAGGACTCGAAGCCAAGGAAAACTCAGGCTCGTAAAAATCCTCACGTGGGGCAACCGGGCATGGAGCTGCCCCCAGGAGGGGCCGAGGGGCTGGAGCTGGTGCCAGGGTCAACACTGCACGGGACGGAGCAGGGACCGGCCATCGTGGGGGCAAGGAGAGCGGCTGTCTGCCGGGGGGTGGGCAGCTGGGGCGCTGCGTTTCGGGGTGCTGCCGGGTGCCACGCGGGGGAAGGCTGCGCCTGCACGCTGAGTCCACGAAGGGCTGCTTGGGGAAGGGCTGGAACCGCCCCATACGGCTCGCTGCCGGCCGGGACGGTACCCGGCACCCACGGGAGAGGGGACCCTCCTTGCGTGCCTGGAGAGACACGGTGGGGGCACCCACTGCCCCGGGACGTGCCCGTCCCTCCCCTCCGGGTGCGGAGGAGGTGCTCTCCCCTCCAGGCTGCGGGCAGGGGTCGATGCAGGAGGCTCCAAACTCCCCGTTTCTCCCCGTAGGGTAGGATCTCCTCATCTCCTCATGCCACGTTTGCCTTGTGTGGCCCCCGTTTCTGATGTGGTATTTATTGATGGCTGGAATGACCTTATACTTATCATGTGCTGTCTGGAAGTGCAATATCTGAGAGGCTCTGCAGTCACGATGTCTTTTCGGTGTATTATTTGCCTAATACAGTATTAAATATTTTTTTAATTTGAAGAGTCAGTGAGCCCTTTATATCGATGCCCTATTTCTTTCGTCATATTATTGGTACTGCATGGACTCCAAACCCTGGATCGGGTCAGGAAAGGATGTATGTGTGTTCCAATAAACAGGATTTTAAATCAGTGCTGGCTTGAGCCTTCTTTCCAGAGCCCAAATTAAAAATGTAATTAATCTTTGGCTCCCCCAAGGGTTTTTGGGGTACAGGGCTGAGCCCCAGTTGCAAACCAGTGCAATCACTGGTCTCTGTGGGGCTGATTTCAGTGTGAGACATCCAGTTCCCACTGTTGAGTGGCTGCACTGAGGTCCAGCTGGATTTTCTGATATGGAACAATCCCCAGCCTGGGAATTCAGGGAAACCTGCGCAGAGCAGGGCCGTGGTAAAGGAAGCCTCGAGCCATTCAAACGAGAATGCCTTTATTTAAAAAAAAATCCAAATAAGTTAGCAAAAATAATAATTAAAAAAGAATCAGATAGCAACTCCACACAGCGTTCAGTAGAAAAGATGGCGTGGGCAGCCTCCGTGGGGCTCAGCACCCACGAGACGCCGGCCGGAGAGAGACGTTGGTCAAAGAGCAACTTGGAAAAAAATGAGCAAGCGAACCCAGCACACACATTGGCCCCCAAAAACCGGTCGCCCCTGGACAGGGAGCGAAGCAGAGCCCGACGCTGGGCGGCCGCCCTCGTGAGAACTGGGGCCACTGCCAGCGTGGGGCCGCGGCGCTGCCGAAATCCCACTTTTCCCCCTTATTTTATTTCAGCTGGCCGAGCGGGAGCATTTCACGAGGAGTGGGAAAGGAGACGAGTGGCTTCAGCAGTGCAGTCCACGACGCTGGAGGGGTAAATAGGATTTCCAGCGGCTGGACCTTTCCAGCGTCTTATTCCCACCCTGTTACCAGCTCGAAGAGCCACCGGGGTTTACGCCAGCTCAGTTTTGAACCCGCTCCTCCTGGAACGTCACGGCCACGTCCTCCACGGCGATGCTCTCCACGATGGAGGAGAGCGAGTGGAGATTGCGGTCCTCCGCCGCCTCGTCGGCCAGGAGGTGATCTGTGGAGAGCACGGGGATGATGGGGATGGGGACCATGTGCTGGGGACAGGGATTATGCACTGGGGATGGGGACCATGCACTGGGAACAGCTCCCGGCTCTGTGCAGGGGGGATCCCGCAATCCCCTGTAAGGCCAGAGTGACCTGGGGACCCGCTCCCCGCTCCCACCCTTGGAGAGGGAGTGGAATTTTTGGACACTTTTTCGGTTTCATTCCCCATTGGAAAATGAGATTTCAGTTTCTGCCTTCTGGGGAAAAAAAAAACAGGTGGATTTGGTGGGTGGGCAGGGGCGATAACTGCAGTGATGGAAAAAAAAATCAGCAGCTGCAGAGGGGGTGTGGGGAGGGAGAGGAGCCCAGGGCAGCGAAGCTCGGCGATGCTCGGCGATTCTCAGCACCGCAGCAGGCAAAGCCGAGCCGAGGGATGGAGACGGATGAACCCTCGATGGGGACAAAGCCATCGGCGCCCTGGGCTGCTACAGTCCAGCTCCTTGGCTCGGGAGCAGCGGGTATCTCGGGGAAATCGGGCAACGGCAGAAGCCTGAGCTCACCGAGCGTCGGGCCAGGGAAGCGCTGGAGGACGGATGAGCTCATTTCTCTACAGCAGCGGGGTGGGGAGAGGAGGACAAGGCTCCTTTTGTCCTCTGCTCTGAGCATCCCCTGCTTGGGAGGGGTTGGCGCAGCGATGCTCTGCCCCAGGGCTGCGGTGGCCCCCGCTGGGACACCCACCCTGGAGCCCAGCGAGGCTGTGGGACGCGGGGGCGAGGCGGGGAGGACCTTACCTGCGGGGTTGGTGCCGAACTCCAGCTGGCTGCTCCACTCGGGGCTGCAGGACGAGCTGCCGGACCCGCACTCGCTGGCCGCCTGTGAGAAGCCGAGATGCCGCCCGTGGGTCTCACCTCCTCCAGCCCGGCCAAACCCCGCCAGCCGCCCCAAAAACACCCCGGGGTGCCCCATCACCGCAGGACATCGCCCCTGTGGAGATGGGCACCTCCTGCCCCACCTGCAAAGCGGCTGGATGAGCAAACGGCATTTGGGGTCCCCACGACCCATTGGGGCCAGATGCTTCGTTAACCATAAAGACTGAAAAAAACCCAACATTTTGGGCTCTGGGCACAGGAGAAACGGGGCCAACTGCTCACTGCAGGTTAAAAAAAAGGGCCTCTTTACCCCGTGACTATGAGAAAGGGCTAGAGATGGACGAATGTCCTTGGGTAAAACAGCTTTTTGCTGAAAATCACCTAATTGGGCTGATAAAAAATGAACACACGGGCTGGACACCTTCGGGCCATCCCAAGGGGATTTCTGGGGAAGATCTTTTGGCAGTTTGATTTGTGGATTTGGGCCTGAATGGCAATTTCAGAGAAAAGAGCTGACAGTCTGAAAAATGAGAGCGTTACTCAGCAAAGCTCCAAATTTTGTGTCTTTATCTGGAAGTGGATGCCGGCTGGAGTTAAACCCAAAATATGATTTACAGGAGCAGCCCCAAGGACCCAACTACTTGTAGCAGCCCAGAAATGGCACTTTGGGTCCGCAAGCTCGCTGCAGCTGATTAATTAACACTTGGATTTATTTCCCACTAAAGTAGTAAATCGTTCCACATATGATGTTTTTTTCCCCAAATTTTGGATTTCTCACTCAGTATGTGAACCCCTGGCCATGCCTGGGAGAACGGGCAGCTTGGAGCAGCAGTCACACAGGAGCGGCTCAGCTCGGGCCATGTTTTGGGCGCATTTGCGGGGCAGCCAACAAATCCACCCAAGTCCAATCCAAGCGGATACGTTGGGCTCACACTGGGAATTCCGAAGTCTACACAGGATGGAGCCTAAAAGCTTTCTCAGTCCTTTATTCAGCTCTAAATGTTGGGCTACCCAGGTACCTGCTGGTTTGGTCCTTAAATCTCTTAGTCTAGAGATGAATTCCACTTTTCTGTGCCTCCTTCTTATAAAGTACTTCCATATCCAGATCCAGATCCAGACCCAGTTCCATACCATCTCTATCTACTTCTGCATCTACCTCTACATTTTTCTGTATCATCTCTATCATCTGGACCTATAGCTCTCTATAAATTTCCATATGCAAAGCCTCAGCGCAGCAGGGGAGCGCACGCCCAGACATCCCCCAGAAATCAGAGGACAGCTAAAGATATCTCCAGAAAACTCAGTTAAACAGCCCAAATCTTGCGGTGTGACGGCGCCTGGCTCACAGCATCTCTGCTCAGGGCCGCGGCGGTGAGATACGACGGCTGTCTGAGAAACGGGAGATGGCCCCGCACTGACCCCCTTGTCCCCTGCCCACGCCACACTGATCCACGGAGAAAGTCCCTGTGCCCCAGGCTTTCCAGCACGGGCAGTCGCACGGTGGCGGGGAGAGGGGCGAGGGGCTGCGGGTTTTGCGCCCAGGAGCGTTGGCAGCGGTGGGGTGTCACGCGAGGCAGCGGGTGGTGACCCCTCCACAGTGTTTGGTCGGGGGCTCTGAGGGTTGTGTCACTTTGGAGGGAGAGATCAGGAGTGTGTGCGTGTCTGTGAGCAGGGGGTTTAATTTCATTTCACATTTTATTTATTTAATTCCATTTAATTTCATTTGGTCTTATTTTCTAAATTTAATTTTATTTAATTTTATTTTATAGGTTTTTATTCTAGTTTTGCCTTTATTATCCCTTCAAGCCCAGGGACGCGTGCCAGCGTCCAGCAGTGGACCACGCAGCCCCTACTACATCCATAGGTGGATATACAGAGGTGTACGTAGGGAAACTGCCAGCCCCTTTGTCCGGGGATCTGAGAGCCCGGCCGGGGCCGGATCGCCCCCACCCTGAGCCGTTATGCAGGACACATCTACAAACCCATGGTAGCAGCGTCCCCAGGGCTGGGGATCATGCTCCCACCACCGGGACCCTGTGCCCCACTGTTGCCCATGATGCCTCCACCTGGGATCACTCCCACGGATCATCACCCCCATGGATCATCACCCCCCACTGAGCATCATCCCCATAAAGCATCACCCCCAAAGATCATCACCCCCATGGATCATCATCCCCATGGATCATCACCCCATGGAGCATCAACCCACGGAGCATCAGCCCTGTCCTGGTCCCCAGCCCAGGTTTGGGGACGCCGGGAGATGCGCAGAGGCACTTACCCCGGGCTGGGGAGCGACGGGACGGAAGCGCAGGTCCCTCTGCTCCCGCTCCTGCTGATTGAGGGTGCTGAGCAAGCTCTGCAGGCGCTCGATGTACTGGATGGCGCTGCGCAGGATCTCCACCTTGGGCAGCCGCTGGTTGGGGTTGAGCAGGGTGCTGCGTTTCAACGCCTCGAAGGCTTCGTTCACCTTCTTCAACCTGCGTTTCTCCCGCAGGGTGGCCGCCCGTCGCCGGTCGATGGAGACCGTCTTCCGCTTGCAAACCTTGCAGGCCCAGGGCAGGCACTGCCCGGGACAGTGCTCGGGCAGGGCCGAGTCCTTCTCCTCCAAAGCCACCCTGCCCTCTGCGCACATGGCCACCTCAGGCCGCTCGGGGAATGTCGCTGGCTCGTAGCCCTGCAAGCGGGAGCCTAGGAAATTTTCCCCATCGTAAAACCTCTGGTCCGGGAAAAAATAAGGGTTGGTCTCGAAGAGCTCCATGGGCGCGTGGGCAGCTCGGGGACGTGTGTGCGGTTCGGGGACGGCTGCTCCCTCTCCCCACGCCAACTGTTTGGTGCCATTTAAACCCCGGCGCTGGCATTAAATCACGGAGATAAATATAGAAAACCTAAGGGAAACCTGAGCCCGCCCTAAGCTGCTGCCTCACATCAAAACTTGTCCATCTGATTTCATGTGCGCTCCCCGCCGGGATTACGCTGCCGGACCGCGGCCGCGCCGGGGGGGCCTGGGGGAGCTGGCACGGCGGGGAGCACAGCTCGGCCGTCCTGCGAACAAGGGCTTTGTTTGAGCCCAGGGGTGCCACCGGGGACGCGGGTGGCTGCCAGCTCCCCCCGGCATTCCTCCGTCATCTGGTCCCTTCAGTTAGGGCTGGGCTGGGTTGGGGGGAGCCCGCGGTGGCCTCGTGGCCGTCCTGCCCGACCATGGCACCCTTCGTGGCTGCCCCCTCCATCCCACGGCACCCCGATCCCTGCCTTCCCTGCAGTCGGAACCAGCGTGGGCACGGCGTTGGCCTTTCCCACCTCCCCACCCTGCTCTGCTCCACGCCACTCCCGCTCACCCCCTGCCATATTTCCCACGCAGCACGCAGGCCTGATCCTGCTTCTGCAGAATCCACGGAGAAGCAGAAGGATCCAGCCGCAGGAGGGACGTCCCGGTGCAGGGAGCACCCTGGGGTGCAGCCCCTTTCCCACGGGCACCCCTCGACGGGCAGCACCCATCCCGGTGCCAGCCTCGCGCCCTGTGCCTGCAGGAACGGAGCAGGCAGGATGGCACCAGGCCCAACCTTTCCTCCACCATGGGCTTCCCGAAGGTCCCTCGGCCCAGTCCCTTACCCCAGAGTGGCATTTTTGGCACAAAATCCATATTTGTGCCTTCTCCAGTGCACCAAACCCAAAACCTATTTCCTAGCTGGGTGGGATCCCTCCCGCCCTGGCTCCGGCTCATCCGAACTGGTCCCCAGTGCCGGCCTGTGTAGGTGTGGGTAACCAAAGCCCCAGTGCCACCCTGCCACGCTCCCATCTTCCCAATGGGGAAACTGAGGCACAATCCTGGATGCTGCACGAGCGGCAGCGTGGGTGGGATTTTACCCCATCGCCAGCCCTTCCCTGCTGACTCCAGCCATTTGACCGTGTCTCTCAAGCTTTGTCTTTAATTCAGAAGGGATTTTTTTTTTTTCCATCAGGAACGCCAGAAACCATCTCCCATCTCCTCCTATTCCTGCTCCGGGCCAGATTCCAGCCAAGGGATCGGTCAGTGGAAAGAATGTCAGCAAAGCGCAGGGCCAACCCTGCCAGGATTTTCCTTCCCCAAATCTCCCTTCCCCAGAGAGGCTGCACCGTGGCGCATTCCCTGCACCCGCTGCCAGCACCCTTGCTCGATTTGGGGTGATTTCTAGCCTTTTTGGAATCTGCCATGCTGCTTTTATCTCTTTGTAGTGATTTTTGGGGGGCTAGGAGCTTTGTAATGTGCCTTCCCCCGACTGCAGCTACCCCAGGGTCCCAGTCCTGGGAGGGTCCCAGTCCTGGGAGGGTCCCAGTCCTGGGGATTCGCTGTCCCCACGGCTTTAGAGTCTATAAAAAAAATCTGCAGCAAGGGAAGCAGGACGCGCAGCCTCGAGGTTCACCCTTGGCACAGCCGCTGTGCCCCCCAGGGTCAGTCAAACCCCTGAAATACTCGAGAAGGGAAGAAATGGGAACACGGGTTTGGTCCTTGCGAGAGGAGAAGGCACTAAACCAGTTCGGAAGAGGCAGGATTCGTACTTGGGCCGCAGGCGTGAAGCCATCAGGAGGGGACAACCTGAGTGCGAGGGCTTCGCATCAGCTCCACATCATCACGCCGAGCAGTTTGTCTCGCCCGCGGGGACATTTAGCGGTGGCACTTGGTGGACAGGACCCCCGCGGGCCCCGGGGCGAGGGACACGGGCAGGACCACCCTGGCTTTACCACAATATGGGCTTTTTAAACTGGAAGAGCGCGTTTGGAGGATGGGGAAGCCGACGGTGACATAACGGGCTCCGCGGGACACGTGGCGGGCCCGTACAAGAGAGCGGTCAAGCATTTAGCACTTCATAAAACGGGGGCAGCGCTGGCGGAGCAGGCGGTGGCCTCTCCCAGCCCGGAGAGGAGCAGGGAGGGACGCGGGTCGAGCCAGCCCTGACGGGCCACCCAGGCCACCGTGTCCCTGCAGCTGAGTGGGCGGTGAGGGCAGGGGGCAGCTCCTGGAGACAGACGGGAAAGGGAACCCAGTGCCAGCACGGGATGGGGGCTGGAGAAGAGGGACCCCATGCTGGGCTGGCCACCCAGCACCTTTTTGGGGGGGTCTCACCCGGGCTGCCCACGCTGACGCTGGTGTGGGGAGCTGGGATAACGCTGAGCCCACCCGGCCGCAGCTCTGCTCCTCCATCAGACCCCCCATGCCAAGGGTGACCCTAATCCCAGACACGGCAGAGGGGTCTGGGGTCTGTGGGTCCAGCAGGCTCATCCCAGCGGATATCAAATCAAGGATAAGGAGAAACACTGGGCAAGTAGCCGTCGCTGAGGGACGCCAGTGTCTGGGCTACCGGGGGGCTCCTGTCGTAGCCCACACCACCCTGAGCACCCCGCAAAGACGACTTCCCTGGGGGACAGGCAAGCGGGGCAGCTTTTCCCGGGTCCCGTGGGTGCCCGCGGCGGCTGCAGGCTGCACCCCGGGTAATTCGGAGCCGGCGGGGGATTAGGGCTCTGCTGCCGGCTGTCAGGTTAGCCCGTGATGGATGGTGGCGGCTGGGAGGCACACAAAGGCGACGCTGTGCGAGCCCCGGGCAGAACGTGCTGCGATCCGTCACGGGGGTGACCTTCCCCCGGCCGGCGGAGGCCTCGCGGGGACGGTTCACCCCGTCACGGCCGGCGGGGACGGGCGGCCACGAGGCCCGAGCTAAAAATACCCGTCCATTGAGAAAATCCCAGCACGGAGGGTTTGTCCCTGCTCCTCTGAGCAGCTTCCCAAGCCGGTGGCCAGGTCCGTGGTTCGGGGTCACGGAGAGACCCCCGGGGGCTGTTTTGCTTTCCCACCACGGCCGATGGTCTTGATCTGCTGAGTTTGGGGGAAGCGCTTGAGCGCGTTGCAGCCCGGTGCTGGGCCCTGCCCGGTGCACAGCACCGCACGCCCTCGGTGCGTGGCACTGCCCGGTGAAAGGAGCCGCACGGTCCCCGCGCTGGAGAAGCGATGGTGGGGATGGCGGTGGCCGGCTCCTTCCATCGGGAAGAGCAGAAAAAGGATCAGGTTCTAGGAACCGGTGAAGCGAGCCGGGCGGTCAAGGCACCCCAGGGTGAGGGCACCATCCTGCCCATGGGGAGGAAGCCTGGGGCTGACCCAGCGAAGAGATCGTCCCGTTGGGATTTCAGCACGGGAAAGGGCTCCCACCAAAATGCCACTTCCAATGGGAGCCGCCTTCCCGTCCCCCCAGGCACCCCGCGTCCCCTCTCGCTTTGCAGGCTCGCCGACATCCCTTCCTGCCGCCGTGACAAGTCGTAACATATTTGGGAGCAGCTGCAGGCGGCGGGGAGATGCTTGGCCCTCTCCCTGCTCCCGGGCGAGGAATGCAGAGCAGACCTCTCCTCCGACACCCGGGATTTCCAACGTGCCTGCTCGCTGGAGATTTGGGACGGCGACAGCTGCTCTGCCGCAGTGGGGCCACAGCAGAACCCCCCACTTCAGCCCCGCAATGGGGGGCGATGTCCTGCTGTCTGTCCCCGGCTGGGACGTGTGCTGGTGGCAGGGCCGGTCAAGACCACCTTCCTCATCCATACCAGCTCACCCAGTTTGGGTGCCTGGTGGGTTGTAAGGGTGGTGGAAGGGGGCTGCTTGTGCCCCTGCAGTGCCTTGTCCCTGTGAGACTCAACATCTTTGGCCCCCACCTCACCCCTCATCCACAGGCACCAGCCTCGGTGCCTCAGTTTCCCCATGAGGAAACCAGGCTGGAGGTACAAACTCCGCTGGACAAGGGTTGTGTTCTGGTTGTTGACTGTCTCTACAGGTTTGACCTGGGATGGGGGGCAGGACAGAGAGGTGCTGGTGGCTGAGCAGCCCCCAGTCCACTGGATCCCAGTCTGGGGACAATATTGGACGCTCCAACATACCAATCCATCGGATCCCAGCCGGGGGACACCCCCCTGACCCACAGCCTGTTGGATTTGAGTTCACCATCCTGTGTGCCCTGACCCACCAGTTGCCAGGATCCCAGTTCAGGGCCCAAACTAGGTGCCCAAACACGCCAGCCTGCTGGTTCCCAGTCCAGGGACCATACTGGGTGCCCCGACCCCCCTGCTTGCCTGTACTCATTGGTTGATGCTCTGCCCCACTGCCAACACCGAACCTCCTGCGTTTCTGCCCCACCACACCTCCCTTGCTCTGTGACCCCATGGCCCGGACACGGCCCTTCCCTTTCCCAGCCCCCAGCCCCAAATCACAGCCAGAGGCAGGATCATCCCGGCAGGACCCCCACCAGCCAGCCCCACCGGGGGCTCCCATCAGGAGTCCATCCATACCAGGGGCATCCTTGGCGCACGTGAGACTGCTCCTCCAAGCCCAGCGTGGTGGCACTGGCTGGGATGTCCCCACATGTGTCACAGAGGGACGGGGGGGGGGACGGACACGCGGGTTGTCAACAAGGGGCTGTTTTCCTCGGGGTGGGAGAGTCTGGCTGGGGCGGGCTGGAGGACAGGTGGGTGTGTGGAGGAAGACCCATGAATGCGAGGGATTCAGCCGCGACATATGGTGGCCATTCGACCCCCCGAGAGGGACAGCTGCCTGGGCCGGGGGGATGGCGCAAGGCCCGAGGACGGGACCTGGGGACAGCAGCGTCCCTCGGCAGGGGACAATCCTGAGACGGGACGCCTGGAGCCACGCAGGGACTGGGAAGGAACGGGGCATCTGCAAGCCAGGTCCTCTGCGTGGGTGACCATCATCTTGTCCCCGTGGTGGGTGGGTTCCCAACCTGGGGCTGACGTTGTGGGATCAGGATCTGGTGAAAAGGAGTTGGTGACGCTAATGGGGGGGCTTTCAGGACCTAAACCGGTGACTCCTGCATTTTTCTACACCCACCACATGAGACAGCAAATGTCAGCACAGGGAGGGGTGACCCTCCCCCCCCGTGTAGGGCACCCCACAGTAACTCGGAATGCCGGGAGGGAGGGTCGTGGGGATTTTGTGGCTTTGGAGTGGGATTCCCAAGGGGAGAATGGACGGCAGACCCTCCCGGTGACATGCCAGCTCTGATGCCGGACAAGCCAGTCCCCAAGGAGGGGCACCCAGTCCTTCCGGAGGGGCCTCACCCTGCAAATTCCCATGGTGGGGAGAAGCTGCCAGCTCAGCCCGTCCCGTGGGCACCCAGGCTGGGTGACCCCCCTGCCCTAGGCTGATTCTCCCTCTCCCCAGGGTGTTCAGCCGGAGTGGGGGGGGGGGGGGGTTGG
>WHYT01014875.1:37816-57734 GCA_009806455.1 Tetrax tetrax | reverse complement strand
TTAATCCCACCCCCTCACCCCGCGCTGGCTCCATCCCAGCTCTCAGCGCAACTCACGACCTCCCTGGGCATCTGCAGGTGACGGAGGGACCCCAGGGTGAGCGGGGAGGGGACCCCGGCATCATGGCACACCCCGTCTCAGCCTTCCAGGCTGCCTACATCTCCATCGAAGTCCTCATCGCTTTGGTGTCCGTGCCGGGGAATATCTTGGTCATTTGGGCTGTGAAGATGAACCAGGCGTTGCGGGATGCCACTTTCTGCTTCATCGTCTCGCTGGCAGTGGCCGATGTGGCTGTGGGGGCCCTGGTCATCCCCCTGGCCATCATCATCAACATCGGACCGCAGACAGAGTTTTACAGCTGCCTCATGGTGGCCTGTCCCGTCCTCATCCTCACCGAAAGCTCCATCCTGGCGCTCCTGGCCATCGCCGTGGATAGATACCTGCGGGTGAAGATCCCAGTCAGGTAGGAAAATGCATCGGGATCAGCTCTGCAGTGGCTGCTACGGGGGTTAAAAGGGAGCAAGGATGCCCCAAACTCTTGGAGAAGCACTGGGAGAAAGGTCTTCCTCCATGGGCACGCTGGGCTGGGTGGGGTCCCTGAGCCTTCAACAGCTTCATTTAGGGGTTCAGGGAGTGCAGACAGAAATGGCAGGTGGCAGGCAGGGCAGGGCAGCCCCTCGCAGGGTCCCTGTGACAGGGACAAAGTCCCACCGCATGTGGGACAGCACTGGCAGGGTGGAAAGGGGACGATGGATTTGTCTTCAGCCCAGTTTCTCCCTTGCCATGGGGAGACTGGGAGTGATAACCTGCTTGCTCATGGGCGTGTGGGACACAGCTTTGGGGTTTTAAGGGACAGAGGTGACAGCCTGGCACACGGGGCAGGCGCATCCAGGAGAGACCCCTGGCTATGGGGCTGCCCCACGGATGACTCCTCTCCCTGTCCTTCCCCTTCTCATCATCTCTAGTTGTTGTCAAAGTCAAACTCATAGCAAATACCGAGGGTTGTATACCGGGGGGGTGGGGGGGGATGGGACACGACACAATTTGTTTGAACTCTGCTACTCCTGAGGAGATATTTAAACATTTTGTGTCCGGCTCCTCCACCGGTGTGGTGCTGCAGCCCCTGGGGCTGGGGGGGCAGCAACCGCAGGGCAGGGGTGTCACAGTGGGACTGGAGGATATCAGCGGGGTGTCCCAGCTCAGCCCCTCACAGTGCGATTGCTGTCTCTGGTCCCCCTTTGCTCTGTCCCAGGAAATGCCCTGGGCTGCAGGGACACCTTTGCTGGGCTTGTCGGCTCCGGGAAGGCTCCCGCTGCTGAAAACATTGATGGAAAACTCACCCGAGCCAGGATGGCTGAGCATGCACCCAGCTCATGTCATCCTACATTTGCAGTTCAGACGTGGGCTCCAGCCCATTTTCTGGAGGGGTCCATGACCCTTCATCAGCACAAAGAGCCCCCAAAAGGGACCCAACCCCCTTGCATTAGGTGTTACCCAACGGGTGTAGGACCCTTTCTGAGGTTGGAATCACCTTCCGGGACAGGAGCAGGAGGCACCTGTGTCAGGAGCGTGGTGCAGGACCCTAAGGTGGCAGGGGGGGATGGGGGGCACAGGAGAAACGCAGGGTCCCTGCCCACCCCCTCCCTGCCACACATGATTTCACAGGCTGTTCCCAACTTCCTCTCAAAGTGTGGTTTTGGTGGGGTTTTTTTGGTTTTTTGGTTTGTTTTATTTTTTTTTTTCAGTCTGAAAAATCATCATCTTCCAGGTGGTGTACCCAAAGCGATTCTCACCCTGTCACGGCTCTGGGTGCTTTTTTCGTCCTCCCGCATCCCCTGCGCGGCGGGGACGGGCTCAGGTGTGGGAGGACGGCGGCTCTATACATAGCAACGCTGCCTAGCTCTCGTCAGTCGTTTCTCTAACAAGCCCAGTTCCTTTTTCCTCCCTTGTTGCCTCTGAGCTCCAAACAGGGCTTTTCAGGGAGATTTCTGCCCTGAGCCCAGGAACTTTCCCGGGAGCATTGTTAAGTTAGACCCCCCTCTATCCTGTATACAGTTTGGGTGGGTTTCCCATTCAATATCAACCCTGATTTTTGTTGTCCCATTTCGTGCCTGATTTCTCAGCATCGTGAGATTTTTTTCCTCTGGCTTTTTTTGTAGCTTACTTTAATATTCAAAGACTTCGTAGCCTCGACAAGAAGGGTTTGGCTTCGCCAGCTCTCCTGTTCACTTATCCCTGGATGTTCCCTTCTTTCCCTGGTGTGAATTCCCAGCAGCTGGCAAATGTGGGGATTTGGGTGATTTCTGTGCCATAGACACAGCAAAACAACATTGTAGATGACAAGTAGGATGGAAAACGCCGCTAAAGATTATTCCCTGAATGTGAAATGCCTCAAGTTTCACCCAACCCTTTCCTAGATGCTAAAAGATGACACTGAAAACATTTTTACAGCCCTGACAGCTCGAATTGTGGCTTCGTGGTGTCGTTCCTCACTGTGACACCGAACCCATCGGTGTGCAAATCGGTGCTGAGGACACCTCGGCAGGACTCGGGTCCCCAGCGTGGTGCATGTGGCCACTTGTGCCTGGAAGACCCCAGGGAGAGCTGCTGACGTCCCCAGAGACCCACAGGCAGCGGTGACATCCAGTCCCGGGCAGCGACGGCAGCCCACAGAGGTTTGCAGGCAGGTGGGGAGCAATCTCGGCCTCGGCCACGTCCCGAGGACAGCCAGGACACGGAGCAGGGACATCCCCTCCGGCACGTGGCCAGCCACCGTCAGGCACAGAGGGGACAGGGTCAGCAGAGAGCGCGCACGTCGCAGCCTGCTCCTGTGCCAGAGAAATTCCCCAGATAAGCCTGGCGCGGGGCGGATGCTCGCCAGCGTGACCTGCGCGCGGCCCAACGTGGCCGAGGGGGTCTCGTGGGCTGTCGTGTGCTGGGATCCCCCGCACCCCCGGCCCCACCAGCCACTTGCAGATGGTACAAATGCCATCTCCGCTCCAGGGGTCCCTGGCAAGTCACCACTTGAATTTTGAGTTCCATGAAGGAGCGTGCAAGGGTTTTCATGTCCCTGTCATGTACTGGCCGACTGGGGGGGGAAGCCAACAGGAGTGTTGACTGTGAGAAGTTGCCTGAAGGAGAAGCAAAGTCACCGTCGGGCTCTCCAGGCTTTCTATTTAATTAGACAGAGCCAGGACTGGAAGTGCAGCTTGGCAGGGAGAGGGAACGTGGTGCATCGCAGCCCGGCTCCAGCTCCTGGCTGCCCACCCACACCCCGGCGCTGGGAGCCGCGAGCTTGGGGGACAACATAGAGGTTTGCTTCTTCCAGCAAACTCATGGACCCGCCGCTGCCTGTGCACCCAGCCAGAGCCTGAGCCCCGGGGGGAGACTGGGAGCTTTGTGGCCCTGGGGGGGTGTGTTGGCTGGCAGCGCGTCTTGAGCAAATGGTGCCCTGAGACATTCATAACGGCAGCAGGAGATGCCCAAGCAGCATCTGATGATGCGTCTTGGGCATCGTCCTTGCTGTGTTTCCCAGGGACACAGAAATGCAGAGGAATGTGGGCCACTCGTGCAAGGTGGAGGCAGATTTTGGGGGATGCAGAGGGGTCTTGCATGGGTCTGAGTTTGCAGCTCCTTCCTCCTGCTCTTGGAGGTAAACCCTGAGCGCACCCAGCATGGTTGGGGGACTGGGATACCCCACCGAACCCTCTCCCCTGCATAGCATCCCTCCTGGCTGCTGGGGTCGGAAGGCTGCTGCCTCCCCCAAGCACCTTGTTGTGACTTGGGAAGGACACCGGAGCGTTGCTCGGGTTGAGCAGGCTGGAGTAAGGATACCACGTTCCCCAGCCTCCACAGGAACCACTCTGAACAGCTGGAAAACACCTAAAATAGGTTTGCTGCCTTCACGCTGGTGGAAAAGCTCACATCTCCCCTCTCACATCCTTCCTCCCACCCGGCGGCAAGGCAGGACCCCCGTCCTGTCGCCCCCCCTCCCCAGCCAAGCGCAGCGGGGTCCCCCAGCCCAAACTTCCCTCTTGCAGCCACGCTCAGGGAAGATGAAACGAGTTCAAAGGGAGGGGAAGCGGCCGGCCAGGGGTGTCGGGCAGGAACCGGCCCCTCGGCATCCCTGCGGCGGCGGTCGGCAGCAGGATGCTGGAGGGGATGGTGCCGGAGGGATGTTTGTGGGGGATGTATCTCCTTTGGTGCCAGGCTCTGCTGACCCTGGGGCCCCCATCTCTGCTCTGTGATGCTGTGTTGGGCTTTTTGGACAGGGCCACGGCAGAAGGAGGTGGTGTCCTCAGGACATGCTGAGCCACAGCCCCTTGGCCAGGGATGATGGATGCATGGATGCAACCTGGTCCCATTTTGGCACATCTCTGAGGGTCCTCACCTCATCCTCCTCACTTGGACCACCAGCTCTTTCCTCAAACACTTTGAAATGTGTGCCAGGAAGATAAAAACTGGTGAAATCTGATGGTAGCAGCATACCTGAGGCTGCAGAGCCATGGAAATGAGACCAAACTGGGCTAGAAATGGCTAGGAAATGGAGGGGCAGGAGGCTGGGGTGCAGCAAGGAGAGAGCCCTGGGTAAAGCAGGGTCTGTGGGTGGCTCTGCGGACAGCATTGGCGTTCTCCGATGGTTCGGAAGTGCCCTATCATCACCCTTATGAGATAAAACAGCTCAGGGATGGCAGGAGCATCCCTCGGCCCTGGACTGCGGCACCTGCAAGCCAGGAGGTGAGGAGGACTTGCAGGTAGCCTGCAAGCTCTTGGATGGAGCCGGTGGGTGGAAGGAGGAAGATTCCCCCCTTTGACTCCAGTGTTTTCCAGGCTCCTGCCTGAGGTCGGGCTCTTGCTGGGATGGCAGAGCTTCTTCCCCTTCTCTCCAGGCCTGCCAAGGGCCGCAGGCACGGGGCCAGCTGCGCCTGGTCACAGGGAAGCCTAGGAATTCTCATCGCCCTCAGCCAGCTGGGTCATGGAGTGGGGCACGCGTCCGAGGTGGTTTTCCCCTCTTTCCTCCACCAAAAGTTCGTGGAGGGTCTTGGCAGGAAAGCAATGGGCACCCCGCTGCCATGGGGCACAGGATGAGGAGGATATTGGGATGAGACCCTGCTTTCACCCAGGGACCAGGCACCAAAGCTCCTAAGGGCCCACTGGAAATCTTTCCAGAACTCCCAACACTAAGTCCCAGGAACCATCCCCGGGCCCTTGGACTCTGAGACCCAGCAGATGTGTCCAGGATGGAGATGGGGAGGTTTGGGACCAGGCTGCGATGCGTGGTGGCCCCAGTGCCTGTGGGAGCTGGTCCCTTGGGAGTGGCACCCACTGGAGAGGGGAAATATCAAACCACAGAAGCAATTTTTCAGGCTGGCATGAGAGTTTCAACCCAGAGCAATTGGATGAAATTAAGAAAAGGAAATGTGTGCTCCATCTGAGGGCAATTTGCTGGCCAGGTGATGGGTTTCACATGTCCCCAGGGAGGCAAGGGTGACTGGAGATGTCTCTGGCCTGGCCAAAATAGTAGGCACGGGCAGTGACGAGTGATCTTGTTCAGCCAGGCAAGTGAATGAACCAAACCATGGCTCTTCTGAGGCTTATTTTTAAATTTGGAGGAAATATTTTGAAAGCATCCAGGTGACCCAGAGCCAGAAGTGTGAGCTGGGAGAGCTGCAGGGGGGCTTTTGCACACGAGAGCTCATCTGGGTTTCTTTTGGTCTCCATTAGTCAATGAGAAGATGCCATCCATCCTTACAGGCCCTGTCCCTGCAAAAGCAGATTGAATTTCCAAAGAAAACATCCCATTTTTCCTAAACCAAGGAAGTTTTGGAGACTGGCGGGTCTTTGCAGCTGCATCTTTTGTTTCTTCTCTTGCTGTCCTCTGCCAGGTATATTTTTAGCAAGCAAGGTGATCTGTGGAGACTTTCATTCCCAAGGAACGGGCAGATCAGAACAAAGGATGGAGAATAAGCGGCAGGAGTCGCAGCCCAGGGAGGTCCGCTGGAGACTTCAGGCTCTTTCCAAGCTGCAGTTTCCAGCACCCTGCACCCGCTCGGCACGTGGGTGCTAAATCCGAGCAGGCATTTCATACCGAGCTCTGCTCGAACTGGATCTAGAGCGCGCGGGCAAGTTGTGCCGGTCCAGCACCAGGAGCTCCATTCTGGTGTCACCAAAACACTCGGAGCCTTGGGAAGCGGAGGGATTCAACAGCAGGTTGTGTTGGGCTTGAGGTGCTGGTAAATATCCAGGTGAGCTGGTTTTCAGCGTGACTCCGATCCGCAGAGTGATTTTCAGCCAAGAGCGTGCTAAGTCGGAGATCAAAGCCACGAGGGCTCTTCCCCCGGCGAGGGGACGTCTGGATCAGGCTCGGCGGGAGCGCGCACAGCTGCTGCGGCGGCAGCGCAAGGCGTTTGCCGACAGACGCAAAATCAGGTCACTGAAAAAAGCTACAGACGCTGCCGTGTCGGCCAGGGGGAAGCGACTCGGGCTGGAAACTGTGTCCCCACCTCCTGGGCTCTCAGGGAAAACGCTGGGCTTTGCGCGTCCCCCTCCTTGGGATACAGCGAGGGTCTGCGCGTGGGATGCTCCGTTCTCGCCAGCACAGAGGGGAGGGGATGATAGCGGTGAATCCCATGCAGGGATGCTCTGGACTTGCTGATATTTGGGGTTATTCCTAAATTTTCTAAATTAAAAGGGCAAGAGGAGATGCATAGCCCCCAGAGACCCTGGATGAGCTCCCCGTCTCACCCCAGCCCTCCTCCTGACATCTCCGAGTGGGGTGAGACATGGTCCTGGCGCTGGGCGATCTGCCCAGGGTACCCCTTCACCCTGACCTCGTTTGCTGTCAGTCGACATCTGTCCCCTCAGCAGAGCTTACGCCTGCCCGCATCGCGCTGCGGGGCAATGAAGGCAAACCAGCGCCTTCTTGCTGGTGTTCACCGGCTACGCCCCAAAATCATGCGCTGGGAATATTTTCATTGGGTTTGTCTTCACTTTTCTACTGATTTTTCAGGCACTGACCCCTGAAAATGCATCACCAGTAAATTTGAAGGCATGTTCCCAGCAAGCGCAAGAGCACATTTTCAGACAGGGAAACTGAGGCACAGAGTGGCACCGTGGCTCACTCAGGGTGACCCCACCAGGCAGGGACGGCGGCTGGAGCACAGCGGGGATGGAAGCTGAGATATGCCGGGACAACCTGGCCTTTCTCTTCACACACTGTGCAGTGACCAGCTGGTCTCATGTCAGGACTGCGCCCAGGCTCCTCCGTGATCCCCGCCCGTGCCATGGGGATTCGTGCAGGAGTAACTCAATGAAACTGGGTTATCCAGGAGGCCAAATGGTCCTCCTGGGCTGCAGGTCCCTGATCTGCAGAGCCTGGAATCAAAAATGCCAGAAGTCACTCCTGTCAGCAATCAGCCCTGGTTAACAGTGACAGCATCTCCATCCATGCAGAGTCACAAGGGGCTGAGACACATCTGCAGGGATGGTGCCCTTGGCGAGGGGGGCTCCTGCCCATGAATCCATCCTGCAGACATCCACAGACATCCAACCAAGTGGAGATGGGTGGGTGGACCCCAGCAAGGCTCTGCAATCTCCATAGCAGCGATTCAGGTGTGTTGGGTACCGTCAAGCTAAGAGGACCTACTCTACAGAGCGGGCAGATGGGACACTAGCCAGCTTGCATTTCTTCTTCCTAGGGCAATATAAACCGGCCATGAGGTCCCCCTTGAGCAAAAGGTGAGGAGCACCAACTGCCAGGGCCAGTTGGACAGGGTGGGAGTCTCACAGCGAGGGGTCTGCAGTGAGTAAGTGTCCAGTGTCCATGGTACCATAGGCCATGAGACCTGTGATTGAGCAGCAGAGCCTCCGAAAACACCTGGGAACACCCAGCTGGGCTCTGTCACACTGCCAACAGCACCACTGAGGACTTTGGAGACAGTTTTCCCTTGAATGGAGTGACTGGGGTGTTTCCAAGGGTGCTGGGTCGGTGGAGGCGATGGCGATACAGTAGGGCTTGGTGTCCACTGCTTTCCAAGGACCCTGTGCAGCTGCTGGCAGTGAGTTCAGTGAAACCCCCTACAGAAGGAGGCTCTGCCAAAGCAAAAGCTGCTGATTCAGCCTGCCTGGTAGCGCCAGCCCAGCCCAGCCTCGCAGGCAGCACGTCAGGAGTGAGTCAGGATCAGCTCACCGTGGTGCGTCCCGTTACAGCAGCCATTCGGTGCTGGAGGTGGCTCAGGGCATGCAGGAGCCCTTTGATGGGGGAGTCTTGGTCTTTCCCCACCCCTGAGATGGAAGAATGTGGCTCCATCAATGGGAGGTGTCATCATCACCTGGTCTTTACAGAAATGGTTCCCACCACCGCTGTGTGCTGGCTAGAGCAGGTAATAGAGCAAAAATTACTCACAGGGTCGTGGCTGGGTGTGCAGGCGGGCTCAGCCATGGAGCTGGCTCTGGAGCCACAGGCTGGTCTCTGCGTCATTGCCCAGCCCTTGGCACATGTATGTGACACCCACCCTGCTCTGGTCAGACATGTGCCGTGTGGCCACCAACAGCCAAAGCACTCTCAGCTCCTTTTACACCCCGGGTGCATCACAGCGGGGTTTGTCTGGCCCATTTGTGGTATTAGGATGAGCTCAGCTGTGTCTTAAAAGTTCCAGGTTGACTTTGTTGAGCAGAAAGGGTCATGGATGAGGGTCCATCCATGAGCTTGGATGGAGACAGGGATAAAGCCCACCAGCCTCCATTTTCAAAGTCTGATCTGGAGGGACCCCGAGACCTGCAGCTGCAGTTTGCAGTCAGTGAGGCTGGACCCAGCAAAATCTCCTGTCCAGGACGTCTCAAAGCAGCTTGTACGCCAACACAAGGGACTATTGGACAGCTCAGCACAGCTGAGCTAATATGAGCAGCACTCGTTTATCCTGGAGATAACCTAATGATTTTTGAAAGTGATCCAGCCAGACGCAGCAGGGATGGTCACAGCAGTTGAAAGCTGGGGAGCACCCAGCTGCCGATGGGCTGGGGGGAACGATCCCAGGGAGCTGGTCCTTTTGGGACACATCTCTTCCAAGGTGACCTGAACTTTCAAGCCCATGAAGTGGGAAAACAGCCATCCCAGAGCCTGACCGGGCTCCTGGCAGGGAGATACTTTCTCTGGCAGCACAGCTGCCCAGCTGCCGGGGCAGGCGCACGGCTCTTGCGCAGGATGCCCAGTTGCAAGAAAGAGCAATTGATGCTCTCCAAGGCAGCCACAAAAAAGCCCCACAGCCAGCGGGGTGTCCTGCAGAATAGCAATGAGCTGAGCACCCCCTGGTCCTCTGTACCCAGCCCCACTGCGACCTGCCGCCAGGCACATATCCACCTTCCCAACCGGAGGGTGGCCGAGCAGGCAGGTCTGGGTATTAAGGAGATGCCTTTGGTGAGGCCATCAGCAAAAGAGGGTAAAATAACCCCAAAAGGTTGGGATCCTCTTTCCTATAGAGCACAGGCGGCAATCGGATGGGCTAAGGGCCAGGTGGGTGATGGGGGCAAACAGAGGAAGAAGGACCACTTAGGCTTGAGCAGGGCAGGCAGGAGCAGGATCAGACACTGGAAAGTTTGTGGTATCTGGGTTTGCCCTTCATTGCACCGAGCCTGATGGGACCCTGTCTCTTGCTGCCTTTTCCATCCTCCCCCCACCCAGGGCTTGGCGCTGAGCAGGGACCGCTTTCAGCAGCCGCTGCAGGCTTGGTTGGTTTGGCTGGATTTTTGTTGAGAACAAAAGTCTCTGCTCACACAAATGAGCTGGAGGAGGAAAGGGGATTTGTTTCCCAGCCCCGTTCATCTTCCTCACCAGCCTCCCGCTGTGCCATCCCTGAGACTGGCCGTGGCCGTGCTGCTCTTGCACGCAGAGCCCTGGGTACCAGCGATGCCCAAGCTGGACCGCGGGGACACAGAGGCAGAGAGGTGACATCCCCTGCTCCCAGACCCTGCTGAGGGTGACAGTAAAACCTTTCCATCACTACTCAAAGGAGGGCCAGAGCACAGACCATCACCGTCATCGCTGTCTATTCACCTGCTCTGGGCCGTTTCTCTCCCTGCATCCAGAGATCAGGATGATTTTTCTTGGCCTCCTTCAAATAAGGGACGTGCCAGGTCCTGGCACCAGGAATGCTTTCTCATACAACTCAGTTCATCTTGCTTCACTTGGCATGTCATAGCCCCCCTCTGTGACTCAGTTTCCCCATCTGTTCATGGAGGGAATGATGCTACAAACTCTCCAAAAGCGGCGAGAGGCCAATACTGAGAAACACTGTTTCAGACACAGCCATAATTAGCACAGTCTTACAGACTAAATTATTTCTTTCTTTTCTGCACTGGTAACAACAAGCAGCGACTTTGGAGCACGTAAAAACGAGATGCTTATTTTCCTCAGTGCAAACGACTTGAGCGGTCGAGACCGGGAGAGAACTTAGAGCACAGCCTGCGTCCAGACGGACACGGCGACGCCGGCACAGCGCCAGGCAGGCGCCCACGTGGGTGCGGGCGAGCGGGGTTTATTTTAAGGGACATGGTTCCCCACATCCAGCGCTGCTGGGACACAGGTGCTTTATGAGCTCACTGAGGTCTGTTTGCTCAAAGGGAGCTCGCGGCGCTCCGATACCAGCAGCCATCCTTCTTACGCCCGATGCTCCCGGCGTCGGCAATGCAGACAGCTACAAGTCCAGCCACAGCAAAGCACCTCCCTCTCCGCCAGCCTGGGGAACTTCTGGCAGGGCTGTTTGTCCCTTCTGCGCCAGGGAAGGGGGATGGCATGTCCCTCACAGGCTTCACGGGGACCGGCACAACCCTCGCGCTCGGGGATGACTCGATCCTGCCTGGCCCGTGCGTCCTTCATCTCCATGCCCTGAGCCAGCCAGGTTGCCTGGACCGACCCAGGCTGCGTTTATCCATTTCTCCTTGCCTGGATTTAATTGTCAGGGTAATTAGGAACATGCACAGGGTGTAATTTATGCCCAGCTGATGCATTTTGCTACAATTCCTGGTCTTAGGTCTCAGCTCTGATGGAAACATGGAGCTGCTTCCTTCCAGGCAGCAAGGTCCATCAGTTTTCCTCCAAGGGAATAAGTCATCCTCTAAATCTGAAAGAGGAAACAGAGCTTAAATAATAAACTTCAGGTTTGCTTTATGCTTGCACTTTTTATTTGTTTTCTTAGGAAAAGATTGATTCTCTGTGGTGAGGGAACATTCGATTGTGGTGTTAACTGGAGCCTTCACTTTCAATTTGGCATTCTGTTTGGCTGATCACGATACATAGATCTGCACTGGACAGATTCATCCCAATATCAATAACTTAATGGCCTGACGCATGTGTACTCCAGTCCTCACTTCTCCCCTTTTTCTGGTGTTGTGGAGGGGCGAATAACATGGATTTTACTCATGCTTTGTGGCAAGTTGTGTTTGGACAGGAGTTGTAAGTCAACTATAGCATGAAATGGCATCTCCAACATTATTTTCATTAATTCAAAGTACATATGGCCAACTTGTTAGCAAAATAACCCATATATTAATCTAATTGCTTTTTGCCTTTGAAATTGATCTTTTAATCTGGGGAAATACGCGTTGGACAGAAGGTGCTGAACTGGTTGTTTTGGGTTACCGTGTCCTCTGAGGTTTAGAAACAGTAGATCTTGTCAGCACTCCTAATTCTCATTTAGACATTAGGCAAAGAAATCAACCTCCGTCATTTTGTGAGCTTCCAGCCAATTTTTCAGTCTTGAATGTACTAATCTTTGAACTGGGCTAAGTGCAAGAAGGGAAATGTTCCATTTGCGGCGACAACTTGTGCTGGGCAGTGCTAATAAGGGACGGTGATATCACCTGGACGGTGATAACAGGTTGTAGCCTAAGAAACCAAGGGGTTGAGTTGTTGACTGCAAAATCAGGAGTTGAGTTAGCAAACAGAAGTGTAAAACCCAAGAAATTAAAAGGCAGCCGATACTAATCCCTTGTTCCAGCTGTGATTTAAGATAAGTCTTTTTCTGAAGAGTCCTTCTGCATTGGAGAGTTAAAGATCCACCTCAGCCCTGTTTCGTGCCTGGGCTAATGCCTCTTCAGCGGGAGATGCTGTCTCCAATTTCCTGCCTCCCATTTAACCAGAGAGCAGAGCACGATGTGCTGTCGAACGCAGAGGAAATACCAACAACAGATCTCAAGACCCATCTTACTTCCCATCTTATTTTCCTTCCAGTTGGGATCTCTGATGTACTCCTGCCTTTTAATGCCTCTCAGTGCTTTTCAGGCTCACCTGGTTGCAGCTCTCCTCTGGGTACCAACTTGCCCTTTGATTTGGCGGCATTTGCAGAGCGTGGTGGTGACGTGCAGGGAAGGATGGTGGCACTGGGCAGCCTGCCCCGCTGCTCTACAGATGGTACCGGGTGCTTCTTTAGCTGGCATCTTCCTCCCAGCACAGCTAGCTTTCTGCAAGCCGCAGCGTTTTGTGGGATGTGGTGTGAGCCATAAAGGCTCTCAGAGCCCCATCACACCGGGCATTTTAAATCTAATGTCCCATTTCAATTTCTCATGCAGCCCACGTCGGACAGCTTTGTCATTTAAGTGGTTTTTAGAGCTGCCTTTTTTCTGTCCTCCTCTCTTCCCCTCCCTGCTCCATTTTGGAGGATGGCTTTCAGAGTCCTCATTTCAAAGAAGTTCTTTTGCATGGAGAATGAAAATATGCAATGCATAGAAAAAATCAAGCACAATACAAACAGTAATGGAAAAAAACACTGCTTTTATCCAGCGAAGTCCTGGGTTTACACCAAAGATAACCAAAGCTGCTTTTTATCCCTTCTCCTTTGTGCTATGTGAGTACATCGCCCTGCCTTCTCTAATCACAGAGACATGCAGAGACAAGCAGGATCAGCTGCTGAGCCAGGCCTGGGTAATCAGCTCCTCAGGGGCAGGGGTAGGGCTGGTGCAGCAGAACCCTTGAGGTGGCCAGATCCCCAGAATGAAGGTCCAGCATGGCCAAGGTGGATGACCTGAGACTCCTGGCCAAGCACATGGACCTCCTCACCACAACGCTGGGCAAGAAACACTTCCAGCACACTGTCTGGAGCAGGATGCTCCTGGGTTTTGAATGTCTCCTCCTGAAACCTTCTTGCCCTGCAGAAATTGTCTTCTGCTGGAGGTGGGGTTGCTCCCAGCATAGCAGGGGCTCAGCCATGTGATGGTGGCGTGTGGGACTTGCCCTCAGGCTCAGACCCATACCCCTCTCCAAGGAGATATTCACACACCAAATTTCTATTTTTGACAGCAAAACTGTTTAGACACTAAAAATACCCGGTAAATTTATTGCACTGCAACCGAGTCCATCATACCCGTCACACTGTCCATCAGCAATGCAGCCAGCTCTCATAATTTCACCCCCATCTCTTAGAGACTGGGCTGTTCCTTTCTATGTGCCCTAATTCCCAAAGGCCTGGTGCTACAGAAGAATCTCAACTTCTGTTTCTTTTCCCTTTTAAAGCAGCACTTCCCATGCTTTGCATTGCAGATAAATGCTCAAAAATGCTGCTGCCTGAAACCAGGAGCCAAAAGACGAGAACATCACATTTTTTTTCCCACAGTTCTGAGACTCTGCCGCTCGTTTCGTGATTTTGCAGCCGCTGCCAGTAGTGTTAAATCATTTCCCTCCCACCTACCTTGGGCTCCTGGAGGGAGAAGCCAGCGATCCAGGAAAATCCTGGAGGGTTGTGACCACACATGACGGACTTGGGAAGGAGCCCTGGAGCTGCCTGGGTGTGGGAATTGAATCCTGCCTCTTACCCCATAAGGAAGCAGACAGCAAATTTGTGGCAACTTGTACCGCATTGATCTGGGACACCAGGAACACCCCCAGGACTGTCACACAACCCAGGAGGGTGACACATCCACATCCAGAGCACGGACACCCCAGCACAGGTACTCAGCATCCGTGGGAGCACTTGGTGCTGCCCATGGCATCGAGCGGTCTCACGTCTCCCGGTGGGGCACGGAGGGTCTGCCTGGGGTTAGAGCACTCCCCAGTAGGCACGTATTCAATCACCATTTCCATCAGGCATCGGGTGCCCTGGGTGCCCCCAGCCCCCTGCCTAACCCCCACCCACCCATTTGGGATGAGGGGACTGAGCACCGGGTGAGCGGTCCTCACTGAGAATTGCTGAGTGCTTGAACGTCTTGGGATCCCACCACAAGCTGTAACGTAGGGCCAGTTTGAAAATAAGATTGACTTTATGCGTGCAAATTTACATTTGCTGCTGGAGTGAAGGATGCTGCTTAAAGGATGTGAAAAAAACTGCCTTGAGCAGCAGCGAACGACACGGGCTCCTTTGCATTCCATGGACAACGGCAGCGTCTCTCCCGCAGCCGGGACAGAGCCTGAAGGGCAAGGATGTGTGCGAGGTCCTCGTGCTTTCCATCCCCCACCGCTGTGATCTCCAGCCCTCCCGCGCTCCCCCTTCCCCTTCCAGCATCTTATTGCAGTGGGAACCGCTGGGATGGCCAAGGGGAAACCGTCGGCACTGGCCCATGGTGGAGCCACTGCAGAGGTTGTTCACATCCGACCTCTGAGATGAGGACGAGCGGGCAAATGATCTGAAAGAAGCTCTGCACTACTGGAAGCCTGTGGTTTGTTCCCAAAGATGGATTGTGATTCATCGCCAGGCCCAGCGAGTCCAGCCGCACACACATCCCGAACGGAGCAGCCTGAAGAGATCCAGGCAGCAGCTTTTTCTCTGCCGAGGCCAGGAGCCGCCCCGGGAGGGGGCTGTGACCTCTTGACGATGAACTCATCCTGTCTGCTGTGATGTTGTGGCTGCTCCTACCGTCCCAGGGACCAGGGGTGTGATAGGACAAGTCTCTCTGGCTTGGCAGGCAAAGGCTGAACTCGATCCTTTAGCTGGAACAGGAAACGTGGCAGGTTTAGACTCAAAAACCAGGTGGATGGTGTAGGTGCATGTACGGGAGATGCCAAGCTCAGGGTGGGCTGAGCTGTGGCATGTGCTCGGGGGCTTGATCCCACCGGGGCTGACGGCATCAGGAGAGTGTCAGAGCAGGGGGATGTGTCTGGCCGCTGGGTCCAGGCCTTGAACAGCTGGAGCCCGGGGGAGGACGCCTCTTCCCACACTCGTAGCCATCCCCTGGGTCGATGTTTCTGACAGACTCTTGTGTTTTGTACTGCCGGTCCGGGGTGAGGACACCGTGGCATGGCCCAGCTCCCTTGTAGAAGCACCATTCCCCATTTCCAGGCATTTTAGCCCATGAAGCCCTTTTCCAACTTATTTCCGCTGCTTCTTCTGGGGATGTTTGTGTCCCTAGGGCTGCTTTCGGATGTGCACACATCCCTCTGGGGTCCTCAGAGATCTCAGGGCTGTCTCCAAGGTCCCGGGAGATGTCAGGGCAGGCTGAACCCACAGACACTACCTGGGGTCCAGGGGGGCTGCAATGGCCCAGGTCTCTGCACAACCCCCTCTGATAAAGCTCAAAGCACAAAAATCTCCTTTTTCTTTCTGTTTGCTGGAGTTGTGGCCGGCTCCAGCCTCACCCACCGCTAAACGAAGCACTCACCAAAGCCCTGGGGATGCTGCATCTCGGTGCGTGGGGACCAGTCAGTTCTGGTGGGATGGATTCGTTCTCATAAGCCTCATAATCACCTTCGCCTTTATCCATTAAATAATTACGGGCTATTAAAAGCGGTTAGAAACATTCGGTGGTCTTGCCAGCTGCTTCACCCAGCCATAGCTGCCTGTGCTTTGCAGAAAGCTGCCATTTCAGGATGGCAAAACCAAACCCTGGGCACAAACTGGACCAGGAGGAACTTCAGTGGGGTGCACTCAACCCTGTGTGCTTATGGAGCTCTACACCCCCATGCTTTCCGCCTCTCTCGTGGTGGCTTTGGAGCAGGTTTGCCTTCAGCAGCCTCGTGGTGTGGTGCCATCTCCTCCTGCTGCAGTGGGGGAGACCCACAGCGTTTTGGGAGCAGAGGTGGGACGTGGCACTCGTCATGGACATCCACCCCAGGAGCCCCTCACACACTTTGGACCCCCTGCCCTCGCTTCTTCTTGCAGCACCGAGGTCCTGTGGTTGCCTGGGCTGTCCCAGTGCGTGCTCCAGACTGGCACAGCTGGTGGTAACGGGAGCAGGGCAGTTCTGCCCTGGACTCTGTCTGCTCAAGGGGTGCCAGAGAGGTTCCAGGTAGAGATTTGGGAATGCAGCCCCATCTATTTGGGCGGTGGGTGAAAGGTGTCTGTTCCTGTAAGCGCCTCTCCTGCCGTAGGAACCCATCCTCAGTCTGTCCGAAAGGGTGATCAGTGGAAAAACCCAACTACCTTGCCACAGCCTCCTGGTCTGTCCTCCTGCACCGTGTTTCCCTGTTCCCTCTTGTCCCAGGGGCTTGCTGGCACTTCGGAGGTTTCTCCTGCAGCTCAAGGTTCTTGCAGATGAACCAACCAGAGGTGCTGGGAGGGGATAATGCACAGGGCACCTCGGGTGCTCTCGGTCCCTTTGGAGTGCTAGGAAGTGTCTCTGTGGTAGGACATGGGTGTCAGGCTGGAAATACTGTGCTGGTGGAGGCTGCTGGGCTGTTTTGGTGCAGGACAAGATCTCCATCCCCAACCAGCACCAATGTCCTTGCTGCAGAAGGATGTACTCTTCTGGCTCAACTGAAAGACTCTCCATGGGCTTTGGACCAGTGTTTTATGTCTTTACATGCCAGCTGGCATCTGACAAGCAGCAGGTCTGGGATTTAGGGATTAGGACAGTCCTCCATGCATCCCAGAGGAGATGCTGATAGGGCTAATCTCCTCCCTTCTAAGCATTTGTAGGAACAGGCTGTCATGGAGAGCTCCATCTAGCTGCCAGCTTTGGCTGATGTTGGTTGACATCCCTCTCTCCCAAGGCCACCACTGGCTATGCACCCCCCAGCTGTCACAAACCCACATTTCTTCCAAGGTGGAAAACCAGAAGTGACGTGACCATGAGAGCAACACCCTGAAATGGTGTCAGCACCCTTTCGCCTGAGAGATGTTTTCTCACATCACCTCCACGGTTGTGCCATTGCCACCTGCCAACCCCTCCTGGCTGTGAGTGTTCCCAGGATGATGCAGGGGGTGTGAAATGCCTTCGTGGTGGGTGCCATCCAACAGCTCCAGCCATGTTTGCAGGCAGCGCGGACCCATCACTAGCGTTGACTTACTGCAATTGCTGGACAGATGTCATTGGGAGTGTGAAGGGCTGAGCTGTTTGACCCCGAAGAGCCGCAAAGGTCCCGACTGTCACATAGGAGAGATGTGAACAAACAGGAGATGCACGCAAATGGTGCAAACAGTTGGTGTGAAGAGACCTTTATGCCAATACTGAGACCTTTTTAGACATTTGAATACACCTCCAAACCCTTGATAATCTTCAAGATTGTGAATTTAGGATTTTTACCTAAATGAAGCCTGAAAGAGACCCGAAGTGAAGAAGGAAAATAGCCAAAGCAAGAGACTGAAGAAGGAATAACTTTTCATGTCCAGGGTTAGACGTGACAAAGGAGTCTTGATCAGGGTCCCTTTGTCACGCAACGTCCATTCTGCAGTGCTTCCCACCTTGTGCAGGTGCCCAGGGACCTTCTCATCCCAGTCTTGAGTCGTGGCTGAGATTGCCCCTCACAAAACCTGGATGCCACTCTGCATTTCTCAGCTTCGCATTTCTCAACAGCTTTGAACACCAACATCTGAGTTTTCCCACCCAGCGGCCTTGAGGACACTGAAAGATCTGAAGCAAAGATACAGCCAGGAAAAATGAGCAGAAACCAAAACCCTCTCAGATCAAAGCACTTTTGTCTAGAGATTTTCAATTAGATCAGGACATGCTCTGGCTGCTTTTCCTTGCTGCATTCATAATACAGATGAGCTTCATGTCAGCTTGGCCTCTTTTCCTCCTACTACATTGGCTCCAGCTTCATTTTATTAGCGATGGCCTGCCTTCATTAGTGAATTAATTCCCCAGGAATTGCACTGCAATAAACCTTACCAGAGCAAGGACCAGCAAAGCCGCATGTTGAGGCTGGCTGGACAACTGCAAGTATGTTCTGGATGAAAAGGATATTCACAGAAATAACTGAAAAATGTAGAAACTGTATTCAAACTAGACCTAGAATCTTTGTAACTTTTTCAACCAAACCAAGACAAGATGTTTTGTGAGTGTTGGATTTGGATTGACCTGTGGGGTGGAGAACTAGGACATGATCCCTTGTCTCTCTCTCGGGGATAGACCTCAAGACGAAAGTCCATGAGGCAGCGTCTCTCCCTGGAGGAGCCTGATCCATCTCTCCCTGTTAGCCTGCGCAGCCCTTGGGGACAATTCGCCTGCCTCCGCCTCCAATCATCACTTCTTGCACTTCCTCTGGGGCTGCAAACAGCACTCTGTCAATAATTGGTATTTTGCCTCTTTTTTTTTTGCAAACCCTCAGAGACGTTCTTGCTCCTCACCAAACCAAAACTCTTCCCCATCCCAATTCACCAGGATATCGGTGAGGTCAGACAGTCACAGTGCTCCCTCCAGGCTCCTTTCTCCTGCCCTTGGCAGGGTGTCCAGGAGGACTCGGGGTGATGCCCATCTCTGTGGGGAAAGGACGGCACAAAAGCCACCGGTGAGGGCGGGCAGGAGGAAAAGCTAGCAATTACAGTCAAGCTCAAAACCCCACAGACAAAGGAAACAAACCCAAATTGCACGATGATGGCGGTGACTATTATCACGGACGTTTGATGTTTTAGTCGCAGCTGTTAATAAAAATAATAGTAGTAATAAAATTGCAATGATCCTAGCAATTGTTCCAATGATGATGGTAATAATAAGATTATTTATTAATTGTGAGCCATTATCAGCAATTTCTAGTGCTCCTGCCTCCCAGCCCCATCCCAAACTCTGGCCGCATCACATTAATGCAAAATGAGGTAAATGAGAAAGGCTTTTTCTTTATGGCATGGCCAAGGAGATTTCTATGGAGTTTTTGGGTTCAGCCGTGGTTGCTGTGATCGTGGCACACGTGTGCAGGGGGATGCACAGACAGGCTTTGCTCTCAGGTGCCGACCGCTTCTGCACCAGTGCCCTGCTTAAACCTGGCAGTGCGAGGTGAAGAGAGGAGCGGGGTGAGACAGGTCCTGGTGCTCCAACCGGTGTGTGCCTGTCAGGCCAGGGACGTGCGGCGAGGAGAGGGGATGGATGTGCAGCGAGGTGGTGGAGATGGATGTGCAGCAAGGAGGGACGGATGTGGACCGTGGCAGAGAAACAGATGTGCAGCGAGGAGGGATGGATGTGCGGTGAGGCGGGGGCATCCATGTGAGGCAAAGAGGGATGGAAGTGCAGTGAAGAGGAGAGATGGATGTGGATTAACAGGGGATGGATGTGCATTGAGAAGGGATGGATGTGCAGTGAGGAGGATGGATGTGCAGCGAGGAGGGATGGATGTGCATTGAGAAGGGATGGATGTGCAGCAAGGAGGATGGATGTGCAGCGAGGAGGGATGGATGTGTATTAGGAAGGGATGGATGTGCAGCGAGGAGGATGGATGTGCAGTGAGGAGGTGGGAGGGCTGTGCACTGAAATGGGGAGGTGGATGAGCAGCCAGCAGCGTGCGGGGCAGTTGCTCTGCTATGTATGTGTGTGTGTCAGACCCTCTGGACCACGTGAGCTTGCGTGCTCACCCAGGGACCCGAGGTCTGCGTGACCTCCACAGCTGCCCTGATAGCCATCAGCAACAACACACAGTGTTCTGGAGCTGCAGGGGTCTGGTACCATCCAGACTTGGCCCCCTCCAGCTGCTCTCCATCCCTTCTGCCTTGGCTGCGAGAGCAAACACCATGTCCTCTGACCCAGCCCTGGTTCATGGCTAACAGCAGGGTCTCTGTGCTCACCCCAT
>WHYT01014875.1:22149-36564 GCA_009806455.1 Tetrax tetrax | reverse complement strand
GGGCAGGAGGAAAAGCTAGCAATTACAGTCAAGCTCAAAACCCCACAGACAAAGGAAACAAACCCAAATTGCACGATGATGGCGGTGACTATTATCACGGACGTTTGATGTTTTAGTCGCAGCTGTTAATAAAAATAATAGTAGTAATAAAATTGCAATGATCCTAGCAATTGTTCCAATGATGATGGTAATAATAAGATTATTTATTAATTGTGAGCCATTATCAGCAATTTCTAGTGCTCCTGCCTCCCAGCCCCATCCCAAACTCTGGCCGCATCACATTAATGCAAAATGAGGTAAATGAGAAAGGCTTTTTCTTTATGGCATGGCCAAGGAGATTTCTATGGAGTTTTTGGGTTCTGCCGTGGTTGCTGTGACCGTGGCACATGTGTGCAGGGGGATGCACAGACAGGCTTTGCTCTCAGGTGCCGACCGCTTCTGCACCAGTGCCCTGCTTAAACCTGGCAGTGCGAGGTGAAGAGAGGAGCGGGGTGAGACAGGTCCTGGTGCTCCAACCGGTGTGTGCCTGTCAGGCCAGGGACGTGTGGCGAGGAGAGGGGATGGATGTGCAGCGAGGTGGTGGAGATGGATGTGCAGCAAGGAGGGACGGATGTGGACCGTGGCAGAGAAACAGATGTGCAGCGAGGAGGGATGGATGTGCAGTGAGGCGGGGGCATCCATGTGAGGCAAAGAGGGATGGAAGTGCAGTGAAGAGGAGAGATGGATGTGGATTAACAGGGGATGGATGTGCATTGAGAAGGGATGGATGTGCAGTGAGGAGGGATGGATGTGTATTAGGAAGGGATGGATGTGCAGCGAGGAGGATGGATGTGCAGTGAGGAGGATGGATGTGCATTGAGAAGGGATGGATGTGGAGCGAGGAGGATGGATGTGCAGTGAGCAGAGATGGATGTGCAGTGAGGAGGTGGGAGGGCTGTGCACTGAAATGGGGAGGTGGATGAGCAGCCAGCAGCGTGCGGGGCAGTTGCTCTGCTATGTATGTGTGTGTGTCAGACCCTCTGGACCACGTGAGCTTGCGTGCTCACCCAGGGACCCGAGGTCTGCGTGACCTCCACAGCTGCCCTGATAGCCATCAGCAACAACACACAGTGTTCTGGAGCTGCAGGGGTCCAGGACCATCCAGACTTGGCCCCCTCCAGCTGCTCTCCATCCCTTCTGCCTTGGCTGCGAGAGCAAACACCATGTCCTCTGACCCAGCCCTGGTTCATGGCTAACAGCAGGGTCTCTGTGCTCACCCCATCCCCTGTGCTCCCCCAGCCCAGGAGCGAGGGCAGGGGAGAAGAGATGGGTGCTCTGGGAGCCCCGGGTGTTTGGGAACCATGGTGGCACAGCTGCCACTCAGCAGCCTTGTCTCTCCAACGACCACTGTCGCACAGCTCCGCAGGGCAGGGAGCACCTGAGACTTTGGTAAAATCAGTAGAAGAGCCGAGAAACACCTGGGAGTGGGGAGATGGGGCACAGCCTTGGCTTGCAGGGATTGCAGAGAGGGAAGGAGCTAGGGCAGGGATCACTGCTGTCGTTTCTAGTGTGTCCCCCATGAGCTGCTCAAGCCTGAGGAGGTGGGATGAGATATTCAACCTGGAAAAGCACATCAGCCCTCCCGAAGGACCTATTATTGCTGACATGGGGTGCACGAGCCAGCACACAGCCCTGCAGGAGTCTCCAGCATCCCTCTGCC
The DNA here is from genome assembly GCA_009806455.1 of Tetrax tetrax. NCBI lineage: Eukaryota > Metazoa > Chordata > Aves > Otidiformes > Otididae > Tetrax > Tetrax tetrax. The sequence goes on along the minus strand of WHYT01014875.1, from coordinate 34,865 downwards.
ACCCGCCGCTCCCGTGGAACCTTGGTTTCCCTTCGCTTATCCCACCGCGCTGGTGCTCTCCCTCCACCCTTCACCCTCCCCATGCCCCAGCTCTCCCTGCCCAGTGCCTTTCTCAGGGTCTCCTGCCCTCTCTCCTCCCCACAAGGAATAAATCACCCTCTGCTCCAGCCTCTGCTCTCAGAGTAAACAGCAGCCTGCACTGCCACCTCCTTCCCACGGGACCTAGCTGCCTCCAGGATGGTGGGAATCATTTCCCAGACCAGAGACGGGGTCATCTGGGAAAACTGTCAGGGATCAGCAGCTCTGGATCCTCTGGGCTCCTGAGAACCAATGTCCCTACCTCCATTCTGCGCCCCTCCATGCTCCCACCCTGACACATTGCACACAAGATGGGTCTCGAGAAGGGATTTTCAAGGGGGAGGGAGAGTGATTTTGGGTCCTTAGCTGTATTAAAAAGCCTCAAAATGCTCCATTTTTCCACCGTGGGTAAAGCCTGGAGACACGCAGCAGGGAGCTGTGAGCATCAGGATGGAGATCCAAGTTCACCAGCCATCTGCACATGGTCCCCATGGCCAGGTTAACACTGGCATTGCTGGAACACCCAGCAAACAGTCAGAAAAATGTTCTTTGTTCAGTCCTCTCTGGTGGAAAGCAATAACACACGGGCTGCAAATCTTCTCAGCCTCGAAGGAGAAGATTTCCTTTGAGAGCCAAAGGGAAAAATCAATCTAGCAGGCTCCACTTCCCGCTTGGAGACCTCTGGAGAGCTGAGCCCAGCCCTGCCGTGCTCCCCGGTGGCATCAGAGCGGGAGCAGAGCCCAGCTCTCCTCCTCCTCCATCCCTTGGCACCAGCCCATGAGGAAAAAATGGTTTTGTCGATCGACCCAGCACATTAGGAAATGAAACAGGCTGTGCCCAGAAGCTTCCTCAGGGGTCCATTAGCACCGACGGATCCTTTCTCCAGCCCAGCAGGTCCCAGAGGATGCTTTTGCTGGCGATTTCCTCTCCTGGCACGGGGGTAATTGTCTGGGACAGGGTGCCAGCAGGGCTGGTGCAGGGTGACAACACATGGAGGGAGGAAAGGGTCACCCACTGCTGTGAGTGTAGGGTGCTCAGATGTGAGGTGGGCTGCCCGAGCGACATGAAACCCCTCCTAAACTGGACACACAGGCATGCTCCAGGTTGCTAATGCATTTCCTGGCTTGGCATCAACCCCCAGAGCTGCAGGATCATGTCTGAGGTCTCTGCCCATCCTGGGGCCGGGGTGTTGATGGGAGACAAGCTGAGGTTCCCCAGGGCACATGCAGGGAAACCACTCCATTAACATGTCTATCAGGACAAGCTGTTACCCATTGCCAGGGAAAGGAGGTAGAGCATCATGCCATCCCAGCGCGGGCACTGCCACCCCACGTGGAGCAGTCCTAACCCCCAGGCAGAGCATCCTGCTTGTGTTTAATTCTTTCCTGCCGTGGTTGTCTCTTCTGCAGTTACAAGAGCGTGGTGACGCCCCGGCGGGCAGCAGTGGCCATCGCTTGCTGTTGGATCGTCTCCTTTCTGGTGGGACTCACCCCTATGTTTGGCTGGAACAACCTGAGCAAGATGCGGAGGACTCAGGAACTGAACGCCAGCCACGCAGAGTTTGTCATCAAGTGCCAGTTTGAGACGGTCATCAGCATGGAGTACATGGTGTACTTCAACTTCTTCGTCTGGGTCCTGCCTCCCCTGCTGCTGATGCTGCTCATCTACCTGGAAGTCTTCAACCTCATCCGCAAGCAACTCAACAAGAAGGTCTCCTCCAGTTCCAGTGACCCCCAGAAGTATTATGGGAAGGAGCTGAAGATCGCCAAGTCATTAGCACTGGTCCTCTTCCTCTTTGTGCTCAGCTGGCTCCCTCTGCACATCCTCAACTGCATCACCTTGTTCTGCCCATCCTGCGAGACACCACACATCCTCACCTACATCGCCATCTTCCTCACCCACGGCAACTCGGCCATGAACCCCATCGTCTACGCCTTCAGGATCAAGAAGTTCCGGACAGCCTTCCTGCAGATCTGGAACCAGTACTTCTGCTGCAAAACCAACAAAAACGCCGGCACCACCACAGCCGAGCTGGGCAACTAGAAGCTGGGAGAGAGCAGAGAGGGGTCCTCTGTGCCCAGCCCACTCCCCATCCGGCCGCTGTTCCTGCTGCCAGGGGAAGGGGTGCTGAGGACCCGGGAGGGCTGGGCTCACCAGCCCTGTGCAATCGGAACAGCCGTGTCCCCCGGCTGCCCCCGGGGGTTATTTATTCACAAGCATCGTACTGTTTTGATATTGTAGCCTGCGCTGTTCCTTTCTTTTATTGTTTTTCCTGTTTGTTTTTGTTTTTCTTTTTTTTTTTTTAAGGATTGCCAAGTATTTAAGGAGAAATTGTACAGACAAAGGCGCAGTTTATCTTCATGCAAATAAAGTAAAATGATAAAAACCACCCAGGAGGTCCTCTGCCATTGATGGAGACCTCCGGCTGCTTGGAGCGCGGCGGTCAGTGATGCTGGGGGCACCTCACGGTCTGGTCCCTGCATCCCTGGACCCATGGGGGTACTGGGGCACTGGGGCAAAGGGGTGCCCTGGGGGGAGTGAAGCTGCTGAGAACCACGAGCACCCAGGGCAATGGGATTTCTGCAGCTCTGAGGCTGGGAGCTTTCAAGCCCTTTCTTTCCTCTCCATAACCAGGCAGAGGTGAGCAGGGCTGACATGGGAAGAGATAGGAAAAGGCGTCCCATGGCAATGCCAGTGCCCACAGGGTGATAAACCCACCATCCCTGCAGAGCAAGGGTCAGTCTCCAGCTCTCAACGCCACCAGAGAGGTGGGCAGGGGGAAAGGAAGCCCTTAAGCACAACCCTAGAGCACTCTGCCAGAGGTGCCCTTTGCTGTCCCGATGGCTCCATGGGCCCCAGCAGCACCACGGCCCCTGCAAGCTACACCCAGGGAGCTGATTCCCTCTGTGTGTCTTCTCTCTCCTTTTGCTTTGACTTTGAGTCATTTTTCCCTCTTTTCTCCTGCTTGTCTTCTGTGCAAGGCAGTAGCAAGTCTCTCCCAGCATTTGCCTCGTCTCTCCCGCGTCGCTCCCTACCACCCTCCTTGTGCAGCCAAACCCTTTTGACCCAAACTTTGTGGGTTAACGCAGCCACTTCCATGGCCCATGGAGGAGAGAGGCACCTGCACCCTTTTGGGGGCAATTAGGGGATGGCTGCAGGCCACCGTGTCTGTGTTGACACTTCCACAGAGGCATTTCCCCCACCCTCACGTTCCTGCCTCAGGTTTAGCCGTGGGCAGGGTGGATTGTTGCTCACATTTGAGGAGGGGGTGGCTGGAGATGGACCATCACCCCCACCCAGCTCTGTGGTCCCTACAGATGCTGGTTGCCGCACCCCCACTCCCCGTTCTGCAGCAAAATCTCTTCCAGAGCTGAAGAAGTGGTGGGAAGAGTTAATCTGAGTTAATTGGGATTCTTTTCTTATCAGCGTCCCTTGTTCACCGGTCTCCAATTGGAAACACACTTCCTATGACCCTTCTCCTGCCACAGGAGGGTCGTGCCCCTCAGACGTCACCAATGGGCAAAGCCACTGTGGCAAGTTCCCGCAGGGGCTGGGAGGGGGTGCAGGGAGGAAAAGGACCTTGGACGGGTGAGATTTATGGGTGGCTTGTTAGCTGGCTACGGAGAACGGGGCTGCTGGGTGCCCCCCTCACCCGCTGCTGCAGCCAGCTCTGTTCAGCCTAGAGGGAGCTCCGTCATTTCTCTGAGACGAAGAGGAGGGCAGCAAAGAGAGGAGATGCAGGGCTCAGCCTCACGCATTTTGCAAGGGCCCCTCAATATACCATAGCCAGGGTCCGGGCTCAGACCATACTGGGCAAAAAGGGAGTGGAGCAGAAGAGCAAGGACAGGAGCAAATCCTTCCCTTGGCTTCATCGCGATGGAGGGGCCCTCAACACCCTTCCAGCCTCCTCGAGATGAAGAACACAAAGCCCTGTATCAGTGGTGCCGGAGGATGCTGCAGCCCCAGGCTAGGGCAGAGAGGACCCCTGCCCCGCACCCACGGCCCCTTTGCACAGCAGCAGCTTGGCCCCAGATGAGGGCAGCTGTTTACCGAGCACGGGTCTGATTCCCACTTGCATCTTATTTCTGCAAGAGTCTGCTTTCCTGGAACTGATGCCTTTGCCTGATCCTTGCTAAGGTGCCCAGAAACCTGACAGCTGGGATGCTCATAAATTAAAAGGCATGTGCATGATTGCTTTCAGAAAATAACATAGTGGATTTTTCCACTCCATGCTCTCCAGACCTTTCCCGGGGAGAGCTCACTAAAAGTGGATGCTGTTACCCGCCCCGGTCCCCTGTGGGGTTACAAACACAGTCTCTGCCCTGTACAACTGCGTGAAGAGTCTGCGAAGGGCACAGCGTGCAGCACAACACAGTCTTGGGGATGCTGTTCTCCCTGCGTTAGCAAACCCCCAGTTAACACAGCCTGCTCCAGCCCCTGTGCCCGAAGGATCCCTCTGGCCAAAGCCGAGATGTCAGGGACATCAAGGGGGCCAGGATATCCTCACCAGTGTCCAAGGTCAGAAGGGCTGTGTCCTCCACCCAGGTGGCATCAGTGCTAACTCCAACCACCTCAATAAACAAGGCTGACCATCAGCTTGGGATAAAAATTAATCCGATGATGCCCTCTGATGGTGGAAACGATGTCTGGTGTGGACAGTCCATGGACTTCATCTTGGGCACGGAGAGTAGGTGACTGGGGACAAAGCAAAGGGGCTGCGGGAGAGATGCTGCAGAGAGGGGTCAGCCAGCACCGCCTGGCTTTGCTCTCCAGCGGCACCAAGGGCGGCTGGGCTCAGACCTGCGGATGCCCAGGCTGGATTTGCACCCGCGTCCGCAGTGCCAGGGGCTGCCAGGATTTGCCTTTCTCAGGGCAGGATCTGAGTCCAGCCCAACCAAGCTGGCAAGCTCCTGCCCTCACCCCTGTGCCAAACCCATCAGGGAGAGGGAGGTTGTGCGGAGGAGGTACGGCGCGCTGCTGACCCCTGGTTAACGACCGCTTCGTCAACTTGATGGATCTGTCTGTGCTCTCTGTTAATAAACAGCACTGACCCGAGCCATCTCAGAGCTGTGAGTAACGAGTCATCTTTCTGAACATGAGCTATCGGTAGTTCATGGGGCCAATTCCTCCTCCTCCTCCGGATAACGCATCGGCATGTCCTGCCCCCGCTGTCTCACAATGTGGGCAGGGGATGCTGGTGGCAGCGCATTTTATCCACTGGCACAGATAAAGAAATTGTGCTTTGATGAAGAAGCACCAACGTGCCAGAGTTTTGATGCTGATATTTTTTTCTCCCCAGACAGAATCATTCTCCCGCTCCAGGAGGAAACTTTTCCCCATCCTCCTCCTCCTCGTGTAGGGTTGCTTCTGGTTTAGTCATCTTCACATGTGTTTTAGAAAGCTCGTCCTCTCTTTCCAAGCTCAAAAAATGTCTCCTCCACCCATGGTTTGATACGATGCTACATGAACCCATAGCATCCCCAGTAGCTCTCCCCCCACCCCACAACAAGCAGGACAGAATGGTTTGGGGTTTTTTATTGGGATCAAAGCCCCTCAGATGGGTTTGCTTTATTGTCACAGCTAAGGACATGTTCAGGGAGGACCATGTCATGGCAGGCTGAGGCACAGGTCCCTCCCAGAGCACTGGCAGGGAGGGGCAGGCCGGCAGGCAGTTTGGCCATGGCCAGGAGCATCACCATGGGCCGCGCTACCGCCCAGCAGCTGCAGCATCTACCTGGGGTAAAGGAATGAGACCTGAGTCCTGCGTGAGAACCGCTGCCGAGAGACCAGGGGTCAGGGATGAGATGGGAAACCACATCCCAGCCGTGGCTCTAACGCAAGACAAACCCAGCCCAGCTCTTCCCCCCTCTCCTGCCCTCGTACAAATCAGGTACACCCCTGTAACTCTGCTTTTCCACCCTGTAACCCCATTTCACACTGTTTTATACCCACCCCCAGCCCCACTTTATACCTGGCCCTCGTGCATCCAACCCCTGGTACCCCAGGTCTCCAAGCCCTGCCTGCAAACTGGGGCCCTGCCCATGCATCTGCCGGGCACACCAACCTCCACAGGCATCTTCATCCTCCTGGCCATATTTACAGCCCTCCCTCCACCCTGCAACAGGGCAGGGTTCTCTCAGGCTCTGCAGCGTCCCACTCCTCCAGTGCATCTCCAGCCATGGGATGAGGAAGACTGGAGCTGGAGCTCCAGCAGCCAGGGACAAGGGCTAATCCAGAACACTCAGCCCACTCCATCCCCAGTGATCCCCACCCTCCCTCCATCCCGCAGCCCCAGCCCAGACCTACCTTGCTCTTCGTCTTGCCCTCGGACCTGTCCTCACTCTGGCACTGCAGGAGAGCACAGGCGTTACAAACCCTCTGAACTCCCCTCCCCTCACTCCCATTTTGACTTCCAAAAGCAAGCCAGGGCACGACCAACCCGCTTGTGCGCACACACCAACGTCCACCCACAGACCCCATCCCCGTGCACACTCACTCCGAGCGATCACACAACACCATCGTCACTGCTTGCTCCTATCCAGCTCAACCCCAAGATCCCAGCCCGGGCAGCTCCCCGGAGCTTTGTGTCCCCAACACAACCAGCAGCTCATCCTCCCGGCCGACTTCATCCCCGCAGCGTGGCCAGGGCCAGCGCCCGCTCCATGGGCTGGAAGCCCTGGCACCAGCTGCCACAGAGCCAAGCACCGACTCCGTGCCACGCCAGCAGCCGTGCGACTTCGGCAGGGACTGATGGTGCCACACGCCTGCCAGATTGGAGCCCTGCCTGCGTGGGAAGCAGGGCAGAGCATGTCTCGGGGCAAGCGTGTGCCGGGAAGCCAGTGGAGGAGAAATAATGAAAGCGACACGTGTCTAAGGACACACCGCCACCCGAGGAACACGCGCAGAGCGTGTGGGCAGGCGTCCCCCCGCATGCCAAGGCAGGTCTGCAGCACACGGAGGAGGCGTCTGCAGGGAGCGAAGTGGGGCAGCTCCGTGAGAGGACTGAGCTGGGTGCTCTGCTGAGGCAGGGAAATGTGAGCTGGAAAGTCTGGGCAAGATCCCGAAGACATAAATCAGAAAAACCCAGGTGCAAGTGGAGGGGTTCAGCATAGCCCCCACACGCATGGTGTGTGGATGGCTTGGGACACGAGTGCTGGTAGATGCAGGGGGGAGGCCAATGACTGTCCCAGCCTCCACCCGCATCACTGGTTCTTTGGCTCTGCGGTTTCTGGTTTCCTCCTCTTTTTTTTTGGCCATAAACAAGGGAAAGCAATTTCAAGATGCTTCAAGACCATAAATGCAAGAAACCTAGCTCCACAGGGCTGCCCAGTGTCCTTACACTCCCCCATCACCAGGATCAACACAAAACAGGGCAAACCACACCACCGTGAAAGAGAGAACAGGAGAAGGCAGGCAAGGAGACCTCCTCCTCTATCTCCTTGGCCAATCTTACCTTTCACATCCAGTTTGCAGTCTACTGAGGCTTCCCCCAAGGCGTTCACAGCTTTGCAGGTGTAGACACCCCCATCAAAAGGGTTGGGCTTGCGGATTTCCAGGGAGCAGACGCCCTGCTTAGTCATCGCTATGTATTTAGGGTCTTCCCGTATCTCCATCTGATTTTTCATCCAGATGATTTTGGGCTGGAAGGCAGCAGGATTTAGTAATTTGTGTAAAGCAGGGAGAGAAATGAGAAAACTAACTGGCTCTAAAAGGCAGCCACCTCCTTCGGCCTTTGCCTTGGCCCTGTCTGAAGCTGGTGGCCATGGTGGGATTCACAGTCAGAAGCAACTTGAAGAGCTAAATCTCCCAGATTTCCTCCCCCAGTGCAGAAGGAAACAAGACATGGCTTAACTTAAGACCAGTCTCCCATCCCCATGCAGAAACACCCTGACCTTGCCCCAGTTTGACTCAGAAAGCAGCTGCAGCCCCCCAACCTCATCCAACCCTACCTCAACATGACGAACCATGTCCCAACACCCCCTGCCACCTTGCAAAAATCCCACTGCTGGCTGCCCGCACGTGGAGGCAATTCTGTCTATGGAGGAACCACTGACCTGGGGGAAGCCCCGGACGCAGCAGAAGAGATGTGTGCTGTAGCCTCTGGTGGTGGTTCGGTCTGTCAGGGGCTGGGTGAACTTTGGAGGCTCCATCATGTCCCATTGGGTGATCTTCTGTGGCTGGTAAGTAGTTTCTAAGAAAATAATTAATTGTAGGTTGAGGCAGAGCTTAGGCTCCTGGGCTGACCGGCATATGGTTACGGGAACTCAGCCCAAGGTACCCCAAAATACTTCTGCTCCCTCACAAAATAAACCAGACAGCATCTAGCCTGACCCCAGGACCTGGCCTTCAGCTCAGACCAGCCCTGTCTATAGACCCCTTCCAATCCAACCACGCCACGTTAGTGCCCAGTCCCCACAAGGGACAGGGGAGATGCCAGTCTGCAAACCGACACCGTGATGCATGCTATGTGCAGCATATCAGATCCAGGCCAGGTACCTCTCTGGATCTCCTACTCCATCCCCAAAACTCAGTGCTGGAGGAGCTGGAGGGAAGCTCTGCAGGTGGCAGAGACCCCACCTTGCTGTGCACTACCAGGGAGCAGGAGGGAAATAGACAGAAGGAGAGTGGGGCTGAGGGATGCTGGATTAGAAAGTTGGCCCTGAGATGGACCACTGCAGCGGTCTCTTCCTCTGCTTGTCCTGAGTGCAAGGTCAAAGCCTGGGCTGTTCCTCACCCCTCCTGGCTCCTTCTTCAATCTCACCCCAGGGGTGTCCATGCCTTGATTCCTCCCAGGGCACTGACCACGGCGCTTTCCCCAAAGGAGAAAGGAGGTGTAGGAGGAGGGATGGGGACCCCTGGACCTCTGCCCTGGGGATGCGTGGCCTCACCCCTGCAGGGTTCATCCTGGGGACCAGCCCAGTAGCATCACCACAACACCAGGGAAGTCCCGCTAGCCCCAGTGGGGACAGGACAGGACCCCTCTTGCCCACCACCACCCCCAGCCCCTTGGCCAGTGCCTTGTCCTCACTAGTCTTCTTGATGTGGGCCACCCTGGAGGTGACGGCTGCTTTCTCGCTCAGCCCACAGGCGTTTTCCGCAAACACCCGGAAGGAGTAGGTATTGCCAATGATGAGGTCGGAGACGGTGCAGCTGGTGCGGGTGCAGCGCTCCAGCACTGTGAACCATTTCTGGGAGGGAAAAAAAAAAAACAACACCCAAAAAAACCACTGTAAGGAAAGACAGGTTGTCTAAAGGATGGAGAAGGCGTGGTGAGAAACAAGGGTGTGCAGCTCCCCCTCGCCCATCAGGGCATCCCTAGCACCAGGGGACAGGGGGCCCAGGAGCGTCCAGACTCACCCCACTCTTCTTGTCCGACTTCTGCACCACGTAGCCCTTGATCTCGGAGTTCCCGTTGTCCATAGGTGGGCTCCACTCCAGGGCCACATTAAAGCCCCACACGTCCACCAGCTTCAGGTTCTGCGGGGGGCCCGGCGGCTCTGCAAACACAAGCCCTCACAGGGTGGAATCCTAATTTGCTCCCCTAAAACTCTAATCTGTTCTCACACGAGGGCTGAGAAGCTGCAATGGGCACAGGCTGGCAGAAACCCTGCAATCCCACCCAGAGGAGTTCACCTCCATGATCCTGGAGAAGATCTCACTGGAAGAGGAACCCCAGAGTTCCTTTTCTTGTTCCTGGCCCTGTCCCATCCAACCCAGATCAAGAGCTACCTTCAATCAAGGGGCAGAAAGGAGACCCAGATCAACCCTGCACGGTCCCATCCCCAGCCTTACCAATCACTCGGACGTCCAGGATAGCCTTGTCTTCTGCTCCGTTTATCCGCACCGTGAGCTCGTACTTGCCCGAATCGCTGCGCTGCGCCTCACGGATGTAGAAGATGGTGTCCGTCTCCGTGTTGCGGATGTTGATGCGACTGGTGTCCAGGGGCTGGTCACCCTTGGTCCAGATCACCTCGGGCCGTGGCTTTCCCTGGAGTAACCCACATGGGCAGGTTAGGAGCCACTCAAGCACACGGTCCCTAAGTGTCCTGCAGGGAAGGACGGGTGGGCACAGCCACCATGCTTTGTCCAGGCAACGGTAGCCTCAATACGGCCTCTCCCATCCAGAAGTCCCCTGGGAATCAACTACAGTGGATCCCTGTCAGCCCCACAGATGGTAAGCCATCAGGCTCCACGGATGATGCTGGAACACACTGGTCCTCCAGAGTCTCATGGAGCAAGCCCAGCTTTACTGGCCCAGGGCATTGCAAGCAGAGCTGTGCTCCTGTTGCCCAAGCACTGAGCTCAGGTTCAAGCCTAGCAGCAGAGGCTTGAATTCAGCATCCAGGGCAAATTCATGCCTGGAGCAGGGCCAGTGCAGGCTCCTAACTCCCTGTGAGACATGGCATGGACATGTCCCTCATCTCGGGGCAACTTTCTGCTTCTCACTCCCCCCTGCTTGGCCAGTGTGTTTCAGTGCTGGTTTTCTCCATCCCAAGTGCCATGCTGTAGATGCTTTGGTGATGCCCCAGCCAGTATGCAATAGATCAGTTGATGGGAGGACCTCCAGACTAGCCCACCAGTGCCAGATCCATCATAGAGCCCTGGGGCTGCTCTGCTCCAAAGGCAGCTGCTCTCCCAAGGGGACCCCCACTGATGTGCCCTGGGTCCTGTCGTAGCCAGGATCGTAGCCAGATCCCTGCCAGGCTCAGCCAGGAGCAGGAGCTGAACAGAGCTCATGGGCTGAGACAGCAGCAATAGCTAGCAATGCCCTAGTGTGTCTGGGGTTGTCCCATGGCCAACAGCATCAACAAAGACGTAGCAGGAGAAAAATGGGAGCTAGGCAGAAGTTCCCACCCCATCTCCCAACCTTGGCTGATGAGACAAATGAACCAGGAGAAGTCAGCCCACAGTTGGCCTCAGGCATGTCATAGTGGCTAGAAAAGTCACTGCAGAAGCTAACATGCAGTGATTTTTCACTGGGGGATTAAATCCCAAATCATCCACCTACCTGGAAAGGGATCATCATGTTCACGGCATCCCCAACACGCCTGACATAAGTCTGCCGCAGATGACGGGGCATGCGGATCCTCGGGAGCTCTGGGAACCGGAAAGTCACACCATTGGGCCAGGGAAATCACAGCCTCCAACAGATTGACCTACCCCACGCAGCTCCCTGCTTGGTCATCAAGAAATCCCACCCAGAAACACAGATACCTCTTCCCTCTCTTCTCCTGGACAGTGCTCACTTCCCTGCAGGGCCATGCCAGACTGCCCCATTGCCTGCACCCCAAAATTATATCCACCATTGAGATACCAGGCCACCAACCCAACAGCACCACCCTGATGGACCATTCACCCTCTTCATTATAGCCAGGACATGGAGACCAACATAGGCTTAACCACAAGAGCAAGGCAGAGGACAGCATCTCCCCGTTCGGAAATACTTCTCCCCAACTCAGAAAGCAGACTTTCCAGAGGCACACAACCCAGCTTCCAGCAAGGACAAAGCTCACCAGACCTTCACCTTCGTTGTATGCTCAAGGCCATCGAGAGACCAAGGTGGTGCACGGTTACTCACAGCAGAGCTGTGAAAGCCCCAAGCTTAAAACGAAGGCTAATGTCCCCAAGGGAACATAACAAAGATAAGCAAAAAAACCCACTGGAGAATGCTGGTGGAGCGTGTGTCTCCTTCCCGGGGTGAAAATAGCAGCCGTGTAGCTGCTGAAAATAGCAGCGGCTCAGCGCCGCTTGGTGATCCTTCTGGAGAGGCATTGGGTTTACGTGAGCCCCTCATAAAAGAGCTGTGTGTCCGGATTAAACGTGCTGGAGCTTAGCTCTGGGGAGGGGGAACGGCCAGAATTAAACCGGGACTGAGCGATGGCCAAACAGCTGTGAGCGCGAAACGCCGGCGGTGGGCTGGGGAGGGCAGGGAGACGCCCGGAGGTCCCCCATGGCCCCACCAACAGCTGCCACTGCCTCTGCTCTGGTCATGCTGCTATTCGCTCCCGGGGTCCAGGCACAGATGCTGCCACTTGGGCTCATCAGTCTCAGCGGGGCAGAGAAACCTGACCTTGGTGGAGGAATGTTAATTCACAGGTCTTCTCCCCAGCTCACGCGTGCCCTCCTCAGCCTGAGACGGCCAGCCAAGGTCGGTGGCCCAGGTGACGTGCTGCTGCGGGTGGGAAGGCATTTCTCCTGCCCTGCCTCCCTGCAAACCACAACTCCCACACTGAATCTTCATCTGGTTTCTCCTCGTCTCTCTCCACTTCCCAAACCCACTCATCCCATCTGTTTTTAAACTCTGCCGTCTGCGTTGCTGCTATGATTCTATTTAAAACCCCGTGCGATGCTACAAAGGAACCGGTGAGAGGCACAAAACGCGGTCCTGAGTAAAATGTGAAGACCAGAAGGCAGCGAGGAGAGGACCCGTGTGCCCGACACACATCAGTGTCAGTAGGGTGGACATGGGGCAGAGGAGGGACACTGAGGGCAGATTTGTTCCTCAGCAAAGCCAGGGAGTATGGACAGGGCTGGATTTCAAGTGAAATGCAAAAGCAGGCAAGTGGCGTTTGCTGATGAAGAGTTTCAGTTAGTAAAAAGAAAAAAAAAAAAAAAAAAAAAAAAAAAAAAAAAAAAAA
>WHYT01014874.1:100086-110759 GCA_009806455.1 Tetrax tetrax | reverse complement strand
CGCGGGGCCGGGGCCCGAGCATCTCCCGGGGATGCAGCACCCGGCCGGGCGCTGGCGGGCGCGGGTGGGGCCGGGGCCGGGCCCTGGGAGAAGAGGGCACCTTGAACCGCGCTGCCGCTCGCCCGTGCGCAGGGAGGGGCTGGCGGCCGGGCACCCCCCCATCGGGGGGGCCGAGAGCCCCCGCTTTGGCAGGGAGGTGCCCGGGCGAGGGCCTCTCCTCCTCCTTCCCCGGGGCCTCAGGCGGCTCGGCCCCGCACGGACCCTCTGGAACCCGCACCGGGCTTTGGCTCGGCCCCGCAACCGCCCCGGGGGAAGGAGGCCGGGGGGGGCTGGGCTGCAGAACGCATCCCCCCACACACACCCCCAACCAAGGAGGCCCGATCCTGTGTCTGGGATCCTGAGAGTTTGAGGAGGGACGTATCTCGCTCCCGGGAGGACCGGAGTCCCCGAGGTGCAGCCCCTGTGGCTTCCAGATGAGGAACGGCAAAGCTGGGAAGGGGGCTCTGCCGCTCCGTCTCCCCATCTCCCTTCCACCCCTGGACCCCGGAGGGACGTGCGGCTCGACGGGCTGGGGCAGGCAGTGCAGCGCCTTGCGGGCAGCTGAGGCCTCGCTGGCGAGCCGGCCGTCGGGGGACCCTCGGTCCAGCGACCCCGAAGGGGCTGGGGGCAGCGAGGGGCTCAGCTCTGAGTCGTCCTGCTGCTGTTGCGCTGCGTGGTTTGGGGAAGCTCGAGGGGAGGGTTCGCTGGAACGCTACCGAGCCAGCCCGGGATCTGGTCCCCACTGGCGCAGGGGTCCCCGGGGCAGGTGGAGGTGGCCATGGGGTCTGCCCTGGCCAGGTGGGCTCGGAGCAAGGATCAGCACCTGCACCTCCTGCTCCCGCCCTCGTGTGCTGCTCCTGGCTGATCTGGCATCTTCCAGAGGAGCAGGCGGAGGCCTTGGCCTCCTCGCGGCGCTGGGCACGGGGGTCTCGCACCCTCGCGGCAGCTGTTCCTGTTGGGAGCCTGCCGCAGGTATCTGTCGGAGCCACTCCTTGGCTTTTCGGCACTGGGTCTGCTGCAGGCTGCCAAGCTGAGCGGCCGCTGCGCCACGCAGCCATCGCCGGTCCTGTGGCAAAGGGAACCCTGTCGTCCCTGCCGTGACTGGGGTGACTGGGCAGGTGTGACGGTGCCAGGTGGACCCCCGTCACCTGGGGGGCTCTGCCCCTCCGTGCCGCCCGTGCTCCGCTTCGCCCTCGGCAGCTGCAGGGCCGTCGGGGGAGGCTGGGAGCGGGGCGATGGCCTGGGCCCGCCGCCCTCGCCACGATGGCACAGGGCTAGAACTTGCCCCGCTCCTGCAGCCGACTCTGAGCCGCGGTCCCGCGGTGCTGCCGAGAGCAGGGTCTCCCTGCGGTCAGCCCGCAGCAGGAGCGCGGCCTCGGCGGCTTCCCCGGGGCGCAGCAGCATCGCTCCCCAGGCTGGCGCGGGCGCCGGTCTGTGGCAGGGTGACCTTGGGAAGTCACCCTGGCCGGCCTGCCCCGCGTTGGCTCCATCCCTCCCGGAGTCGCTATCAAGTCTTGAAACCCATTGGGGAAGAGCCGCCGCCTGCGTTTTGATGCTGCGAGCGGCGTAGGAGAGTTCCCTGCCCAGCGGGGAGGAGCTGCAGGCAGAGCCACGGCATCGTCCGGGTCCACAAACGCGCACGTAAACAGGGCCGAAAGCCCGGAGCCCACGCCGCTTATGCGCGTCGAGGACCTGTGTCCATCTCTTCCACGTTGCCCTGCCTTAAAAAAAAAAAAAAAATACTATGTTTATCTAGTAATGATAATGGAGCATGAACCCAGCCGCGTTTGCCCTGCAAAACCCATTTTCCCATCGTAAGATAAAGTCGTTACCCATCTGCATGTGTGACATCATTTCATAATCAGGGTCGTTTAGAGATCCTGCCTCACGGACACAGCGCTGCAATTATTCATCCCCAATTGAGGGGCAGGCTCGCTCCGGGAAGGAAACTTGCTATTGACATAAAGATTGAATTATTAGGAAGTGGCCTGAGATCAGGAGCTGGCAAATCTGGCGAAGGAGACCTCGTACGTCGTGTGCTGAGGTGGACGGTGCCGCGCAGAGCCACCTCCTTTTGGGTGCTGTGCTCAGTTGTCTCCTCCGTCTTCGCTGCTTCTGGTCTTTATTGATGGGAGGAAAAAACACCCAGCTGGCGTCGCCTGTTTTCTTATTTCTTGTGGTGTTTCTGCAACTGGGGTATCGCTCTCGGAGCGGGACTGGCAGCCGGGGGCCGCATCCAGCCCTCGTTCCGCGGTGACCCGGGGCTCGGTGCTGGTCTGGCTCCCATCTTTACACCCCGACCGCGGCCGGGAGCTGGGCAGGGGCGTGCATGGGACGGGGGCTGAGGAGGAGGCCGGTGGTGTTCCCGGGGCAGCGGGTGCTCCCTGGGGGTGCGGGAGCCCGGGCGGTGGGTGCTCCGGCTCCGCGGCCGATCCCTTCCCACGGTGAGGGGCTGGCGTGAGCGTGGGAGGAGGATTTGGCCCAGGCACCGTCATGGGGATGATTGGGCGGTGGCGGTGGTGTCTGTCACCGCGGGGCTACGCCGGCATCCTCTCCGCCTGGGGAGGCCTGGGGCTGGGGTTGAGCCGCGGGTTTTCGCTGCCGTTCCCACCGGTGAGGGCGTCGGGGAGAGAGAGCGGCACCAGCCGCGCGTCACAACTGGCTGTACTGGGACGCGGGGGTACGGGCGGCGTCGGGCGTTGAACCTTGCTGCTCGCTCAGCTCGGGAAAACTTCTCCCGTCGGCTCCTTCACTCGCTCTCCAGCCTTGGGGGCTCCGTTGGGGTTTTTGGAGGCACAGGGGGAGGCGGCAGGGACGTGCTCTGGGGTCTCGGGGGCAGGACTGGGACTGGGTGGGCTCGCTTGGCTCCCACTGGGGTCCTGCCCAGGACCTGGGCGCAGGCGATGGAGAAGGAAGGCGGCAGCCCCCGCTCTCAGGGCTTTCGGCATCTTCTGTCGTCGTCGCTGTCGCTCAACTGGGTCAGAAGCACAGGAGAGGGTGCTGAGGATCCTAATTAATTTGCTTTCAGATATTTTTAGTAGCCTGGATTGGATATTTTTTTTTTTTCCCGTTTTCTATGCACACACTGCCCTCCAAGGAAGAAAGCGTTGGCGTCGCACCCGGGTCCCCACAGAGACCGTGGTGGTCCGCGCGGTGGGTTCCACTGGGGCGATCGGGAGCCGTTTCTCTCAGCAGGGCCCAAATCTGCCCCGGCTGGGCCAGATTGCGGGGGGATTTGCGCCGCTGGAGAGTTTGGCCCAGCTGCCGCGGTGGTTTAATCTTTGTTCCTCACGGCTCTCGTTCCTCGCAGCCAGAGCTGCGCGGGGGTTTGCGGGACGGACCCAGCCCGACGCCCCCACCACGGGATGCCCCCAGCCCCAGCGGCGGCTCTGCCGGTGGCTCCGGTGGGTCGTGCCGTGTGGCTGGAGCGCGGGGGTCCGGTGGGGCCGCCCGCAGGGGGGGTGGGTCACCAGGCGCTGGAGCCGCTCGGTGCCCGTGGCTGGAGCTGGGCCGTGGGGGGTGGTGGGGCGTGGAGGAGCGAGGGTACCCTGGAGACGGCCCTGGGTGTGAAGTCATCCTTGTGCAGCGGTGACATCACTCGCGGTTGCCACGGCAACGTCTCACATGGGGAAGGTGTCATTGGAGAAAGGTCAGGAGCTGGGATGCTCGGCTCCTTCTGGTCCTGCGCTAATCCGCACTGGGGGGGATGGATCCGGCCCGTCTCCCGGTCCCGCGTGCGGAGGTCTCCCCCCTCACCCCCCCACCCCCGGGCAGCGTGGTCTGGGCCCTCGTCAGCCTGCGGCCGGGGGGGCTCCTGCCTGGGGCGGGGTGGGCTGAGGGGAGATGCGTGGGCAGGGGTCCTGCGTGGGCAGGGGTCCCGCGTGTCCGTGCGCCTGGCGCTGAGGGGTGTCCTCCCCTCCTGCCCTCCCCGTGCCAGGGCACGGTGAGTGAGGAGCCGGGGTCCCCTCCGCGCAGACCCGCCGGGATGGGGCTGCTGTGACCTTGCAGGCGCTCGGAAAGGTCACGGGTGGCCCGGAAGATGGGGAGAAGGAGAAAGGAGAGAAGGATGAGGGCGAAGCAGGAGGGGGCAGAGGAAGGCAGCCCCCTTCCGCTGCCTGCGTGGGGCTGCGGGCGACGCCGCCTGCAGCTGCAGCTGTACGTGACCTGCACCGGCAGCCGCTGCAGCTCCTTCCACCGTGGCTGCGCTGCTGGGGTCCGACGTGCAGCCCCCTGCCCTGCACACCCCCAAAAACATGACCACAGCCTGGTCCAGGCATGCGCTGGGGTGGGCTAGCGTTGGCTGTCCCCGTCCCCCATCCTCGGGTCCCCCCCTCTGGGAGCAGGGAGGGGTGGGGGGGCTGCTCCCAGGGCAGCGGGGGGGTTGGAGGGGAGCCATTCCTGCCTCTGTGCTTTTGGGGGTGCGGGTGGTCCCTAGCCCACGGGGCTGCAGGAGGGTCTGCCCCCACCCCCTACAGCGCCTGGTGGCATTGTTGTCCCCTCACCCTGGGACCTGCCTGGGTTTGGGTGCTCAGGGCAGACCCCCAGGCACCCCAGCGCAGCAGGAAGAGCCCCCCGCACTACTCCCACCGCGAGCAGCCCCCGGCCTCGCCCGACACCCCCTCCGTGCTGGCACAGCCCTGCCCCAGCCGGGGGCTGCACTGGGCTGCGGGCTCGGGGGGAGCTGGATGTGGGGAGAGGAGAGGGATGCCTGGGGCCGAGGTGGTGTTGGGGTGACGGCACCCTGGCAGCAGGGGTCCCGTGGGGGTCCCCTCGACGCGGGAGGTGCCTGCAGGGTGCCAGTGATGCCCTCCTCCGTCCTCTCGCTCCCCAGGTTTTACTGGGACTTCACGATGCTGCTCTTCATGGTGGGCAACCTGATCATCATTCCCGTGGGCATCACCTTCTTCAAGGAGGAGACCACGGCCCCCTGGATCGTGTTCAACGTGGTCTCCGACACCTTCTTCCTGATGGACCTGGTGCTGAACTTCCGGACGGGGATTGTCATTGAGGACAACACGGAAATCATCCTGGACCCCGAGAGGATCAAGAAGAAGTACCTCAAGACCTGGTTTGTGGTGGACTTCGTCTCCTCCATCCCTGTGGACTATGTCTTCCTCATTGTGGAGAAAGGCATCGACTCGGAGGTGTACAAGACGGCCCGCGCCCTCCGCATCGTCCGCTTCACCAAGATCCTCAGCCTCCTGCGGCTCCTGCGCCTCTCCCGGCTCATCCGCTACATCCACCAGTGGGAGGAGGTAAGGGGGGTCCCACGGGATGCGGCCCCGCGTGGGTCCCCGCTCCGGCAGTGGTGGGACTGGTTGGAGAGCGTGGGAGCCAGGTGGGGCCCGTGCGAGGGCGGTGGGGCTGGGGGCTGACCCAAGGAGCTGGTGGGTCGGACGGGGTGGTGTGTGGGACCCCTGGGTCCCCAGGGCGGGAGGCAGGGTGCTGCCCGGGCGTGGCGCAGCCGGGGCCACGAGGTGACGCGCCTTCACGTCGCGGTGTGGCGTGCTCCGCTTCGCCGCGTGGTTCCGGTGCCTTCCGGCAGCTCCGCTGGCCGGGGCTGTGCGGGTGCTCGCTGCGGCGCGGGTGCCTTCACTCCTTCCTCCTCCTCCTCCCGCCCCCAGGCTGGGCGAGGGTGCCTGCGGGTGCCCCCTCCGTGCGGGCTCCGGTGGGCAAGAGCCGCCCGGGGACCCGTGCTGTAGGCTGGGCGCGGTGACGTGGGCTCCGGTGGCCTTGGGGACAGCACGGGACCCTCCTGGGCCCACAGAGACGTGAGGCACCTCCTGCGACCCCCCGTCCCAAAGCATGGCCCTCTGTCCCCCACCAGGGCCCTGGCTCCGCGCCCTTTTCCCTTTCAGAGGGGGCTTAGCAGGGCGAGCCCCAGGGACGCGTTAAACGGCGCGGATTATCCCGGAAATCGCATCCGCTTACAGGGGACGGGAGGGGAGTGCGGCCCCGATCCCCGCCGGCACCTCGCCCGCGCTGGCAGACCCTGCGGGAGCGTTTCGGGGGGCTGCGCGGGCCTGGCTTTGCCGCAGCAGCCTCGGCAGGCAGCGAGGGGCTGCGGCGTGGGGCCGTCACCGCGGCCGGAGCGGGGAAGGGACGTACCCGAGGGCGGCAGAGATGGGGCTGGGGGCTGCTCCTGCCTGGCCTGGCCTCGCGCTGCTCCTTCCGCAGCCCCTCGCCCTCCGCCCGCTTCCCTTCCCATCGCTCTGCCTCGTCCGGCCCGCGCCGCGTGCCCTGCCTGGGCCGGCAGCCTCGGACCCCAGCGCTGCGTGCAGAGGACGGGGACGCCGCGCCCGTGTCCTTGCCTGGCCGTCCCCCCTCCAGCCAGGAGCGCGGGACTCTGCCCCCGGGTTTCCCCGTGCGGAACGGGGCAATGGGTGCCAAGGCCAGGCCGGAGCCGGGACACGGCCAGGGGAACCCCGCTCTCACAGGAGCTGTGGGGGTCCCCACGGTTACGGCTCACTCCCACGCCCACCCCGGGCCGGGGGCTCTCCCAGGGTGGCTCTGATGGGTCTCGGTGGTCAGTGCTCCAGTAGCCACTGGCCCCGGGGGGACACAGCCCTGTCCCCGTTGCGGTGGGATCTCCGGCAGAGCGACCCTGATCCTCCCCCGGTCAGAGGGTCTCCCTTCAGCCCCCTCCCCAACGCGGGCACCTGGGACCCTCGTTCCCAAAAGCTGCCCTGTAGCTGCCCGGCCCCCTGCGCCCGCTGTCCCGGGGGAGGCTGCCCTGCGCCCAGAGCTTTTGGCTTCCCCTGCGCCTTCGCCAGCGCTGGTTTATCCTCGTCAAAGCTCGCAGCCATTAGCGCTTTCCGGGGCGGCAGCGCGGCGGCATCCTGCCGGCTATAAATAGGCAGGAGGAGCGCAGCGGCCTCGGCGAGGGTCCAGGACGGGACAGCCGTGAGTGCCTCCTTGGCCAGGGGGGGGTCGATGTCCCAAGTGGGGGGACAGTCCCTGCACTCACCCCTCTGCCATCCCACCCCGGCGCCTCTCCGCTCGCAGATTTTCCACATGACCTACGACCTGGCCAGCGCGGTGATGAGGATCATCAACCTCATCGGCATGATGCTGCTGCTCTGCCACTGGGACGGCTGCCTCCAGTTCCTCGTGCCCATGCTGCAGGATTTCCCCCAGAACTGCTGGGTCTCCATCAACGGGATGGTGGTGAGTGCCGGCCCCGCTCCCCGTCCATCCCCGTGTCGTCTGGCCTCTCTCCACCCACCCCAGGAGATGCCACCCCACGGTGCGAGCGCGGAGGGCGCGCCGGGCACCCCGCTCCTGCTGCGGGCAGCCTCCCTGGCGAGGTCTCGCGGGACGCGGGGCGGCCGATCGATGCGGGCAGGAGGGAGATGCTGACACGGCGCTCTGCCCCGTCCCCTGCCGCCTTCTCCCGCTCATTAGCAAGAAAGCCGTTATTAATAAATAATGGGCCACACTTCTAATTGCTCCCTCTCAGCCCTGCCGCCTCTTACAAATGGCTCTTCTCCCTCTCTCCGTCTCGTCCCGTTCTGCCGATGTTTCCATCTCTGTTCCTGCTTGGCTTCCTCTCCTCCCCTTCTTCCCCAGCTCCGTCAGTCCCAGGGGGAAACTGGGGCTTCGCTGAGGCTGGGCCGGGGGATTCCTGCCCCAGGAGCCACCAAGCCCAGTGGCCACCGTCCCGGCCGTGTCCGCAGGCTCCCAGGACGAGTGGTGCAATAACTCGGTGGCTTCTGCAAACGCAGGGCTCGTTCCTGTCACAGCGTTTCACGGCGGCTCGCTGCACTTTTCTGTATCAGATTAAAAAAAAAAAAAACGAAAACAAACAAAAACCCAAAACTGAGTACCTAAAGCGAAGGCAGATGGGCGGTGAGGTGTGGAAACCTGCGGGGAAGGAGTGGCGTGCTGCGGGACCACCGCAGCCCCCAGCCGTGCCGGTGTTCGGGTTTGTTTGGATCTCACCTGCACCGTGAGAAA
This sequence comes from Tetrax tetrax, assembly GCA_009806455.1. Classification (NCBI taxonomy): domain Eukaryota; kingdom Metazoa; phylum Chordata; class Aves; order Otidiformes; family Otididae; genus Tetrax; species Tetrax tetrax. The sequence goes on along the minus strand of WHYT01014874.1, from coordinate 102,764 downwards.
CACACATAAAAAAAAAAACCAAAACAAAAAAATCCCATTGCTGCGCGCTGGCGGGAGATGCAGGCAGAGAACCCGGTTCGTCTGCCGGGCCCCAGGCAGGGCGTTGTGCTCACGCGTGCATTTACACACGCGCGTGCGAGCAGCCGCGCGCCGGCCGGGGCTGAGCGCCGCTGCCGTCCCTGTGGCTGCAGAACGACTCCTGGAGCGAGCTGTACTCCTTCGCCCTCTTCAAGTCCATGAGCCACATGCTCTGCATCGGCTACGGGAAGCAGGCGCCCGAGAGCATGACGGATATCTGGCTGACGATGCTGAGCATGATCGTGGGGGCCACCTGCTACGCCATGTTCATCGGCCACGCCACCGCCCTCATCCAGTCGCTGGACTCCTCCCGGCGCCAGTACCAGGAGAAGGTAGGACTGGGCTGGACGGGGACCGCGGTTCCGGTCGTCGCATCCCCTCCTGGAGCTGCAGGTGGGGGTTGCGTATCCGCACCACCCCGCCCAGGCAGGATCCGCTTCATGGAGCAGAGATGGGGGTGGGGGTCCGGGCCCCCCCAGCCCGGCTGGGTGCTGACACTGCCTCTCCCCGCAGTACAAGCAGGTGGAGCAGTACATGTCCTTCCACAAGCTGCCCGCCGACTTCCGCCAGAAGATCCACGACTACTACGAGCACCGCTACCAGGGCAAGATGTTCGACGAGGACAGCATCCTGGGGGAGCTCAATGAGCCCCTGCGCGAGGTGAGGACCCCCGGGGGGGGCTGGAGAGCCGGCCGTGGGATGCTGCGGTGAGGAACAGGGACCCTCCCACCCGCGGTGAGGTCCCTTCCGCTCCCTGGGAGGCTGCGGGTCGCGGCGGCTCCTGCGTGGTGGCGAGCACGTCTTGCTCCGATTTTGCAGCTCCATGTGAGCGTGTCCATGCACAGAGTGCGCGCTGACAGCTCCGCGTTCGTGAGCCACGTCCCTGCCTCCTGGTCTCTCACCTCCTTCCCCTGCAGGAAATCGTGAACTTCAACTGCCGCAAGCTGGTGGCCTCGATGCCGCTGTTCGCCAACGCAGACCCCAACTTTGTCACGGCCATGCTGACCAAACTGAAGTTCGAGGTGTTTCAGCCGGGCGACTACATCATCCGCGAGGGCACCATCGGCAAGAAGATGTACTTCATCCAGCACGGGGTGGTCAGCATCCTCACCAAGGGCAACAAGGAGATGAAACTCTCCGATGGCTCCTACTTCGGAGGTGAGCGCTGTGGGGGCGGGGGGCTGAGCCCGGGTCCCTTCCTGGGCTCTGCGAGAGCCACGGGGGCGCCCGTGCTGTCCCGGGGCACCCACCTCTCAATGGTTCTCACCCCTTGCTCCTGACCTGACCTTCCCATCCTCGCTGGCCGTGGTTTGATTTTTGGCACCGTTGTATTCCCCTGCAGAAATCTGCCTGCTGACCCGTGGCCGGCGCACGGCCAGCGTCCGGGCGGACACCTACTGCCGCCTCTACTCGCTCTCGGTGGACAACTTCAACGAGGTGCTGGAGGAGTACCCCATGATGAGACGGGCCTTCGAGACCGTGGCCATCGACCGCCTCGACCGCATCGGTAGGGCACAGGGGCCTCGGGGCGGGGGGCTATCCTGGTAGCGTGCGACGGCCGTACCCCCAGCGCAGGGTCTCACGGTGCTCCCCGTCCTCCTCCCCGCAGGGAAGAAGAACTCGATCCTCCTCCACAAAGTGCAGCACGACCTCAACTCAGGTGTCTTCAACAACCAGGAGAACGAGATCATCCAAGAGATCGTCAAGTACGACCGGGAGATGGTGCAGCAGGCAGAGCTGCAGCAGCACACGGCCATGTACAGCCCCGTCCAGCCCCAGGTCACCTCTGCCATCGCCACCCTCCAGCAAGCCGTCGCCATGAGCTTCTGCCCGCAGATGGCCAGCCCGCTGGTGGGCTCCATGGCCCTGGGCTCGCCCCACATGATGCGCCGCTTGCAGTACGCCCAGGCCGTGCCCAGCCCCTTCGCCGTCTCCCCCGTCTTGCTGCAGCAGAGCTCCCCGCAGCAGCCGCAGCCCCCCGCGCCCCATGCCAACCCCTCGCCCTCGCAGGACCAGGCGCAGCCCGCGACCCTGCCCGCCTCCACCAGCGCCTTCGCCGCGGCCAGCTCGCCGTCCCAAAGCCCCCTGGCCAGCCGGACGTTCGCCTACGGAGGTGCCCCGGGGCAGCTGGGCTCCCAGCTCTCCCTCAGCCAGCAGCAGGCGCCCGGCTCCCCGCAGCGCCTGGCCGCCCACAAAAGCACACAGGCGCTGCACACCAGCAGCCTCAGCCAGGATTCGCGGCCCCTTTCGGCTTCGCAGCCCTCCCTGCCCCACGGGCTGGCGGCCGGCAGCACCCAGAGCCCCCCGGCCTCGGCCCGCGAGTCCTGCACCTCCATCGGCGGGGTGCCAGCCGCCGCCTCTCCAGGCCCCGGCCCCCCGGCCGGGCTGCGGGGTCAGGCACCCACGCGGGGGGCCCCGGCCCACCCGGCACCCGCGGGCGCAGCGCACGCAGGGCCGCCCGCCCTGCCGCAGGACTCGGCGGCGGCCCGCAAGGATTCGGTGGCCAGCACGCCCGACATGGACCCGGCCAAGTCCAGGCTGTCTTCCAACTTGTGACCTTCGCGCCGGGGACGGGGACGAGCACGCTGGAAGGGTGGGGG